>CM032633.1:31129576-31196847 GCA_019097785.1 Fraxinus excelsior
TGGGTAGTAGAACTACATTGACCATTTTTTTCAGCGTAATAGTTATACATTTCACATAACATAGATTCTATATGCACATGTGATAATTCTATATTCATGAAATTTGAAATCCCCTTTATAGTAGCTTTTGTGCCAGTTAAATTAAGTCGAGGGTCCATCACTGAAACTAATAAAAATAAAGAGGGTATCTCTTCCCAATATTTACGAAATTTTACCTTCATAGAATAAATTACGTTAAAAAAAATTATCAAACTCCTATGTTTTTTAAATGCTTGTGCAATATAGAAAAAATGTTGTAAAACAATTGAAGATGTAGGATAATAAACATCGCTACATTTTTTCGTGGCATCGAAAAAAAGTTTTAAGAAATTTTTCACTTGAAATGCAAGAGACCATTTCCAATCTTCTAAATTATGTTCGGGTCCATATGTATGTCTACCATTATTTGAAATAACGTTATCATAATTTTCACACGAATGTAATATAAGATATGTAGAATTCCATCTATGTGATACATCAGTGACAAATGATCTCTCTTCTAAGCCATACTCTGCACATAAAATGTTAAATGCTTGCTTTCTTGCCGGTGATATAGTTATAAAATTAATTGATTGCCTAATTTTATCTAAATGTGATTTTATATATTCCAATCCATCTTTTACAATCAAATTAATAATGTGACATACACAACGTTGATGAAAAAATAAACCTCCAAATTTAGGGTTCAAATCATCAATAAATTTTTCGATAACAACTTTGTTTACACTAGCATTATCAAAAGTAAAATTTCGAACCATTTCTTGCATATCATATTCTTGTATAATATCTTTTAAAACCATGTATATATTAGTCGCATTATGAAGATATTCTACACATCTGAATGCAATTATTTTTTTATGCATAATCCATAGGTGATCAATGTAATGAGCTGTAGCAGCAAGATATCCTTTTTTTATTAACACCGGACCATAAATCAGAGGTAAATGATATAACACAATCAAAAGTTTTTAGATTTTCAATAGCAGTTTGTTTTCTTCTGTTATATAATTTTATAGCATCCGAACGAAGAGTATTTCTACAATAAGAATTATACCTGGGCTAAAGATATTTCTGCACAAGACGAGTAAAGTGTTCCGACTCGATCATCGTTAGCGGCATCTCTGCTGCAGCCACGTATGCGGCCATTCCTTCACGAAATCTTTCCTGTGAATATACAAAAGTGGATAAAGTGAAACCGGAACCGGTAAATGTTAGTTCGGTCTGTTTCGGGTCAAGATCGATTGGTTTCGCTTTGCAACTTCGTAAAATGTGTCTATTTAAATGTGATGTACTCGAACTGGGCTTCCAACTAAGTTCTTTACTACAATAATTGCAACATGCTTTCCAAATATCAACTCCATTTTGAACCCCAACTTTTTTGCGAGTCATATGTTGCCAACAATCAGCAGACTCTTTTTTCAACCTTTTAACCTCGACTACTTCCTCATCTTCGATATCTTCCAAATTAATTGAAATATTTTAAGATGCATCGTTCCCCGATGGAGTACTCGAACTACCTTTAAACTGATTAATTTCATCATTGGTAAAATCCATGTGTAAGTATTATAATAGAGAGAAATTGTAGTAAAAAATATAGTCAAATGTGTAAAAAAAAATAGGAGAGGAGAATACAGAATATTGTAGTAAAGAATATAGCAAAATGAGTAAATTGAAAATAATAGTTAAATAATTGGAGAGTAGAATATTAAATATTGCATAAAGAGTTAAGCGATTGGAGAGTGATATGAAATTATAAAAAATTTCTCGTATTTATAGACAAAAAAAAAAAATTCAATTTTTAAAATTTAAAAAAAAAAAATTTTTTGCGTGCACGCAAGAAAAAATCTTGCGTGCACGCTAACGCCTAATTGTCATTGGTATTTGGTACATAGACTATTTGTGATTTGATTCTTGAACACCGAATTTATTTAATAGTCTTATACTGATACTATTAGTCCGTCTGTCCGTGACTCTGCATCTGCCGTAGCCGGGCAGAATCTGCCCGGCTACAGGCAGAATAGCTGCCTGTTGTTGCAGGCAGATTTTTAAATTTTTTTTTATTACACCGGCCGGCCCGTGTGGCTCGGCGAGCCAAACGGGCTGGCCCCGGGCTCGGGCCATGGCCACTAAATGTGGCTCGGCCCGAGCTTTGGCTCAGTGCTACCGAGCCCGAGCCGGGCTTGGCTCGAGCTTTTTCCGAGCCGAACCCGAGCCGTGCGAGCCCACGAGCTTTTTTGCCACCCCTACCCACCCCATGCCATCCCACTATAACTCTAATTCATTTTCCAGCCCTCCGGCCATAATGCGGCTTCTATAACACAAACCCAAAATTTCAACATGCCCACATGGCGTATGTCGGTTGACCCAACCACTACCACCTTCTCCGACACCTCTGTTGCCACCTTCCTCTTCGGCATCACATTCACCTTCCTCTTCGGCCACACGTACATTTATCTATTTAACCCATCTCACCCAAAATCAAATCTCTCATATATCTAAATTCACGGTTAATTACCTAGTTGGTTACTAAACTTTGAGTAAGGTTTTCAATGAATTACTGAACTTCAAAAGCTTTTCCATTAGTCATCGAACTTTATATAAGTTCCCCATTAAGCACGAGTGATGTATGAGATTATGGGCATATTTGGACTAGATTTTAATCTAAGTCAAAGTAAAACAACCAATATTAACCATATCTTTCATAGATCACGCATTTCAAAAATTTCTATCGTGATCCACTTAAAGAGCATGTTTGTCTCTCATTTTGAGAGAAGAAATAGAGTTTATAACAGTATTTTTTAGAGAATGTATGGTTGAAAAGTGAAGTAATTTTATTGGTTTGTGTGTAGAATATTATATTGAGTGAATATGTGGTGGAAATTAGCAAATAATGTTTGAGAAAATAGATGACAAACAGAGGCAAAATCTGATTTTAATCTACACCTAACACATTTTTTGTAAAGTTTAATGACCGATGGGAATTTTTTATTTTTTTTTATTGAAATTCTCAGTCACATATGTGATTACATTTGTAAAGTTCAACGACTAACGAGAATTTTTTTGAAGTCTAGTGACCTCTTAAACGTTACACAAAGTTCAATGACCAATCGTGTGATTTATCAATCTTTGTGTTTTTTAATGATCTTTTTCTTTCTTTTACTTTATTTCTGTATTCCCATACCACAATATTATTCTTTCTATCATCTTCAAACTTAGAAAAAAAAAATAGCATTTTTCCCAGGGATAACTGCCGAGATTGTATATTAACTCTCTAAGATAAGATCAAAGAGGTCCATACAATTAACTATTTTAGAAGAAAACCCATTCAAAATTAATCCCTTCATAGTATTCAACTTTGAAATTTATATACATTTTGAATTTAGAATTTAGGGCTATCCGATGGCTTTGATTTTCCACGAACCACTTTTTTTATGTTTGAGTGGAAATTTTTTTCCATGAATGAGCCTCGGGCGCCTTTTTCCCTTGGAATCGTGGAATTGATTTTCTTGCCTTTTTTGTGGTAAAAGATTTTTCAGATTTTTTTTTGGCAATTAGAAAAAAGTCTAAACACAATGGTAAATTTCTTTTTTTTTTCATTTTTATTGACAATTTTCATATAAAACAAAGTCAAACGAATGGTATTCGGTATGATAATTTTTTTTAAAATTTTTTGGGCAATTGGAATAAATTCTAAACCCAATGGTAGAAAAAAAATTATCACTTTAATTGACGATTTTCAAAAAAAAAAAAAAATGAAATCAAACAGACACCAAACTTTCAACATTTTTCAGGTGGAAAATAATACCAATAAAAGACAATTAATTACAATATTCAGTAAAATAATTTCTAAATAATTCAATTCCCTGTAATACATTTTCTTTCTACGTATTTTCCACATTTACAATCAAACGGATCCTTAGAATGTGTTTGGTGGGATTAAAATTAGATTTTTAATAGATTGTGATAAATTTTTTTGAAAGGCTAAATAGCACAAAACGTCCCTACCTTTGGGATTAATTTTGGAAACCGTCCCTACCTTTCATTTTTTGGCATTTATGCCCTTACCTTTAACATTTTGTGCGCTAAACGTGCTTTTTCACATGTTTTTTACGATTTGACCCCTCATTCAAACAAAACAAAAAGAAAAGAAAAGAAAAACAATCCAATAAATTGCAACGATAGGTCCAAAATTTTTAAAAAGTGCAAATAACTCACTAAACTTCCCCTTCTTCCCACAACTTATCCCCACCCCACGGTTGCTTGCCGAAATTTACTAATTTCCAAAGTTGCCACGCCAAGATACGAATCTAATTATCTCAATGCGCGATCCATTAGCTCAGGAGAAAAAAAGGAAAAATCATCACAGCCCCCCTTCGTATTCAACAGGAAATTAACAGAATGTACGGTGAAAAAAAGAAGCTTTATTCATAACCCTGTATTTGGGAAGTGATAAATATCTGAGCGCTCGCAATTACCAAACCGAGCCAAAACCAGGATTATTGTTGGTTTTGAGTGTGAATGAAAGGGAAGCATGTACTTGTTCTTCTGCTTCTGGTTTCCAAGTTAAAGGGCTGTTAGTTTTTGAAAATGGAGAAATCATTGGGTAAACAGAGAAGGGTAACCACCCTTGAAGAAATTCCCAATCTCTCTCTAACCCTAATTCTCTTTTTCTGAGCTAATGGTGCTTCGTCGATGAAGCAGAATGCCCTACTAATATTGGGGACCACCACCGTCGCTGGAATTTAGGTTTTCCGGCCGTGAACACGTTGTTTCGAAAAACAACTACATATTTTGATTTTCTTTGTTATTTGATGTAATTGGAACATGAATGGATGCGTCTAGGTGAGCTTGAGGGACCTGTGGAGTGTAATTAACATGGGCATCCATGGATTGCGTCGAAATTGGAAGAAAACCGTGCGTGAATGCTGTTTTTTTGGTCGAATTTTGGTTCAAGTTTGATGTTTTTTGGGGCTGGAATTTGTGTAGGTATGTTAAGGGTTGATGAGAAGATGGTGTTGGTGCAAAAATTCGATGGCATGGTGGCCTGAAAAAGGCCGGCAGGCAATGGTGGGGTGTGGGAAGAAGGTGAATTTTGGTGGATTATTTGTACTTTTTAAAATTTTGAATCTATCGTTGTAATTTGTTGGATTGTTTTTCTTTTCTTTTCTTTTATTTGAACGAGGGGTAAAATCATCAAAAACACGTGAAAAGGATGTTCATCGCACAAAATGTTGAAAGTAATGATATAAATCCCAAGAAATGAAAGATATGGATGGTTTTCGAAATCAACTCCAAAGGTAGGACGTTTTGTGCTATTTAGCTTTTTTTGAAATGTGTGGTTAAAAAGTTATGGGACTCATGAAAGATGTTAATATTGATTGTTTGATTTTGATTTGAATTAAAATCAGATTTTAATCCTGACCAAACATGGCTTAATAAATTTTTAGTTTTTACTCAAGCGTGTTTAGATGAAAAGATGATCGAAGTTGAAATAGCAATGGAAGTGTCATCTATTGCTTCTTTACAATGTAGCCTCGTTTGGACCCTATTATTTCACATTATAAGAAGAGAAATAATAATTTTTTGGAGAATTTTTTTTTTCTTTTAGTTATATATAATATTATTTTATTGAATAATGTATGATTTTGATAAGAAGTAGGAAAAAAAATATAATTGCGTATTCACATCATTTCACATTTACTCTTCAACAATCGACACCTTCTTCTGCCTGTATTTTCTCCTCCATTGTCATTTTGGATCCCCGTGACCGTGTCCTCTCTCTTTCTTTTTCTCCTTTATATCGATTTTCACCATTAATCTAGATTTACTGGTTAGGGTGGAGGTATATGTTTTAGAGTCTGTTTGGTACGATTTAAAATTCAATTAAAATTAAAAAAATGGTCGTTATTGGTCCCACCCATCTAATAAAAGTCGACAAAAAAAACTATATTTTTAATTTTAATCTCTGTCAAATACCCTCTTAATCTTTACATGATGTTTAATTCTATTGTGCCTTTCGATTTTTTTTTTTTTTTGTTTTATTTTTTTACGATTCATTATCATTTATTACACCTATTCGGTTATTCTTAGGGTTTCTGATTTAGCGTTAATTCGTGATTCGGCTTGGTTTCATCAGTTGATTTTGGATAAAATAATGCTTTTATAAGCTAGCGTTTTTTTTTTCCCCCTAGTATATAGTATGTTTTAAATTTGTTTTGCATATAACTTTTTTCTGTACAAGCATGTATAGCACAGCTACGGATCTGAGTTCCATTGTCCTCTTTTTTGGATTTAAAGTTTCTTCTAACCGACGAAAGGAAAAAAGAAAAATAGTCTCTACTTCCCTAGTGTATGAAATAATATTTAATTTCTCATTCATTGTATTTGCGAATTTCATAAATTGCTTTCACATTAATCGTCGCAGACCCACTTCATGTTAATTTTGGTAACTCTAGATGTGCATTAAATTGCTATTATTATCTTGTGTGCGTGTGACAGAGATGTAATGTTACCTCTAAGCTCGGGATTTGAGTTCCGTCTTCCGAGGCTAGCACCCCAACTTTTTCAGGGGCGGCTGAGTGTTCATTCCGATCTTTATGTTTTGAGTAATGTTTTTATTCTCTTTCTCCAACTTTTTCTGGAGTCATAGAAAGCAAAGTTTTTAAATTGATTAATTTGTTTTATACTTTTAGTTCTAATAGTGGATTATTGCTCTTATTATGTGATCACGATTCTTATTTATTTATTATTGTTACTTTGCCAATCCATTTAAAATTTAAAGTTGCAATTGACTTTAAATGTGGTGAAATGTTTTATAATGGAAATTTTAGATACTTCATCGTTTCCAGTTTACTGGTTTAGGTCTATGCCTACGGCTTAAAATGAGTAATCTCCTGACGGAGGCAAAACAGCTTCATACCGAATTTCGCCTTTTAAAAACTGCTAAACATGTAGAAATATGGCTTTAAATGTTCAGTTTGAGACGTCAAGGTTTTACATGACACAAGTCATCGTGCTAAAGGCCTTTCTTCCTGGTGCAAATAGAAGAGCTTTACACTTTATTCTTGTAATTTTCTGTGACTTTATGAGGATTATATGATATATGGGCAGCATTGAATTTACAGTCAATGTCACGTTTTGAGTTTTTTGTTTCATGAACTCAAGAGAGACAAGTAATGTTGTTGGATCAATATGTGGGAATAAGACAATTGCTTTTTACGTCTCTTCTTTTTGTCTTTTTTAATACAGTTTCTTCTGACAAAATTTCTTGAATTTTTTGATACAATTTCTTCTAACCTTTTAATCATGCCCTCCTGATATTTCCACCAACTCAGTTCAGATTGTGTCGGCTCTGAATTTTGTTATATCCTATACATTGAAGTATAACTGCTGCCAATGGTCAATTCTTTAGCAAGGCTGAAGCTTTTGGCTCTGGTGAATAATCAAGACAACATTCATGGAATATCCCGATATTGTATCTTGCATAATAATATGGGTTACTAGTGGAAGAAAGCATAAGTGGAAATGATTCAATTTCCTATATATGAGGACCTTAATGACATACTATAGAAAATGCTGTTGTCTCAATGACACAACAACGAAGAGCTACCTATTCAAAGTTGGATTAGTCTTCTTGAACATTGGGGTGTCCATAAGGGTGTCCATAATGGATACCCCAATGTACTCATAGCATCACCCTTCAAAGTTTGCACCCCTACCTACAATAGCCAACGCTGTATAATTTACTCATATAAAGCTTTAGTGGGCCATGACCCACCGCAGTTGATTCAATGGCAGGAATTTGGAAAATTCGTTTTCCTTTTTCTCTTTCTGTTTCATATTTCACTTGTGATGGGTACCATTCGTCCAAATTATTCACAACTTCAAACTGTTGTCATGGGTGTGTGTGCGGGTAATAGAATCACTTTCGTACATTTGGATGACATGTCTTGAAAAGGGATTTTTTAAATGGTTGTTAGTAGTTACATGTGATGTATATATCAAGAGATGCTTGCATGTTGTGGATGTGATTGGACGGTATTTTGTTGAACTAGGGAATTCAGCAGGTGCTGGTGTCCAATTCTCTAACGGATGTACGGTGGCATTGTTTGTTGAAAAATGGCAATAGCTGTGTGGGAATCTGGTGTTTAAATCATGAAGGATAAAGTAAACATTTTCTGGGACTCACTGATGTGGCTTTGGGTTTGGTTGTGGTGGACAGGGAGGTGGCAGCAGCTGTGGTGTTGGTGATATTTTTCCAGGTAGTCGGTGGTTTACTGAGTGGTGTGGATTTGAAAATGAGCTTAGACAACAGGAACATGAGCAGGAGCAGAAGCCGAAGCCGAAGCAGGAGCCCAATGGCTCGAAAGATGCGTACTGAACGTTATTCTTACCTCGATGCACCATATAGACGGGACTCACGTCGGGGTTTCAGGTTATCTGGTCTCTATTCATTCATCTGTCCATAACTTTCCTAGAAATTGTACATGTTGGTTGGGAAGAAGAAAACAATTGATGAGTGAGATCTGTCTGAAATGGAAACAGATCTGATGCTCTGCCTCGCTTTAGGAGACAGTTTTACTTTCATGTTTGGATCTGGAATAAATCTTCATAGTTCTGTTTTGACATATTCTTATGCATGTTTGGACCCTTCACTATTCTTGATCTGTTTCTCCTCCCCAGTGTATAAAAGAAAATTGAAATAAAGGTCTGAAAATTTGCCATCATTATTTGTGAAGCATATCATTATTGTTGACTTGCTGCTATAGTTTACTTTCTACTTTGCAGCATTATGTATCCAGACTGTTTTTAGTAATAATTTGCTTTACGCTGGTGGTATACTGGGATATTAACAGTTAGTACGATGTTCTTTGTAGTCAGAGTACTCTGTGCAATAACTGCAAAAGGCCTGGTCATTTTGCTAGAGAATGCCCTAATGTGGCCATCTGTCACAATTGTGGTCTTCCTGGGTGAGAATTCTTATAATCCCTGTTGACTTATTTAGATTTTTTGCTAATCTATTGTAGAAATTCTTTTTTCTTTCTTTCTTTCTTTTTACCGATTTAATGTTTCTCAGCACAAAACATTCCTCCAATCCGAAGAAGGATTAACGTTACTCTCTTGTCTTTGCTTTTGTTTCTTTGTAAATTAATTCAGGCATATTGCATCAGAATGCAAGACGAAATCTCTTTGTTGGAACTGTCGAGAACCTGGCCATGTGGCTGCAATTGTCCTAATGAGGGTATCTGCCATACTTGTGGTAAGGCAGGACACCGTGCTAGGGACTGCACTGCTCCACCATTGCCACCTGGTGATCTGAGACTGTGCAATAACTGCTTTAAGCAAGGTCATATGGCGGCTGACTGCACAAATGACAAAGCCTGCAAGAACTGTAGGAAACCAGGTCATCTCGCCCGCGATTGTCAGAACGATCCTGTCTGTAATTTATGCAACATATCTGGGCACGTGGCTAGAGGGTGCTTAAAGGGCAATATCCTTGAAGATGGGGGTGGATTTTGTGGAGGAGGATATCGAGATATTGTGTGTCGGAACTGCAACCAGGTAGGGCATATGAGCCGGGATTGTATCGCCATGGCTATATGTCACAACTGTGGGGAAAGAGGACACATGGCGTTCGAGTGTCCGTCTGGGAGGTTCATGGACCGCTTTCCCAGAAGGTATTGAAATAGGAAGAGATCTGTGGCTCACGCAAGGCAAACCACATTAATCTCTTTACTTGTTTTGTTATTTGACGTGAGATTGTTGTTTTCATCTTTTAGAGTGATTTAAGGTTTGAACTCGGCTGATCTTGACTTTGTTCTTGAAAAACTGTTATGATTGTACTATTTTCAATTAAGCTCGTTCATTATTGAATACTTAATAGCCCATGTGCGGTGCCATAAATGTTGCATGGTGCGCGAAATTTTGTGATATTCTCGATAGTATGTGGAGGTTATGATAATAGGACGTACGATTCATTTGCTAGTGTTCCTTGGGGCAAAGTTGGTAGTTGGCTCGACTTGATTGGACATTATAATAAGGTTGCAACGGTCTCTAATCTTTTGATTTTTAATAGATTTTATCCTAATTTTCAATTTGTGTCAACGGAGGTTTCAAACATTTGAGAAATTACAAGGTAGGGTCCAAATGGATGGAAATTCATCAATTTAACCGTTGGTTGACTAAGAAAAGTAAATTTTGACCAATTTTGATTAAATTAAATATGGTAAAATCGTAACTTTGAATAATATTGACAATTGAAAAATAGAACAGAAAAAAAGGAAATTTACCCTAACACCCCCACCCTAACCCTGCCCACCTCATCTTCTCCAACGCCCAAAAATTATCAAAAAGTGCCTATGCTCTTCACGTGGAACACTAGCATGGAACCCCATCCTACCCTCTGCTTTTCGCTCTCCTCGATCATATTAACAAAAATCATCCAAAACGACATCTCATTACAAATCATAAAAACGCGTTTCAAACAATAAAGAAATATAAATTGGGATTGAACTCTTACAACTTCTAATTGAGATATGGGGTTTGTTTCTACCATTACCATAAAAGGTTGTGAAGATTTTTGGCGATAGGCCTAGAAGGCTGTGAAGATTCTTGATTCAAAACCAAAACCTAAGATTTTTGCTAAAGATTCTTTATTCAAATTTTCTATTTATGGAGACGTGGAAGGTTGTGAAATTTTTTTGCTAAAAAATTCAAAGGCGTTTCTTTAATGGGTTTTCATTTTTTATTATGTTTGAGGTTGTGGTTTTGAAATTAGGTGATATTGTGTTGTTGTTTGAGATTTGTGTGGCAATGGTGACGATTATGGTAGTGGAGGTGGCGTTGAGGTACTGGTGGTCGCCGTTGCCATAGTTGGAGCGACATCGTGTTGGTGGATGGAGGCAATCGGCCATGGTAGAAAATCAGTCTCGTTGGTCAAAGAAAATGAAGATGTATGTGGTGGGGTAGATTTCTTTCTTTCTTTAGTTTTTATTTAATTTTCAACATTTGTAAAATATTCAAAGTGATCATTTTACCCTTTAATTTAGTCCAAATGGGTCAAAGTCGACTTTTTTTGGTCAACTTTGGACCTCAACTGCTAATTTCTCAAATGTTTGGGACTTTTATTGGCACATGTTAGGATAAAGTCTGTTAAAATTCAAAAGTTTAGGGACTGCTGATACAATTTTCCCTTATAATGATATTGTGAAAGAGATTTCAATTTGTTTTTTATTTTCTTAATATTGTTTAGTATTATACCATCAGTCATACGGTGCAAATTGATGGAGTTTGCAAGGAAACGAAGGTGTAGTAACAAGAATAAATTGAGTTTTCCCTTTTCTTATCCAGGGCAAAAAAGGAGCACAATATAATAAAACAATATTTTACTTGTCTATTCGCTCTAAAAGTTTGTCAAGTAGAATGTGTGATTGAAAATAAATTTGTGAAAATGTGAATTATAAATAATTTATATCAAACACGGCAAACATTTTCATATTTTAGTAGTGATTTGCTTTTTCTTTATTGATCAATAAAAGAATAATATAATTTTTATTTATTTATAAGTGAATTTTTTAAGCATAGCCAAACGTGCACTTTATTCTCGACATAATTAGACTTTGTATTAATAAAAAAATCAATACTTTTCTTTGGCTAGTTAACTCAAAGAATAAGTCTGCAATATTTTTTCGTCCTCCTCGCTTGTTAGATAAGAGAAGAATATGAGCATAATGTGCCTTTACAAAGAAGGTAGCTCGATGATGGTGCAAGTGTGTAACATAACAAAAACAAAATAAAGTTAAAAAAATATGATATTCGTGCCTGCCCTTTTAATTTTCTTGGGTTAAAAGATAAGAATATTATCTCTTTGCCTGCTTGCAGAAAATTTAGCAGCCACAGTTTAGCACTTTTACAAACAGTTCTCCTTACTCATCAAGCCACTGTAGACAACGTGCATTACACGCAAATATTGGATTTTCTTCTTTTGCCAGTTTTATATTTGTTGACTTCATCTTAATTTTGTTTGGAATGTTGGGGGAGACTCACGTTAAGGTATGTTTGATTGGCAAGAAAAATGTCTTGTACAAAAGAAAATATATTCCTTGTTTTGAGGAAAATAAAAATCTACCTCCTTTCAAAGAAAGTGTTTTCCTCGAAAAAAAAGAAGGGAAAATTATGTATTTTCTAAAGTTGAAAAATATTTTTTATGAAAAAAATGACAATCAAACACTCCAAAAGTTGAAATTTGGTTGAAAAAAATCATTTTCCATGGAGAATTTTCCGATCATACACATCCTAACTACACTTGTATTTAGCAATTGAAAGACAGGAGTTTAAGCACAGATTAAGGACATAAATGTGAAAGGTTACATTCTTCTTTAAAATTAACATAAAGTGTAAATATATAGGTTATATAGGACCTGTTTGGTCACACTTCAGTTTTTTGTAGAAAATATTATGCTATAAAACGTACATAAACTAAAAATATATAGGCTGACATCAAGCCATATGGGGCCTATAGATAGGGCTTATGCTTATTGTAGAAGACATTATGTTTTAAAACGAGTATAAACAATAAATATAAAGGGTTAATGTCAAACTATGTGCGGGCCATTTGGTAGAGTTTCTACTTTAAGACAAAGAAACTAGAAATATACGGTGCTAACGGCGAGCATGGCTCATATGGTAAGACTTCTGCTTCTAGACTAAGATTTTCAGGAAATTGTCCAAACATATTCTAAAAACAATTTCTTATTTAGCTTCTAACTTTTCAAAAGCTTTGCCAAAGGGCTCGTAGACACTTGCATTACTTGCAGATATTGATATTTTTTTTGACTGATTTTAAATTTGTTGTATTCGACCTTAAATTTGTTAGGGACTCAAATTAATTGCACTTGTTCATAGAAGTCACTTGAAGGATTTTAAATTAATTGCATATATTAAGACTTTTTGGTTTAAATTTGTTGTCTTCGACCTTAAGGTTGAGGTTAAGCACGAATCTCTACTAGTTTATAGACATATATTGGATATTAGAGTAAGGTAAATCGTAACTCTTGTATAATACGTAAATCACTCATAAATCATATGCCTATTTCTCAGTTTTAACTTTTATTTTGAATTATAGTTAATTTTACTAGTACGAGATTAAATGTTTAGACTCTATATAGTTTAGCTAAAAATAAGATTTTCCGGTATGATTAAAAATAAATTTGAAAAAAAAATTAAAAAAATTAAAGAAATAAGAGCATACAAGGACTTAATGTTTGTAAAGGAAAGTGTGGTTAACCTCCCCTCAACTGAAAGTACTAAAAACTTGCCTCCACAGTTAATGCGAAACGGCCCTACTTAAAAGCTCGAACCTCCACAGTAATGGAGTCACATTTTTCTCTGCATGTGACTTTTAACTGACACTACTACTCATCTCTCCCTCCGTCTTTCTCTCTATTTATACATAAAAACAGCTTCTAAGCCTCACTCTTGGGCTACTGCAATAAGTTCCATTCAATTCTATACAGTTACAGTATAGCCATGAAAATGATGAAATTCCAATGTTTCCATTTACTTTGCATAATTCTTCTTTCAAATTTTGGTTTGTTCCAGTCGAGTTACCACGATTATGCCGATGCATTGACGAAATCAATTTTATTCTTCGAGGGGCAGCGATCGGGTTACTTGCCGGATGACCAGAGAATCAATTGGCGGGGGCATTCCGGCCTCAGCGATGGGTGGATGGTTAATACGGACTTGACCGGCGGTTATTACGACGCCGGCGATAATGTTAAGTTCAATTTTCCGATGGCATTCACCACCACAATGTTGGCATGGAGTGTGATTGACTTCGGCGAGTATATGCCGCCGGCGGAACTGAGGAATGCGCTGGTTTCAATCAAATGGGCTACGGATTATCTCCTCAAAACTGTTTCTCAACCCAATCGGATTTTCGTCCAGGTACGGATTCAACTCTAATTCCTACTTTCAAAATAAAAAATAATCGGAAAAGCAATTATAAAAGGAGTTGCTGATTTTGGTTTTCATACTCTACTGTGTGTATATTATATAGCGTAGAATTAGGTGGGTAATTTGGTGAAAATAAACAATAATTCTTTGGAAATTTTTGTGGTTCAAGAATCAACACCAGTTGAACTAACCCAATAAAGAGTCAATTATTAAGCGGGTTTATGACGTGTCCGTGACCCGTGGAGCATTGGTTTGTCTGTTTTTCTGAACTTCCGGTCCCACTAATCTAATGCACAAATTTTTAATGATAAAAGTTTACAGCACCAATAATCTAAGAATGCGTGCAGCTTACCAAGTTGATTGTCCTATACGATGGACACGGACTTCACTGTATAGTTAAAAATTGTCCTCAGTAGCTATTTTCGACTAACCGATAAAATTTCCCACCTCAGCTATCTGCGACGATAATTCTATTTTGAATTGAAAGATGAGCTCCTTCGAAAACAGGTTGTTAATAGCAAAGAAAATTTTCCATCGGTGTATCTTTTTCTTGTAGTGGCTATAGAAGGGAAGGTGCGAATGATCATTGATGTGAGTAAACAACCGGTGGATCAATTATTGCGCAGGGAAAGATTGGTAGAAAATTCGCTATTAGATCACTTTAAAGAATAAAAGAAATCGAAATTTTGTGTGCTTATCTAGGAAAAAGTACAGTAATTTAGTTTAAAAATCTTGAATTTGTACATTAAGTGGAGTTCAAATGGAGTTGCAGATTCACAAGTTGAAAGTTAAAATTTTGGCGAGTGACTTAAATTATTGACAGCTCAAACTTTTAAGATGCAGTTGAAGTTCCCAGCTTCTAATTTTGCAGGTGGGGGATCCAATCTTAGACCATGACTGCTGGGAGAGACCAGAAGATATGGACACTGCTAGAACAGTGTACACAGTTGATGCTCCAAATACGGCTTCTGATGTTGCGGGGGAGACTGCTGCAGCCCTGGCTGCTGCCTCCATTGCATTCCGATCCTCTGATCCTGGATATTCTGATACCCTTCTACGAACTGCCACCCGGGTTTTTGATTTTGCAGATAGTTATCGAGGGGCTTATAGCGATAACTCAAATATTAGGAATGCTGTATGCCCGTTTTACTGTGATTTTGATGGATATCAGGCAAGTTATTTTGCCAACCATTTTATTTTTATGTACATTACAAAATCAATGCTGGTACTATGCCTTATAATTATGCACATTTACCCTGGAATTTACGTTAGGGCTGCACCGCTATACAGATTAACTGCTGGAGTATATTTTCTGAATTGTGTTGCTTAGTTGGAGCATCTAATTTAATTTGATTTATTGAATTTTAATTGATAGGATGAATTGCTGTGGGGAGCAGCATGGTTAAGAAGAGCTTCTCAAGGTGATTCTTACCTCAATTACATACAATCCAATGTCAAAACATTAGGTGCAGACGACAATATTAATGAATTCGGATGGGACAACAAGCATGCCGGTCTGAACGTCCTCGTATCTAAGGTTAACATCGATCTATATAAACACTGTGAACATTTTGAGTTTTTTTTCCCGTTTTAATGTGAAAAATTGCTAAATATTGTTGTAGGAAGTCTTGGAAGGGAACATGTACTCTCTGGAGACATACAAAGCATCAGCAGATAGCTTCATGTGCACTCTTATTCCCGAGTCTTCATCTTACCACATAGAGTTCTCTCCCGGAGGTCTCATTTACAGGCCCGGTGGAAGCAACCTACAACACGCCACTACCATCTCGTTCCTCTTGCTTGTTTACGCCAATTATTTGGAGAGATCATATCAGACTGTGAATTGCGGCGGTGTTAGCATTAGTCCAACAATGCTTCGACATATAGCCAAGCGGCAAGTTGATTACATTCTAGGGGATAATCCTAAAGGAATGTCATATATGGTTGGATATAGTAATTACTATCCAGCGAGGATTCACCATCGTGGTTCATCGCTTCCGTCCATCAAAGATCATTCCCAATTCATTGCATGCAAGGAGGGTTCGATCTATTTTAACTCATCGAGCTCTAATCCGAATCTGTTAGTTGGGGCTCTAGTCGGAGGTCCTGGAGAAGATGATGCCTATGAAGATGATAGAGCCGACTTTCGCAAATCCGAGCCCACAACTTACATCAATGCACCATTTGTTGGTGTACTTGCATATTTTGTGGCGAACCCCAACTTCTAGTTAGGACAATACACATAAAAATTTGTATATAATCTACTGCATACTCAATTCAATGGGGAAAGGATGAAAGTCTCTCATCTTGTGCTAAGCAATAGAGGGAAGAGGCTCAATCCTAGGAGAATTGCAGTCACGATAGCTCATTGTGTCATTTTCCAATAAAATTGATTACGAAAGCTAGAAATCAACACAAGAATCTCCGTTTTTGTTTCAAATTTTTGAGACTAAAAGACGAAAACTTCGAGAAAATTCATGTGAGGCTCTCTCCATATAAACTATAACATCCTAATGTACATAAGATATCTTCAGAACTTAAATACGTGGACAAGATATCTCAATAGCTATATATCTTACTTTCTTTGTTTCTCTTTCTCCATGTATACTAAGTTGACACCACTTCATATATGGCTTTGAGGAGTACGGTGACAAATGTTGACAATGCTATTAGTGAATGACACGATCATTCCTCGTACTCATTTTAATTATTATATTGTAGAAAATGAGTAACTATTGTTGTGTTATGAATAGAACACCATATAAATTATAATATTCTAACTCGATGTGTGCCGATCAAGAAGAAGAAACATGTAATCATTATAGTTTCTTTACGAGAAAATTACCTTAAAGCCTACTATTAAAGACTAATTATCATAAATCAGGTGAATTAGTTTAATGGTGTGTTTGAGTTACATTATTTTGAAATGGTAGATTGATGAAGAATGCATGGTTGAAAAAGAAAGAAAAGTTATTGATGTGATGGAAAATATTATTTTATTAAAAAATATGTGGTTGAAAATGAGTAGAAGAATAAAAATGAAAATTTTAATGTGTGCCAAACATGGGCTAAAATTCATAATTCAGGTGATAATTAGATTTTAATAATTATAATTAATAAAAAATTAATTAAACATAATGTACTTCACCCCTACGGCCCTACTGTCCCAACCAATTTTATTTTCAAACTCTCACTCTCCTCATCCTCTCTTTCTTCTCTCTTTATTACCAACACACCCCATTTCTAACAACGCTAATCGGCGTTGCCCACCCACCCACACTCTTCTAACCCCCCCACTTTAACTTTAATCCAATTTCAAAATGGACCCAAACCCACTGTCGAATAGCTGGAGCATCCACACGCGTCGGGAAATCACTAGCAAGTACAAAATCCACGAACGGGTGGCCCCAACGCATACTCCGTGTCTATAAGGCCAGCTACCTCTCCGATTCCCTCACAGTCACCCTCAAGGAAATCCACGACTACTAGTCGGCCTAGGAAATCGAGGCGCTCCAAATGCTGAAATACTACCCGAATGTCATCATTTTGTACAAGTACTTCTGGAACGAGGATAAGGATATGGTGCTTGTGCTCGAGTTTTTGCCCACTGATTTGGGGGCCGTGATAAAGGTGGTGAAGAAAAAGTTGAGTGATGGATTGAGTCCTAGGAGATTAAGTGGTGGATGTTGCAGATTCTGTGCGGGATCGATGCATGTCACCAAAATTTGATCGTTCACAAGGATTTGAAGCTTTCCAATTTGCTAATCTCGGCTGACGGCGTTCCAGCGTAGCAGTAGTGACTGGTGCTTTTCACAGCAGTGGCGGCTTTTCACCCTACCCACCCCCTTTCTAACCCCCATTTTTCGACTGCGGTGCATTGACGATTTCTGCTTGCTGTGAGTTGTAGCTGCTATAGGGATGAGTTGAAGTCACCGACACCCCTTCTAACCTCCCCTTTTTTGGCGCATCGGCCAACGATGAGCTTTGCTCGTAGCGAGCCGCTGCTGCTTTAGGGATGAGTGTTGGTATTTTTGTTGAGCAGCTTGAAATTCATTTGGTGTGTGGTTGTTTAATGTGGTGGTCTAGGCGTTTATTTGATCAGCTGTGGTAGGTAGTTATTTCATCAGATTTGTTGTTCAGCCTGACTTTTGGGATGTATCTATGCTGCACCAAATGTTCAATTCGTTGAGGAGATCCTCAATTGATGATGGAATAACAGTGGATCTTCAACTAATTGCTTCAATTGATAACCAAATTTCTGGAATTGAGGTGAAGGTAATATCTATGCTCATGGATTTTAGTTGAATGTGGTAGTGGTGGTGTAGACAAGAGTTTTAGTTCAACATTAGTTCGGAATTCATTGTCATGAATTTGAGTTGAAGGAGGTAATGGTGGTGCATTTGAGGTGAATGTGGTAATGATTGGGTGTGGATTGTGGTGCTGGATTTTGGTGATCATTTGTCACCAAATATGTATGTACTGTGACTGGTTGTGACTAATTTTCTGTTAATTGTGATCGATTGTGACTTGATCATATACGGTCACAATTAAGATTCAATTGGTCACAGACAGTCACGTTGAACACAAATTTAGTCGGAGTTAGTCACATTTAATACAAAATTGGTCACAATTAGTCATAGACAGTTACACTGAACACAAATTTGGTCACAGTTAATTACATTGAATATAAACTTGGTCACAATTAGTCACGGATGACACGTGTCAGTAGCTTAGTTATATAAAGTGACTTGAAATTTTTTCGATAATTTTTAAAGATGTGGAGGCAGGGATGGAGTGGTGGTAGGTGGATCCATGAGGGTGGGGTTGTGATTTTCAATTTTTAATTTTTTGAAAATCTTTAAGTCACCGGAGCGATCGTCGAAAAAGTCACCGAAGCGGTCGCCGAAGTTGATGGTCATCTCCGATGGAGAGGTGGAGGGAATGTGGTGTAGTAGGGTGATAGGATATGGTAGGTGAGGTGACATGTGTAGAAATACTTAATGTATATTATATTATATTTTAATATTTAATAAATTTATTTACCACCTGATTTTTTAAATATGTTAATAAATTTGTTATTTATGAAATGTGATCTTTAAACTAGGAGTTACGCATTGTTCCATTTCTTTATTCTTATCTTTCTAAAAGAAAATAGAACAATGCTTGAGGTACAAATTGGGGGTTCACAGAACCCCCATAGATACCTCACAATAGGGTGGGTGGGATTTTTTGGCTATTTTTTATTACAATGGGTTCTGCATGGGGTCCATTCATGTGAATATAGGTAAACCATCCGTGAAGCAATTTTTTGTACCATTCTGGATCTTTGATTTGTAATTAAATAAGTCAAAAGTATTTGCACTTAGGCATTCTTGAATAAATCATGTTGTTTTAACATGTCTTCAAATTCCTTTATTATGGTTTACAAATTCACGTACGGATCGATACAGAGTCATGGACATAGAAGTACATCTAGGCAGGAGGTCGTTTGGGAAAACAAGTCCAAATGACTCACCATAGTGAGACCAGAACAGTATACCAGACAGAAAAGGAAGAAGGACTATCCAATCTATACAAACAGTAAGAATGTTTAAATTTTGCAAAATTTCTAGAATTTATTTAAATTACAAGCATGCCAGTGGGTGAGATTTTTTGGCTATTTTTTATTACAACGGGTCCCGCATGGGGCCCATTCATTTGAGTATAAGTAAACCATCTATGAAGCAATTTTATGTACATTTGGCTTTCTCCAAGAAAATAATCAGCTCATTTCTTTGTTGATATAATCAGCTTAAAATTTTAAGATAAACGTGGTTCAGATACTCGGATCGGATCTTTTCAAAGAGACTCGGGTCGGGTAACCTACTTCCACTAAACCTTGTTTAAATTTTTTTAAAATTTGAATCGAACGACATGATTATTGTCGTTTCATTAACAAACACAGACTTCCATTCTTCCAGCTCTATATAAATTCGGCAATTTCTTCGCTTAAATTCTTGTGTTCCATTCTCTATAAGGTACTCTCTCTCTATCTTACATTTTTATTTTAATATTTTTGTTTCCCTTTGAAGGGTTTAGATAATTTTTCCAAGTGTTTGTTATTTATGGAGATTAAATTAAAATAAAAGGCGCTTTCTGTTCTGTTTCGTTGTTGATTTTGCCCTTTGTCAATGATTACTTTCCGATTTTTTTTCCCCTGATAATAGTCACCTCAGAACTGTATAAACTACAAAGCTGCAAAGATTTATCTATTGGTAATATTAGAGGTTTTAAAGATGAATTGGACAAATTGAACGAAAAGTGAATGGTAAGTTGCAGTAATATAGACAAAGTGAGCCCTGAGTTCTTTATTGAATCAATGCTCATTCATCAGTGGATGCTACTAAATTAATAGATTATTGGGGATTTGGATAGGTTAAAAAAATAAAGTGGGGTGTTTTTTTTTTTTTTTGGTAAATAAAGGCCATAAATTGAAGCCTATTTTAGCTGTTAATTTGGATTAGGTTTTCGATAAGATATTAGTTAATTACTAAAAATACATTGTTTCATATATCTTGTTTGACATTAATCTTGAGGCATTGCGTCAAACTTACATTCCTTGGACATATGAAATCACTATATATTCTTTTAAGTTTATGCTATCAAATAGTGATGATTTTGTTTACTTCTACTAATTAAATCTACATTTACCTCATGCGTAATCCATCTTCAATTTTTGTTCAAAATCCTTACATGTGAAATTTTCCATGAATAGGTAGTGGTGAGACTTGATCTCACAATCGGATGTCATTTAAAATTTCAGATTAAATGGTCGCCTTATCTAGAATATTAGGTTATAAAGGGGAAGATTTATTATTTACATATATACCTCTTAACAAGTTTGCCCCTTGTATTTTTTACCATGTCTATTTTGAAGATTAATGTATTTTAGACAAAGGGCATCAATTTATTGATCAAATTTTGCCTGCAAAAACTTGCAGTTTTGAGTCTTATAGTTAGGAAGTTTTGATAAGGGAATGACTTCTCAGTCTACTCCTGTTCGTGTATTTATAAGTGAATGGAAAACCGGGGTTTCTTGGAGAATTGTCATTCATCTCTCTTAGGCATTTTAGATGCTTAATTGAATGCTTGAAATGTGATTGAGCAGAGAAGTTAGAATGTCAATGTCTTACTAATGAAATACTGCAAATGTGTGTATGTTTGCTCCACATTCAACTTTATTGAGTCGCTTCTTTTTGTTGTTTTCTCGTGCAGTCATATTACGACGTAATCTTGCTTTGTTCTGCACTGGTGCTTATAAACTCAAGAATTATGACTATGCAGGTGCTTGTTTTGAGTAATGACCACATATTTTACTTTTATTGATATATTGTTGTCATCAGACTTAAGGCTTTTCTTTTCATGATACTGTAATTTCTCTGTCTGATACATTATGGTATCACTTTTTTGTACTATGGGCAGGTTAAAACAACTTTGTCTACTCATCTTATTGCCATGGCCATTGGGGATGACATGACAGAAAGCTCTGTTTCTTCTTCAAGTCTCAGTTCTGAAGAAATTGAGCAGAGTGGATCTGTGTTTTCACCGGAAGATGTCGCCTGGGCAGACTCCTGCCTGAGTAAAGATCCCTTAATTTTCGAAAATGGTTGGAACTCTCTTAATGATTCATTGTTGGAAACTCTTGGATCTGAGCCTGACTCTTCTGCTAAGGCAAAAGACAATGGCACCCCTGAAGGAGCCGAGATAGGGGATTTTCCTTTTACATCTAGTGAAGATTCAGGAATTACGCATGATTCGGATACAGCAACCATTAGTACTGCTTCCAGTGATAAGGTACCGGAACTGAACACCGAGAATACCGAGGATTTCTGGTCAAAAAATGACATGAAATGTGTTTTCCTTCCTACGTACAATGAGAATTTAAAGGATCTTGGTAATTATAATCCTGAGGTGAATTTCATTTTTAAAGAATCTGAATTGGAGGAATCAACTGAAGACATTTTCAAAACATGGGATTTAGACATTCCCCCCGAGGAGGATGAACTTATTAAACAATTGAATAAAGCCCTAGCAGAAAGTACTTTGGAGCCAGAACCTTCTATTCCTGACGATTCTGAACAATGGAAATGCTCGAAAGACAAGTCACTTGATGCTCTCATTTCCGGGATTGCTGATCTGTCTTTGAGCCCGAGTCAGTTTTAGGATTTTTTGACTGTTTGTCTTGCAACGGTACAAAGCCCATGTTTGAAACCCATTTTGAAGAAAATAGAAATTTTGGAATAATGATTGATCTGAGAATGTGTGGTGGAAAAGTGATGAATTTTTTTTTTTTATTTGTGTGTAATATTATTTTACTTGGAGAATGTGTGATTGAAATGAAGAATGAAAATGAGAATAAAAAATTAATGGGTGTCAAATGGGGGCAAAGTCGTGTAGTTATGCTGCTTGAATACTGAGACATCCTCTCTTTTGGCTTTGATGTTGGAATATGGTGTTTTTCACCACATTGGTGTAGAGAACACAATTCTTCATGTTCCCAACTTCTTGGCTTACAGTTTTAGTATTTACTTTAAATATAAATCTCATTTTCTATGGTTAAATTTTGTTGGGGCGCTGGTACTTCATACTAGTTCTTGTGTCAGCTGAGATTTTTTAAGTGCTTGGTCGTTCACGCTTTTAAGTGTTTATACGTTTAGGATTCTAATGAATGAGTGGTTAAAAAATTATTAAATCAACTTAAAATAAAATTTAAGCTCATATTGAGCTAGCAAGTTTATTGCTTCTAAAAGAATGATAAAAATTTATTATTTTTATTTTCTCAGCACATAAGGTAGCGTGTCTTGCTTGATAAAAGACATCCTGGAATATGCCATGTCTAGTGGGAAAAAGGCAAATTATGACTCTCTCCCGGATATCCCCCCACTGGACACTCGATCTTACTAATCTTTCACTTTTAAGGCGACTTGGTCTCTAAATTTATTGAAACAAGGTTTAGTTTGGTGTATATGACAATTAAAGCTTTACAAAATCAAATTGAACAGGCTGGTCTAGCTAGGAACCGGGCGACGTGGTGCTCGATACTAATAGCATAATTTAGCCCCCATTAGCAGACTAAAATGTTGATTTCGTGGCATGATGAGCTTGGCTGACGTGGCTATCTTTCTGGTGCTTAAGTTACCAAATCTTGAAAATAAACCAGGGCCATTAGAACAGTTCTATTTGAATCTTTGTAGCCGCTCCAATTTGGGCTCTATACAGTTGATTGTGATGCCAAAAAAAATATCAAGAATTTTCAATTTACGATCCCATTTATTTCTTGGTTTTTACGAGGTGGGAATAACCCCATCTATTTCAACCACTTGTACAGTGACAAATGGACAAATTATCATGTCTATGTGGCGACCAACTATTGGCCAATTCATGCCAGCCTCAAAAGAGACATCTTTTGTACAAACAATCATAATTTTGGACAATTATAAATAGAATGTTGAGTGTGTGCTTATGTGTGGCAAAGTGTGAGAATCTGGAAGAGATAAGATTGTAGAGTATGGCCTCAGCATCACTTCTTAAGTCATCTCCTGTTCTTGACAAGTCTGAATTTGTCAAGGGCCAGACACTCCGTCAAACGGTTGTACGCTGCCACCCTAATGCCCCCCCATCACTTCTAGGCGTTCGTGCTTCCTCTTACGCTGATGAGCTTGTTAAAACCGCGGTATGTATTTATTTTTAGTTTCTCAAAGCCAGCTCAATCAATTCGACATGACTTTTTACTAGCTCGCACTATGAATAGAGCATACATTAATATTTCTTGTTGATGTTGTTTGAAAATGCACAACTAGAGTACCTAGCTCGGTTTAATGATGGGGCTTGTGGGGCGAGTACCTACATAAGGGGTAAGGAATTCCAGGAGACACTTCAATGTCTAAGTCAAGAAATGACCATAAAACATAGGGATAGTGGAGATGTTGTGAATGATTAACTTACATGCTAGTGATAGAATCGTTTAACCGGTGAAAATTATTCTATTAAATAATCATATTACTTATCGTCACTTGAATTCTGAAACCTTGGGAGTTATGGACGGAATTAATCATTATATTTTTCGACTACATCATGCATGATTTAACATTTATACAAAAAACTCCAATTCCAACCTTTCTATCAACAAGTTTCTAACATGTTAGATGACTTAGTTTTGGAACTACAACTTCATTAACAAATTGTGTTACCTTTGAAATTTGAAAAGGGAAATGAAAATGTTGTCTTGTTATCATGTGTGTAGAAAACTGTTGCATCACCGGGGCGTGGAATTCTGGCAATGGATGAATCCAATGCTACTTGTGGAAAGCGTTTGGCGTCCATCGGGCTCGAGAACACGGAGGCTAACCGCCAAGCTTACCGTACCCTCCTTGTGACCGCCCCCGGCCTTGGCCAGTACATCTCAGGTGCAATTCTCTTCGAGGAGACTCTCTACCAATCCACAACAGATGGGAAGAAAATGGTTGATGTCCTGGTAGAGCAAAACATTGTCCCCGGTATCAAAGTCGACAAGGTAACTAATGTTCTACCTAGAATTTTTAATTCATTAAAAAACTTAAAATGTTAGAGAGAAATAGATGATATAATTACAACATCTTTGGCTAAGCTTAAAAGGTAAGATTCGAAATTCTTGAAAATGTTGATTGGGTTTGTGCAGGGTTTGGTTCCCCTTGCTGGTTCGAATAATGAGTCCTGGTGCCAAGGTCTTGATGGCCTTGCTTCCCGGTCCGCTGCTTACTACCAACAGGGTGCTCGTTTTGCCAAATGGTACGACTAATTCTTGTTTTTAAATTAACAGAATCTCTGCAAGTTTTACCCTCTTTCCGTTGTGGTGGATATTTACCGATAGCTTCTGAATTTCCATCTTTAAGGCGTACCGTTGTGAGCATTCCCAACGGACCATCTGCCTTGGCTGTGAAGGAGGCTGCCTGGGGACTGGCTCGATATGCTGCCATTTCTCAAGTACTTACATCTGTTTTATCAATTTACTAAATTTCATGTCGATTACATAGGATTGAACATTATTAAAAGTTGTAAAGTCTCATTCAGTACAACTTACCAGCATCCGCTCTGTTAATCAAAATTCGTCCAACTGAAATTTGATGTTTATTTGGTGTTCAGGACAATGGATTAGTTCCAATTGTGGAACCAGAAATCTTGCTTGATGGAGAACATGGGATTGACAGGACTTTTGAGGTTGCTAAAAAAGTATGGGCTGAGGTGTTCTTCTACTTGGCTGAGAACAATGTCCTATTTGAGGGTATACTCCTCAAGCCTAGCATGGTTACCCCAGGTGCCGAGTGCAAGGACAAGGCTACTCCCGAGCAGGTTGCTGAGTACACTCTCAACCTCCTCAAAAGGAGAATCCCCCCATCTGTCCCTGGAATCATGGTAAGTGCTTATAAGCTATAGGTCCTACGGAATGTTTGGATAAAACAGTACTGAACATGACTCGCCAGCATAGCATAGACTAAAATAACAAAAAATGTTGAATTTTGGACAGTTTTTGTCTGGTGGGCAATCTGAAGTGGAGGCAACATTGAACTTGAATGCCATGAACCAAGCACCCAACCCATGGCACGTCTCTTTCTCATATGCAAGGGCATTACAAAACACATGCTTGAAGACATGGGGAGGGCGTCCAGAGAATGTGAAGGCAGCTCAGGATACTTTGCTTGTTCGGGCCAAAGCTAACTCTCTTGCTCAGCTCGGGAAATACACCGGCGAGGGAGAATCTGACGAAGCCAAGGAAGGAATGTTTGTTAAGGGCTATGTCTACTAAGCTTTTCAGACTACCAAATCTATAGACTGAAGAAGAAGAAGATGAAGGGAGATTATTTTTGTTCATACGTGTATTTGCAAACATTCCGATGAAAATCGACTTGACTACTCGACTAGAGAGAGTCAACTGGTATATTTATTAATATATATATATATATTCTACATGTTATGCCTGGCTAAATAAGAAAGAGACATTATGATAAAAAATCGAAACTAAACCATCTTGTATTTTGGCTTTCGGAAAAGAACCATTTAAAAACGTTTTCAAACTAGAATTTGAATGTATTATTAGTGGTAGGAAATTAAGCTACATTAGATTTTTGAAATATTTCATAATTTCGAAGCAAGAAATTTTCACTAAAGGAATTATATAATTCATGAAATGCCTCAAATCATTTTCATATGGGAATATATTTGGTCCAACCACCTTCCCACCATTTGGTGGTAGGTTAATTTGTGAAAACGTTTACATAATTTATGCAAAAATATTCGAGATATTAAGGACCCTTTTCATATGACTTCTATTTTTGTTTTTGAGAAATGCTAATTGAACCGAGGGGGTTGACAACCCCCCGACCGGCCCCTCACAATAGTGGGGGGCCCACCCCGGTAATCCTAGCATTTCTCTTTGTTTTTACTTCTTGTATAAGAACTTCGTGAGGAAATTATTTTAATATTCGTTTGAATCTAATTCCCAAACGAATTTTGAAAATCATTTTTAAAGATCTTTTAGAGAAGAAAAAACTTGTTGTACATAATATTTTACCAAATGTTTTACCTAATTGACACATGGTCGCCCTTTATTGGGGGGCGCGTGTAGCATCTCTCTTTAGAGAAAGTCGCATTAATCAGTTTTCTTTACAAACTCTTCTAATTAGAAGAAGTACTTTCACAAAAGTAATCAAATGGATTTTAAAGTATCTTTTGGATCTAAACTTCCTCTGATTTTTCAAAAAAATCATGTCGAACGGACCTTAGGAAGCATGAACAATACTCCAACTAGAACAATGTATTTGACACATATCAAATGCTAACACTTTTCGAAAACATCTATATGTGTTCGATAAATTATGCTTATTGTCGTTTTTTTTAATTCCGATAGTCGAGATACTTTAGAACATTCCTCGAATTGATGTTTTAAATTTTCTACACTTGAGTTCAATAATTGATACCTCCCATCCTCGTTCTCTCTCGACGAAAAATATACAATATTATAACTTTTGACTCCTCTCTCTTTTTGGGTGCAGACGTGCACAGCATTATCATAGTTTTCTTCCCTCTTGTCTGACTTTCCTTCAACACCTTGCCGAGAACGAGCCTTGTAATGAAATAATTTTTAAGTAATGGTTGTAAATTTTGAAAATATATTCTCATATATCACATCATAATCAATTGCCACGTGGCATATAATTTATTTATTATTTTTTTTCTTTTTCAAATCTTTCACTTGATAACGTAAGGAATGTTAGAAATTATAACTAATGGGACTAAATATTGAAAGCAAATTGAAATTTAATTAAAGCTGGATGATCCAATTGAAGATTTACTGAAAGTTCAGTGACCAAAAATGTGCTTTTTAAAATAAAGCAAGGTCCAAATCTTCATTTCGTGTTTATTCCGGTGGCGCAACGGATTTAACTGTTGACACCGCTTCAAATTTTCCCCTATAAGCGTCGTAGTTCCCACGTTCATGTGCGTATTTATGTGAGAGAGAAAGAAAGATAGATAGATAGATAGAGAGTGAGAAAGGCGGTTTCTTTTGGAAGTTGAGAGCATTCTTCTTTTCTTTATCAATTTCCACTGATATGGTAGAACGGTACCGTTATGATTTGAAATTTTATTGAGATCGTGGAGGCAAGGTGTGGATTGAGATTATCGCCGAATTTTACGATTTCATTTGGCCATTTTTATGTATTCCAGCCATATTTGTTTTATTTTACTTTATTCAACGCGTAAAGTAATTTGCAAATTTTCAAGTTCACACTTACAATTCAGTTTCAATAATGTTGATTTTTCAGCATGCTTTTTTAAAGGAAAACCAGCTCAGCTTCACATGAACTTACTAACCTACACTAGTAATCCAAGAATAATCTTTGTTTTTAGTGCAGTTGTCGCTCATTCATTAATTTTTTTTTTACCGTTGAATCAAAGTGACGTTATGCCGTAATCAAATCTAGCAGTGTCGAGCAGTTTCGCGATAATTTTGATTCACTGATCAATGGTTTGAGCAGTTTCACGACGGTTTTTACATTTGGTTCTGGAAATTATAATCTTCCGGGGATTTCTTTTTATTTTTACTCGACGGATGAGAAATTGAAGAAAGGAAGCTTCAGCTCTGACCCTTCAACAAGAAATATCATTTCACCAACGTTGGACGAAAACGATACCCGAAGGTGAACTCTTGTGAATATTACAATTTCCACAGGCCTTTTTGGAAAATTATTTTAAAGAGCATCTTACTTGGACTTGAAGGATTATTGGGGTCACCATTAGGCAAAGCTGTCTGTTACGAATTTCTGACTCCATCGAAAGAGAGTTTTAGGTTTCTGTTGAAAGAAATGGCTTAAGGCCAAAGCTTAATCAAAGTGGTTAATCGCAGCTAACCCCTTTGAATTATTATGCTTTTAGCTTAATCAATATTTTAGCAGTTGTTAATATTTATATAATTAGTATTTTCTGTTGCATTGCAGATTAATACTTGTCGCCGGCGGCAGAATTTCTATTGCAAACTCAACAACCCCGTCTTTTAACAGCCTAACTTTCTGGTCCTTTCTGCTAGCAATGGACCATTGAGAAGATCTGTATTAGTTTCACTTCTGTTTAGTGGTTTCGGGGACCTTTAATTATAGTCATTTCACGTTTGGTGTGTTCGGAGTTCGTTTTTGAGGGCTAATTGGAGTAGGTGTTGAGAAATGGGGGCTATTGGTGAAGAAGAATTGATGAATTGGGAGAAGATGCAAGTTGGGGGCAATGGAAATGAAGAAAAGATTCTGGTGTTGGTGCGTTTGAGGCCTTTGAGCGAGAAGGAAATTGCACAGGATGAAGTTGTGGATTGGGAATGCATTAATTCAACCACCATTTTGTACCGGAACAGCCTCCAGGAGAGGTCTGGACTTCCCACGGCTTACTCATTTGGTAAGGAAATGCCTTCATTTTCTTTCAAATCAATATTTTATTTGTTTCTTTTAGAAAGAATTCTACTCTGCAAGTATCCCATTGTTCCTCCCTTCGGTCTGTAGTGCACATTGTTGGATTCTTTTGACAGATCTTCTCAATAATGATTATAGTTGGTTAATTCAGTCAGGATTTAGGAGTGATTTTAGGACAGTAATGATAATTTAAACTCAAGTTAAGTAATTTCTATGAAATCTTTCTGTGTACTAGACACACAAAAAGGGGGCTGTTGAGACTTGTGTGTTAATCTTCATAGATATATTTAGTGTCTCGATTTCTGAGAATTGTAATCACTATTAATCTTGCTTCCTTTCCCTTGTTGCTGTGTTTTTAATGTGTTATGAGGGCAGATCGAGTATTTAGGGGTGACTGCAGCACGAGGGAAGTTTATGAGGAAGGAGCAAAGGACATTGCCCTATCAGTTGTTGGTGGCATCAACTGTAAGCATGATAATAACCTTTGCTTTTTGTTTATTGACCTAATTCTTTTTTTATTCAATAATTTGTTGGCCTTGCTTATCAGATGACAAGCTAAGTGTTCTAACTCACATAAAAATTTCAATTTCAGCTACTATTTTTGCATATGGCCAAACAAGCAGCGGAAAGACATATACCATGAATGGGATTACTGAGTATGCTGTGGCTGACATTTACGATTACATACAAAAGGTATTAAATAATAAATATGGTGTTAATATCAGTTCCTTTATATGGATAGCAATATAAAACATTTTTCTTTCCTTTGGAACTTTATAGGGCTAATGTTTCTATAATTATTTCTGAAAAATTAATTGTTCCTTTTTTTTTTCCCTAGCATGAGGAACGAGCATTTGTGTTGAAGTTTTCTGCTATGGAAATTTACAACGAAGTTGTTAAAGACCTCCTCAGCGATGACAATACTCCACTCAGACTGCTTGATGATCCTGAGGTGAGTTTTAATGTGCTTACTTTCTCGTATAAGCACACACATTTCTTTTTAACCTATTGATCCATTTCTCCAGCGAGGAATTATTATAGAGAAACTGACAGAAGAAACCCTGAGAGATTGGAGTCATCTCAAGGAACTTCTATCCATCTGCGAAGGTAGGGGGAGTGTTATGGCTATCAATTCTTCATTGACACATCTTGACCATCTAATCACGTAGAATAATTGTGTTTCTGTTTTATTCTCATAGCACAAAGACAAATTGGGGAAACGTCCTTGAATGAAACAAGCTCCAGATCTCATCAAATTCTTAAATTGGTGCATGCCTTCTCCTATTTCTCTCCTGTTCTTTAATTTTTCACTTAAATTTCTGGGCAGTCCCCGGAAGTCCTATTATTAGCTAATTTATACTTGATTGTTCTCAGACGATTGAAAGTTCAGCTCGCGAGTTTTTAGGGAAAGACAACTCAGCCACCCTTTCTGCTAGTGTGGTATTGGAAATCATTTTGTCTTGTGGATTTGATGATGAATATATGCAACTGGTTCCATGCTTCGAATTTGAAAATGGAAGAGTTTTAAAATGACAATTTATCTAGTTTTTGCCTACAGAATTTTGTTGATCTGGCCGGAAGTGAGCGTGCATCTCAATCATTATCAGTTGGGCAAAGGCTGAAAGAAGGCTGCCACATCAATCGAAGTTTACTAACTTTAGGAACAGTGATTCGCAAGCTAAGGTAGACTAATCTTGGCTCTCCTCTCTTCTTTTGCTTTCTCCTCTTTCTTGAATTGACTTTATCTCAAACATAACAACCATTATCACGTCTGATGTATTATTTGGAGGTAGTTCCTTTCTTCTTAGTTCACCGAGGATGAAAACTGAATTTATCCATTTTTTTACTTCCCCCACCCACAAGAATTATACATTAGAGGGGCGTTCTTTTTCCCCCTTCCTCTAAGAATTCCATTTAAGGTGGACTTCATTGGGGAGACATGCTTTTCTTTCGGTAAAGATGGGGATATCAACTCTCTCTCTCTCTCTCTACTCACTCATTTCCACTCTTTGAATTACTAACTGTATATGATTGCATAGTCCTAAGCCATGTATAGCTCTTTAACTTAAGCCATACGCTAAATGCAGCAAAGGAAGGCATGGACATGTCAATTACAGGGATTCTAAGCTAACACGGATTTTGCAACCTGCCTTGGGAAGCAATGGAAGAACTACGATCATTTGCACTCTGAGCCCTGCAAGATGCCATGTTGAGCAATCAAGAAATACCCTTCTATTTGCTAGCTGTGCAAAGGAAGTAACAACAAATGCACAGGTCAACGTAGTAATGTCTGATAAGGCCTTGGTGAAACATCTACAAAAAGAGGTAGCCAGGTTGGAGGGTGAGCTGCGAACTCCTGGACTGACCTGTGATCATGCAGCACTGCTTAGAAAGAAAGATCTGCAGATTGAAAAGGTTAATGATTTCTGTTTAATTTAATCCATAGTATATTTTCTTCTTTAATGTTTCAAATGGTTGGGATTCTGTTTTAATTTCACCGAAACAAAATGCCTTCTTTACATGCTTGCTTATGAAAATCTCAATTTTCTATAAACCAGCAATCAAAAGCATGTTACAAGAAAAAAATATTTCTAGAAGTATTTGATATTGCTATAGTTTGCCTCTTGATATGTTTACTAGAACGTATCTTCTCTAATTGGGATAAAATAAATTGCAATTTTTCCATGTGCTAAGCCAGTCCTCTAAAAAATATTTCCTATCTTGAAAGCATTAGCAACAAGAAGCTCTCAAATTACTTGCAGCATGCTAACGTGATTGCCTGATGTACTATTTGCAGTTGGAGAAAGAGGTTAAGGAGCTGACTAGGCAGCGAGATCTTGCTAGATCTCATGTTGAGGAATTGTTGCAAGAGGTTGGAAATAATTAGAGTTCAAAGAAATTGATATGTTTCCCCCTTCCCTCTTTCTTCCTGCACACTCACACGCGTATAGAGAACTCTAGGGGTTGCACCATATGATTACTAATTAATTTATATGTCATTTAATTTTCTAGGATGCCCTTGGATGTCCTCCGAAATTGCAAGGAGAGAATGCTCGGGAAAATGTATATCCAGCTACAAGGTCATTGCGTGGAACCAATCTTCATGCTAGAAAAGCAAGTTATAGGAAGCTTAATGGAATTAAGCCTCGTAATAAGGACATCATCAAGAGTGATGCAAGGTCGGACCAACTGCTGTCAGAAGACAGCGAGGATCATTCTTCATCTTATGTTATGACTGATCTGAGTCAAGGAAGAGATAATCTCCCAGTAGGAGTCAATCAAGATTCTGGTGAAGTTTGTAAAGATGTTCGATGTATTGAGATGGACAAAGATTTGTCAAGCAGTGAGAATGATGGAAGAATGTCAACACCGATGGAGTCTGGTAGTAGATGTGCTTCCAATCCTGTCCTATCACTGGATCCTGACATTGAAAATGGTTGCTCTCATGGAACGTTGGAGCATAATATGCAAGATGTGCAAAATACCATGGAGTCTCTAGCCAGCACTTGTGGGGATGGATTGTCCTCGTCCATCACTATATTGGATTCTGGAAAACTGAAATTGAAAAGCAGTGAGAGTTATAAACCTAATTTAGTGACTGGCTCTCCTGACTTTGAGATGGCAGAAGAAATTGAAACAACCCCACCACCTACTGGGATGGGAAAAAGCTTCCCAGGAAGACCAGAAGGCTTCCAAAGGAAGAACTGGATGCTTCCCCCATCAATATATGGTGCGAATGGTATGAGTTTGTCCAGAAATGATTCACAGTCTTCCCATGGTAGCAGTTTTCCCGATGAAGTAAAAGCCGAGGACAACTTCCATGGAGATGATGATATTCCTACCCTTGGTTCCTTTGTAGCAGGACTCAGGGAGATGGTTAAGCTTCAGAATGAAGACAAGCTCGATGATCAGGTGACATTTCAATTTCTCCCTTTTCATACTTTTTTCTTCCCATTAATATTTTTCTCCACTTATTTAAATAGCTGCATCCTGTGAAAAAGATACTGTAATATATTGGGATTCATGATTATCATGCTTCTACTGTATTCATATAGGTTCAAGAGTCCGAATCAAGAGCTCAAAAGAGTGTCAAAGATGAATTGGATGCAAGGCATGATTCTTCAGGAGTTCCTTCAAATTGGCTTGTGAAGTTTGAGAGGCTGCGGGGATCGATAATTGAATTATGGCAAGCTTGCAATGTTTCATTGGTACATAGGACATACTTCTTCCTCCTTTTTAAAGGCGATTTGGCAGATTCCATTTACATGGAGGTAGAACACAGGAGATTATTATTCCTCAAGGAGACATTTTCTGAGGGAAATCCAACTGTACAAGATGGCCACACACTCACGTTGGCATCAAGGTATCTTCTGTTTCTCTTTTATTCTGATTAAAGAAAAAAAACTGTAGCTGTTTCACATTTTACTTGGTTTGTCCCTTCCGCTGTCGGAATTAATAGATAGCCTGTGTTATTTGTATATCAAGGAGCTGAATCACTGAAGATGGAAGGCCATTTTGAATATCTGTCTCTCCCATGACCATTTTGAATATCTGTCTCTCCCATGAAAACGATATAAACATAATAATACATTGAAGATACACACCTCTTTCAATTTTGTGTTCCTGTAATAATTCAGCCTCAGATTAGTTATTTCCGATTGACGAATCCAGTATATTGTTTTCTTGGAGTGACAGCATGAAAACTCTTCGGCATGAGAGGGGGATGCTAAGCAAGCTTATCTATAAGAGTTATACAGAAGAAGAAAGGAACAAAATTTACGAGAGATGGGGTATAAAATTGAACTCAAAACAGAGGAGGTTGCAGCTGGTCCATCATCTTTGGAGTGACACTAAAGATATGAATCACGTCTCAGATAGTGCAGCCATTGTTGCAAAGCTGATTGGGTTCTCAGAGCAAGGGGAAGCCCTCAAGGAGATGTTTGGTCTCAGTTTCACTCCTCCACGCACGAGTCGGAGATCCTTTAGCTGGAAAAACAGTATGACATCCCTTCTGTGAGCTTGTAGCTAGTTGACAAAACAATTAGTTCAAGTTTATTGTGAAATATTAGATTGTATTGGCTAGTATATACAATACAAAACTTTTCTTTTAATCCACCTTAGGTCGGATTAGGTACAAGATAAACCGAATAGTTTCAGTTCCTGTCAATGAACTGTTATGTGTTTGTACAAGTTTGCTATAGCATGATCTGGAATCAGGTTAGGATAGTCCTCAAATTATGCTCTAGGAAATTTTCATCCTTTTGCCTGAAGTGTGATTTAATATGAAATCTGATTCTTTCCTTAATTCTACTTCTCAAAAACAATTTGTTATAATGATTGCAACAATTAAATTAGTTGGTGAACTTTTGGAGTGGGATATCTGCAATGAAATTTTTGAGTGATGCAGTCCTAATTGTTCTTGTTAGATGCAAGTTCTGTTCAGTCCAAGTATTCAACAATATAACGAGTACTTGCACCCGTCGTTAAGGTTAACTGTGACCTGTTTTTGACAACAAGGGATTTACGAAAATTTGGTAAGAGTTTTACCATAAACAACATTTTACAAGAAAATTTTGTTAAATCCCTTATAGTCAGCTTTGACAGTGGGTGTGACACCTAGTTGACATATTTCGAAGCATATCTTGTTTCAACTTCAATTAATCTAACTTATTCTTCTTTTCTAAAATTGAAGTACTAAACTTGACAAAATTGTTGAAGTGTTTTACTGAAAGCATGTTTTTTGAAGGGGAAAAAAATGATCGTTACAAGTGAAGAGGACGTTTGCCTTAGAAGATCGACTTTTCGTACTCGAACACCTTTCAAGCTTAACTAAATACATTGACATTCCAAAAGGCAATGTTTTAAAAACCAGCTCAAGCATGGTCTGCAAAGTAAACTTCAAAGAGTCAAAAGGGTTAAATTAGTGGAATCAATGATAAAAAGATCACATTTTTTACTTAAGTGAATCAATGAATCCTTGACTTTTTTCTATTTTAAGTTTTTACACATCAAATCCATTTCTCACATGTTGGGATGATAATCAGTCAAATACGGCCCTTGTTTGAGCCCCATTTGAAGAGAAAAAAATTCATTTTTGAATAGTGATTTTTGAAGAATGTGTGATTAAAAATGAAGAAATTATTTTTCGATTTACGTATAACATTATTTTATTGAAAAATGTATGTTTGAAAATGAGTTTTGAAAAAATAATTTTTTGATAAAATGGGAATCAAACAAGCGCAAAATTTATAGTAGTCTCAAAACATAAAAAAAGGGGAAAAATTCACAACTCAGATTTTATCTATCCCAAAATCAAAAATCAGGGTTTTCATCAATTAATTAATTATATTTCATAATTATTATATTAAATTAAATTATTATTGTAATATAATATAATTACCCCACCCCACGCCACCTTCACTGTTCCGGCGACTACTCATGCGATTGTTTTCCAATTGCGCTTAATTCCAACGACTTCTCCAGTGACCGTTTCACTGCCGCTTAATTCCGACGACTACTCCGATTCCGAGGTCACAGATCAAAAAATTGAGCCATTCACAATTGACTTCATTGGTCACTGATAAAAACATTATAGGTTACAAATTTTTTTTTATGGAGGCCACAGATTTTTAATTGTCACAAATTAAAAAATTATTCCATATTTGTTGGTCATAGATTATATTTACAGTCACAGATTAACAAATTTTAAGGTCACGATTACTATATAGATGGTCACATTCAACTAAATCATTGGTCACAGATACACGCCCCATCTCATCCCATCCCACCCACGACCATAGCTACGAATTAAAAAATTTTACAGGTCGTCAATAATTTGTCACTGGTCACAGATCGACCAAATAGTTGGTCACAGACACTTTATCCCATCCGCCGCACCCGTCCCCCAATCCCAGTACACCACCTATACTTGGTCACTGGTCACAGATCGATCAAATAGTTGGTCACAGACACATCGTCCCATACCTGCCACCACCACCACAGTAACACAACGCAACATCACCACTATCAGCACCACCATCAAACGAGATCTGAACTTACCAACCTATCAGACACTCCACGACTGGTCAAAAATCACAAACGCACGTCGCTAATACCACCGCACCGCACCGCACCCACATCACATACACCCACCACCACTGCAGCATCCAACCATAACTATCAACACCACCACCCACTAGATCTGAACCCAAACACTGCTAAACGAGAACTAGCTTTCTCCTAAAACTCCAGCCGCCAACAGAAACCATACACCACCATACCGTCACCACAAAACCACCACCAACCTTACAACCAACCAACGCCAACAGTCAACCCCACTAATCACAATCACTGCGTCCTCACTGCCACAGTACATACTTGCCTCTATTCTAGTACCCATCATGAACCCGATCGTCACTGTGTGTCACCAGCAATCAACAACCCCCAACTTATTCACCAAAATTAGAAACCTCCAACCCCCACTTCTACCCGCCGCAACAACCACAAAACACAACCGTTGCCATACCAACGTCCAGAGAGCAGCGTCGACGCTACTATGATTCCGATTCGCAGCAGCGTCGTTGTGACGCTGCTATGGCGGCAGCAGCATGGAGAGAGGGGGGGGGGGGGCGAGAGGAGAAGGGTGTAAAGGAGAGAGGGGGAGGAGGCGGCATCCAACGAGAGAAGACGGAGAGAGAGAGACGCCGAGAGAAACGAGAGTGGCCGAGGGTGAGAAATGGGTGAAGTAGGGTTTTAAAATGGAAATTATTATTTTTTTAATGGAAATTATTTAATTAAAATAATAAAAAAACTTGATAAATAAAAAAAAAACCTAATTTTTAAAAAGTCCAAACTTAATGCTTGGTTTAATGTAATTTTCCCCAAAAAAATCAGTACACCTTGATAATTATTGATATTTGTATTATTTTTTTATGGATCCCAATTAAGAGTATTAATATTTTTTTTCCGTCAAGCCATTTTTTCTTTGAGTATTGAAATATTATGATTATTCTTAAAAAGTTAGCGGTGTGGATATTGGGCACGAGCTGAATGTGGCTCCAAATTACACACATTTCCTCGGCACAAACGGGTGGAAAAGGAAACACCAGCCAAGGCATAAACTCTCACCATCTTCAGGGAGTAACATCAAAATTTCCCTCCAAAAAATGGAGCTCACTGCCTTTGCTTTGACAAATTCCATATCTCCATCTTTCCCCTTCCCTCAAAACTTCTCATCAGTGCGCTTTTCTATTCCTTGCTACTTATTTTTATGTACCAGTACTCAATTTTGACTTGTAATGCCACTTATTTTTATGATGTTGATGTTGATTTACAGACGAGACGGTATAAGGGCGTCAGGATTTGGTGCGTCAATGGGAATATTGATATTGTGGACTCTAAGAAGGTAAATTTCTACTCCGAGATGTCGAGCTTTTTGTTTATAGACGATTGAATTGAAGCGTATTTAGGGCTTGATTGAGTCTATCTTTTAACTCAATGTCACGAACGTTTCATGAAATGCTGTGAAAGTGAAACCGTGTTTGGCTAAGATTTACTTAAAAGTAATAAAGTAAGTTAAAAGGTAACTTATTTTTAGTTAAAAGTAAGCTATTTTAGAGAATTATTTAAAAAGGAACTTTACTTTTGATCACAATCCTACTAGGAAAATCATTAACTTGTATCAAGTAGTTGGCGATTTAAGAACAAGTGATGTTGAATGTTTGAAATTTAGCCTTGTTTGGTAGATATATTTTTAGAAAAGATTTTTCGAAAATGAATTTATGAAGGATGTGTGGTTAAAAAAGTAGGGAAATTAGTGAGCCCACGAGCAAAATTATCATTGGGAGAATGTGTGGTTGAAAATGAGTTTTAGAAAATGGGGACGAAACATGGGCTTAAATTAGTTCAATTGCTATTATTATATGGTGGGCCAAATGTGAACAGTTTTTGTGATTGTGTTCTTGGTAATGAAACTTAGAGAAATACTTTATATCCTCTCCTTTTTGTTATGGAAAGAAAGGACTAGATGAAATGGACTTTGCTAAATTTAATGTAGTTAATTCTTACCTCACAAATAACATATCAAGGAATGTTGGGAAAATTGCTAAGGTGAACTTGATGATGGGGAAATTAGGTCAATATTTAATATGGCAACAATGCAGCATAATATACGATTTTCCCTTTCTTGTGCCAACCTAATAGGAGAAAATCAAATATTGCAATAACCAAATAAATAATGCGTGAAATAAATGATACAATATTTAATATGGTTCAAAAATATGCCTACATCCACGGCCCAACTCCGATTCATTATAATCAACAATAGTGGGTACAACATTTTCTTCCGTAGATACCATAAGAGGCTATCTAAAACTACATCAAGAACACATATCTTGGCAATCGTCATCTAACAAAGATGGAAACCCACAATATTCTCTCTTGTCAATACTAGAAGTACAACTAACTCAAGATCACAAGTCTTGGTATGCTAACAACGTCTCGTCATCTTAGAGATAGAACCATGCAAAGCCTCTCTAGCCAAACTAGCGGCACTATCAACATTAAGAATTAAACCAATTCTTGGAGCCTAAAATCCTTGTCTATCAAAGACGGAATCCCTCAAGAGCAACGATAACAATTTACCAAAGCATAACTCTCTCAAGAAAAACTATTCATGGAATACTACTAAAAAATAACAAAAAAAAAAAAAAAACGACATTGCCACTGTTCAGATAGCGATTCCTCTCGGATGAACCGTCGGATCTTGATCTTAACCGTGGGATTGTAAACTTGCAGACCAAATTTCACGAAAATCTCCAATGGGATGGAGATATGAGATATGAAGGTTTGATCACTACTATGCAGGCTGCACTAATTCTGCGAGTTTCTACATTGTTGATCTCAGGTTTCTCACAATTTTGGATCCATTGGTGTCTCTTCCACACACCCGATTTCTTCTTCTTCTTCTTCTTTTTTTTTTTTTCCTTTCTCCACAAGGAAAGACAATGTGCATTACATCCATATTAAGATAATTTAGAGCGTTAACTAAAGTTCCTAATTAATCCCATTCTCATTCATAATTACCATTTGGCCTTTTTAACTGAACCAATTTTATTGGCTTGAGCGCTTGATCCACCCAAAGACATGGGGTGGATACCCAACACTTACTGACCCCGTTCTTACTGCCCTTTCTACTTCATCTAAGCAGAACCATACCTCGGGTCTTGTATCATGGGAATAATTAAGAAGTACGTTGAAGATACTTAGTATTTCACATGGTTGAAGTCTTTTTATATCATGTTAACTCTGCAAATAAAATAAATTTAATTAAAAACTTTACCTGGGATTGCAAATGTCCTTGTTACTATCTGATCTAAGAATTGAAACGAGGCATTTTCTGCTTCAATTAAAGACTGTACACGAGTTTAGTGATTTCTTGGATTGTTAAAGGTTATGAGTTGGATTCCATAGCTTAATATGTGGCATAGTCTTATACTACTTTGATTCGGTGGTGATTTCAGTTTCTGTTTTCAATTATCACAGGCAGATGAGATGACTATTTCAATAACTGGAGCTACAGGGTTTATAGGCAAAAGATTGGTACAAAAATTGCATGCAGGTATTCACTCGCATTCCATCTTGGCCAGAACTGTACAAGCTTAGATGCAGACAGGAAAAACAGCTTGCTAAATTTCACATATATGCTGCGCAATTTTATATTACCGGCCCAACTCTTACCTTTTGTCAATTTAGTCAGTAGAAAATGTTGCATGGATATATATGAACTGAATATTCTCTCTATCGTCTCTGAAATGTAGATAATCATCGTGTACGTGTCTTGACGCGGTCTAGGTCAAAAGCTCAGACAATTTTTCCGGGTAAGAAGGTAATATTTCATAGTTCCATTTAATTTCTGTTTCTTGTTACTCTGGAAGAATTCTGAAAGGTTTCATGAACTTGTAACTGGTTTGAAGACTATTTTCTTTTTGTTATGATGAGAATATACCTTTAAGTGCGTTGTCTTGCAATCAATTTAGTTACCTTCTGATTAGTTTAGGGAGAAAAGAAGATAATTGCTTATATTTTCTCACCCCTTGTTTGATTTCCAAAGAGAAAAACAATGAACTTAAAGTAGGAATTTTCCCCCTGGGTCGGTGAATTTATAAATTGAGTGTTGGATATCATTGAAATTCATGATTTTCCAAATAACGGATAAAAATCGTAATTTTTTTTCTTTCCTTCTTTTGTGTCACTCTGTTATTGTGAAAGTTCACCTTCTCTTCCCCTTCTTTGAAATTTTTACTTTATATGCACAGCCAAGGACTTTCCCGGAATTGCAATAGCAGAGGAATCAGAGTGGAGAGACTGCATTCGAGGTTCTACAGCTGTTGTAAATTTGGCTGGACTGCCAATAAGCACGAGATGGTCTCCTGAGGTATGTTATAAAGTTTGTTTAACTGCCGTTCTTATTCTTACAATATGTCCTTATTAATACGTATTTCATTTCAAGTTCAATGTACGTGAAATTGCTGTCTTGTGATAAATTTCTTTATGACCTGCTCTCAGCATCTTTTGTCATCAACTAACTCATACAGTATCCAAAAATGCATCGGTCCTTATGGTGATAATTTTGTTTTCTAAACTCAGGGTGTTTTACAAATATAATTTCAGGATAAATCTACTACTTCTATGATAATTTGTAGAGTTCATCTATAAGATTAAATGCATGGTCTTTCTACTGCTAGCAGCGCCTGTTGATAGACTCATCCATTCTATAAAATGAAGTTTGTCATATGAATGTATTGCATATATCTGTTAGAATTGGAATCACGAATTAAGATATTTGTCATGATTGTTATTAGCAGAAAATTATCAGTGACCAATGCTGAAAAGTGTTGCTTGGTTTGACTGCTTTTGTAATATTTTTATGGTTCATAACTTAGTAGATGACCACATGTAGCCTATACCTCAGAGTTTGAATATTCCATTGATCTTTAATGCATTATTGCAGATCAAGAAAGAGATCAAAGAAAGCAGGATTAGAGTTACTTCAAAGGTTTCCTTTGCATGCCCTTAGCTAAAGCTCTTCTTTGTTATGAGTTTCTTTTTTCTTGGAAGGATGATAAACTGATAAAGTTGCTAATTGTTCACCTCAAAATTTCCATGTACCCACAGGTCGTAGATCTAATAAATAATTCACAGGTTGAACTTCGTCCGAGGGTTTTGATTAGTGCAACAGCTGTTGGCTACTATGGTATGCGTCTCAAACTACATTTTTCATGTGTTATCACATATCATAGTACTCTGTCCTATAGGTTGTTGGTATTATTCTTTTGCTACTGCACGACTTTTATGATGGGTTGTTTGCTGTCATACTACTATCATTGGGAGCACAGGAATTGTTAATCCACTGTATAAGACCTTATTCTCGTTTAGCTATGTAGTCCAATTGCATACTTTCTACTGGTGACATTATAAGGGACATTTGGAATGATAAATCAAAATTGAATTTATGCACCTTCAGTTGTTTCGTGACAATCTGTTCCATTTCCTATTCCATTGTCTCATTGTACAGGCTCTAGTGAAACACGAGTGTTTGACGAGCAAAGTCCATCAGGAAGAGATTACCTGGCAGAGGTAATTGAGAAAAACTGTTAGTTCTTTTGCAAGTGGAATGATTTTCTCATAAGAGTGATAGCTTTAGGAATCTGCTCAAGTCTGATTTCAGTTTGTTCATGTTATATATGGTACCCTTTGCTCATACTCTATCGTTGTTAAAATGTAATGGTCCCTCAGGTTTGTAGAGAATGGGAAGCAACTGCGCTAAAAGTCGATGGAGATGTTAGAGTAGCACTTATTCGTATTGGTGTTGTGCTCGGAAAAGATGGTGGAGCTTTGGGTATGACTTAATATTTTCAAGTCCTTGTAAATGCTGCACACTTCCAAATTCAATCTTCTAACTGTGATCAATTAGGAAATTTTGGAATTTAGGGTGTGTTTGAGCCATATTATTTTGAAAGAATGTATTTTCGAATAGTAGATTGATAGAGAATGTGTGGTTGAAAAAGAAGAAAAAGTTATTGATGTGATGAAAAATATTATTTTATTGGTCAAATTTGAGACATTCATTTAACTAAATCTAACAAAACCTCGGGGGAATATCATCTATAATCTTGAAACAAGTTCAAATCTAATTCTAAGTTTTTAAGCAATGGTTTGTTGAGCTGAAATTAATTAAAGCTCCCTGAAACCGTTACATCATCTTGTTACTGAAAGCAGATATTTTTATTAATATTCTAACATTTACTAAAATTATGGTCTTTATGTTGTAACCTATCAACTCTCTTTTGGTTGGTGCAGCTAAAATGATCCCTCTCTTCAATGTGTTCGCTGGTGGACCCTTGGGCTCTGGAAAGCAATGGTATCGTGCCAAAACCCTCTCAGTCGACTTCTTAAAATGCTTGTGTATTGATTTTAAACCAAATCAATCATTTTGCAGTTTCTCCATTACGTCGTAAAGTTTATGTTAGCTTTATTGAACAGGTTTTCCTGGATTCACGTGGATGATCTAGTGAATCTGATCTATGAAGCTCTATCCAACGCCTCTTACAAGGGTAAAATGTTTGTGAATTTGCATGTATCTATTATCTAGTGATACTTGTATGGTAGACGTTTGTTAATCTGTATGTTTATATTCCGGAAAAAACAAGTCAGAAGAACAAATTAACATGTAAAAGTGCAACTGTTTCTTTCTCCCTCCCTCATAGGCTAATATGTAATTCTGAATCATTCCGTTGGATGATGTCTGTCATCAGCTTTGTTGCCAAGTTATGAATGTTTGGCTTTGACTGAATATAAGCAAACTAAATGACAGGTGTAATCAATGGAACCTCACCAAACCCTGTTCGGCTATCAGAGATGTGTGATCACTTGGGATCAGTCTTGGGACGGCCCTCGTGGCTTCCTGTACCAGATATTGCACTCAAAGCTGTTCTTGGAGAAGGTGCTTGTGTGGTAAGTTCTTTGCACTCTTCTTTAGACTGTTAGCATCCATTGCTTTGCCTGTATGTTATGACCACATTAAGTAGAGTTCTCCTTTAAAACCGGCTCGTAAGGGGAGGATGTCCGAGCGTTTATAAGCCCACCAATCAAGACTTGACCTAGTGATGAGAGACACAATTAAGGTCATTACGATCCTCTCCTCCCTGAAGATCCAACGTCCACGACAGCCTATATTTCAAGCTAGGTGACTTCACACAATTAATCTTCTAATGAAAGTATTCCTCTTGAGGTCGCCCCTTCCACTATGAGGGTCATCTCTTGAACAGTACCTGCTTTGATTCCAGTTATCACAACTATATTGGGTAGAACTCATCGTTAAAACCAGTTTTTAAGGGAAATGTGCTGAAAGGCATGAACAAAGTTGTAGCTTAGCAATGTGAGGGGCAATTAGAGTCATTACACTGTACCTCTAATGATCCTGCTACATTAATTATGGCTCTTTGCAGGTTCTTGAAGGACAAAAGGTGCTGCCGACTAGAGCCAAGGAACTGGGATTCCCTTTCAAATATCCCTATGTAAAAGATGCACTGAAGGCGATCGTGTCTTGATAAGGTAAATTGCGACATAGAATTAATCGAAATACTGATTCTTCATTTCATATTTGAGCCATCAGCTGGATAGAGTCAAAGTAGGGATGATCGTTTTCACCTACTGATAATTGAACTCCGTTGTGGGAGATCAAATAGATGACTATTGTTAGAGCCATTGGTCTTAAGATCCAAGATGTAGATCAGTCTTCAACATTCTCTCTTTTGAATTCATCGTAATCATAATGATAAACACGGGAAATGATATATTTATTCGTATCTTTGAGGATACTTATAATTGCTGTTATTATACAATTCTGGAGAGAGTTTTGGATTTGGATGTAAAAATTGTTCTCTCTAGAAAACTGTAAATATCAGAAAGTGGTGGTAAATTATCAGAAGAACCACAAATAAGTCATGGATTGATCATAAGGATGCACGAGCTTTGTGGTGAGGGATCTAAGATCTCCAAATACATTCATGGGGACAATTATTTACATTAGGTTCACACTGCAAGGTTGTTATTAACAGTTAGAAATGCAAACTCAAATCTGTTTTCCAAATCCGTTGGTGGCTATTGGAAGTACAGGTAAGGCATCACGGAACATATTTTCTGTAAATGGCAGAATGAAACCTGTATACTCAAAAGTAATGTTTTCAATTAGGTTACAGTGTAAAATTGATCATCAAACCAAGAATTCACAAGCCATTTTTTCAATGACTAGAAGCAGTATTGTGCCTCATGCTGATTCTTTTTCGAATGCCTCGAGAAAATCATTAGTTATTGGGATGAAGTTTGCGGCGTCCAGCGGTATAGGAGTAACCGGGATGCCAGATTGAATCGCCTGTTGCACAAGGAAAAATGCAGATTTATGAATAATATATTGTACAATGAGAAAAGATGAGCCACTATAAATCTGAATAAGCACGGTTTCATTATCTGGTTTTATTTTTATTTTTAATTTATATATATTCATGCCCTTCAATAATGTTTTAAATATGTACAAGTAAGACATTTTCTGTGTGTGATTATAGGTTTTACTTGATTACATTAGTTTGATGAGCAATGCTTGGGGTACATCACATTTTACATCGGGGTGTACACCCCCCCTCACATGGGGATGGGACCCGCTCGAATAAAAAAATATTCTATACAATGGGTCCCAATCCTCGTGTGAGAGGGGTGTAGCCCATTATGTACATCACTTGATGTACAAGTGGAAATACCCTAGTTTGATAGAGTTCGTTTTGAGTGTAAGTTACATCAACCTTTTCTTCTTTGCAAACGAAATAGGGTGAATATTGGTGGAATAAATGTACAAAATGGGGATTAGCATACACCGTCGTTACTTTTCACTATTATTGTGTAAAATATCATTATCTTTTATTTTTTGACATTTTTATCCTTATTTCAACCTTTTATTGTGCAAAAGGCCATTTCCATTTATTTTCTCAATTAAAAATATAAAATGACGAATATGCCATTTTCTTTAAATAAAACAAAAGAAAAAAATAATAATTGCAACCATAGTCCTGATTTTAAAAAAATGCAAATGAGTTTCAAATAAATTATTAAGGGTAATTAGTACAAAACGTCACCCTCACTACCTTTCAATGTTATTGTGTAAAATGTTCATGCCTTTTATTTTTTGGCATTTTCACATTTCATTGCGAAAATCATCATTTTCGTTTATTTTTTCAATTAAAAGTTGTGAAATGATGAATACGCTCTTCTATTTAAATAAAATAAAAATAAAAATAAAAAGATAAAGAACTAATTAAAATCCTAGTCCCAAAATTTCAAAAAATTAGAAATGAGTTCCAAATGTATAATTAAAAATTTAACCTAAAAAAACACGAAAAACTCCATCTACCACCACCTTTGAATCCCAAAATTTCCCGCCAACCACCACCCAAACTGTCAGAACTTCATGCCATTTTTTAATACCCACTTCTTCTCTTCTTGTACTAATTTTCATATCGATAAATTTTTTGGGGTATCAAAATCCCAAAAAAAATGTGCGTGCTTTGCTATTTTCTCTAAACTAATTTATTTTTGATTAATTATATTACCACCACAAAATTTATTTACTACACGAAATTATAATCACACAACTATTAAAATATAATTTTAATAAATACACCAAGATAAATTTACAATTATACCTCCAATTCAATAAAAACTAAAAAAATGTGGTGTGCACATCATCTCAATATTACTCTTTTTTTCCCATTCTAGATCTTTTGAAAGACACAAACTTAATAGAGAGAAATATTGTCAGCATCGACAGGCGGCAGCGACAAATTCAAACATCCAGTCATAGCCACCTCCGTCGGATCCAAAGGGGTCGGCGTCACCATTTGTTGGGTGGATTCTAGCGACACTGGTGCCAATACCTTTAATCAACAGCCAAATTGATTGAGAAAAAAAAAAAAAAAAACTTAACTTGCTAAAATTATGACGTGTGTTTTGCTAGATAACGAATGAAAACTTAATGACGAATATTACCGAAACATGGGAGTCTCTGCACTTCTTTTAGGGTTTGTGGAGAGGAAGACAGTGTAAACAAGGACAAAGGTGCCGATGACCTCGGTCGCCAATTCGGTACCCACTTCCCCCAGTTCATCGGATATATCACAGTCATCGGATGAGACAGAGTAAAGGAAAACAAATACAAATTTCCTTTCTGAATCTGGCTTCTCCTCCTGTTAATTTGTTATCATTCAAAATAATAGATGGAGGAGTGGAGGAAAGAACCCTTTGCCCTGCTGGCATTTGTTATTTCTTCAAATCCGGTGCCACCCACTTCTCCAGTTGCGCTGCCTCCCTCACCCCATAACCATGGTACTTGTGAATTGTGATTCATGGATAAAAGATGGTGTTTTATGTTAATAATTTGTATAAAATTGTGGGTAATTAAGTAATTCTATTTAGTGTCATTTAAGTAAATTAAAATTTTTTTTATTAAAATTACCCTTTATTTTTACATCTTCCATGGATAAAGGCCAGAATGTCATGGGAGAAAAATCGGATAAACCACTATTGCTTAGGATAAGTTATTGCTTACCTTAGAAGTGATATCGAAGTCGAAACTTCGCATTGGCACAAATGTCTTCAACAAAAACACAATTTACTCAAATTACTTATTTACATTATGAATTTCATATTGTTAATGAAGAAACACATTCAAAATATATATATATATATATATATATGAAAAGTATGAACTTAATTCATTGAGCAGAAAGCAATAAATTAATTTTTTTAACAAATAAGTCGGTTCCAATCCTAATACACCCCAATAAAATAGAAAACGATAAGGACCCATGCTACTTGTATCTAAAAGATGACAATTTTTTTGACAAAACGCCACATGACGACCCCCCTATTGGGAGGCGCCTGCGGTAGAATTATTGAAAGTGACAACTGATTTTTTGAAAAAAAATCTCATGCTAGTGAAAATGACGTACTCTATAATCTCTCAGGCCCGGTTTGTATCCCATTATTTAAGGTGAAAAATGCATTTTTTGACCTTTTTTTATCAAAGAAGTGGATTCCGTGAGACAAAATTGTCAAAAAAGGCAGCTGTTCTCTGTTGCAACGGTAAGAATTTGCATTATAATGGGAAACAAATAGGGCATTAGTTTATCATATCAATCATATTACAAGTACATTTTATTTGACATTGTGACACGTGTTGTAATATGATTGGAGTCATTGGACGGTTAAAAAACCACTTTTTGCACAACACGTTTTAAATTTCGGAGCAATGTCAATAGGAGTATACAACATAAAATGTACACATAGTGTTATCCTATACCTTATTTTGGACAACAACATGAATGTTAGTTTGACTTCTCCCTACGTTTTGTGCACATAGTAGCATACTGCTACGAGCTTAAGTCTTAATAGAGCCGCTAATTCTGCACGAGGGGAGGCTAAATTTTTTTGATTATAGGTGTCTTCGACGCTACTCTCCAAAGGATAGTATTTTGTAATCTTATTTATTGAATTTAATTTGTGTTAAATAATAAATCATATTTTCTCAACGGTAAGATATTTGAACTCTTTGTCTCTACACAAATCACTGTTTTCCTTACACCAGCAATAGAACAAATGAGTATTGACCATTGAGTAGGAGCCTTGACACCCCTATTGATGGCCATTGGACAAAGATCATCTCTAATCACCAACATACTCGAACACCGGCTGAAAAAATCCTCAGCAATGCAAAATATAAGTGGGGACAGAGGTCGGATACAAAGAACTGCAAGACCAGAAGCACAAAATCCCATTTAACAGCTTCAAGTTTTTTCAAATAGCCAATTCTCAGTGATTCAGAAAATAAAGTTACCCCCCTTTATTTCTTGAAACGGTGAAAATTAAAAGCCACTCCGGCATTTATATTTAAATATTTGTAACGTTAAGTATATCCTTGAAACATGAATCAGGTTCAGGATATTGGTTTTGTCCGTAGTATTCATTCTCGCATAATCCTGATTCATGTGATACAGAATTAGGTATCATTTCATTTTCCATGAGATTATGTATGGATCTCAATAATTTCCAAACGGGGAGAAGAAATTGAAGTCAAAATCCTTCAACTTTGCTCCCTGCATTTTTCTGTACAAGTCACCTTAAAAGGGCGGGCGTGCCTGCTTCTCTTTACACCTTTATCCATCAAACCCATGAATTTCTCACAATCTTGTTTCACTGATAAGCCACAAACTCTTTGAACGGCATACAAGAAGGAAATCACAAACTCTTTGAACGGCATCGAACTGCACATCACAAACCCATTCGGGCTCATTGAATCAGACCAAAAAAATGAAAGATAGTTAAAATTTTATACTAATAAATAACACAATCACAAAAGTCTTTAAGTTATTAAACCAAAAGTCTGAAATAAGAGCCTAAAAGAAGGCATTGAAACATGAAGCAAGGGGGAAATTGATATCGAATTTCCATCACATCATCACCTTTGCACACAACTCCAGAAAATGCAAAAGACGTAGTCCTATCCTCTTACATCTTGATCATAACAAGTAAAGATGACAAAGGAACAACATAGTTAAAAAGAGAAATACACGAACCAAAAATAGAACACGGACAACCTCGACCACAAACAAGAACAAACCACTGGAGATGCTAATAAAAACTCAAGCAACGCAATAAGACCACTGTTCATCCTCCACAGCAACAGATTCAACACTGGAAATAAACTTCTCATCATTGCAATAGTAGTAACCATTGCCCCCAGCAGCAGTCAGGCTGCAAGAAGATGCAGCCATCAGATACGGCATGTTATCGAAATACCGGGCAAGGCCACTAGCCAGAGCCATGCTGCCATTAGAATCATCACCATCACTGTTGGCAAGCTCCTCTGCACGGTGCTTGAGAGTCTCAAACATGAGGTGGGGCTCAAACTGCATCATCCGGAGCACATCACCGCAGGATGGGCCAGGGGCAGCGTGAGTAATGGCGAAGCTGTGTGGACCATTGCATTGAGACACTCGCACCACACTCGGACCACCAAACAAGTTATGAACTCCCCCAAGTGCCTCCTCATAAGCCCCACCCAAGAACATCCCCAAATAATAGCTCCCACCATCACCATTAATACAACCATTTCCTTCCAACTCATGCAGAGGCAAGCTAGACTCACCTCCTATGAATTTGTCGATCTTCCCATCACTATCACACGTTAAGTCTGACAAAATCCCCCTCACTGCAGGACGCTCATCAAGCCTGTGTATTGGAATAATAGGAAACAACTGGCCAATGCCCCAGAAATCAGGAATAGAGGTAAAAACTGATAGATTCGCATGGTAAGTGCGGACAGGATCTGAAACCCCAATCACCTTGGAAACCAACTCACAAAGGCCATCAACTGCAGCCAACTGTTCAATCCCCAAAGAACCTTCTTTAAATTGCTCCACACACCTCTGTTTCAGCTGCTCTGCATAAAGAAAACAAGTATCATTCTCACCATGAACTGCAGCAACAGATAAATTCCGGTAATCAGAAAGCGCATCATTAGGGAGCCTCTCAACTAAGTCCTGAAGTCCATCAAAAGACATAGGTGGAGACTGACAGGAACTTGCAGAAACAGCTTCGAACAAAAGAATTGAATGATGAGATACAATGGCACGGCCACTTTCACTGCAAAGCACTGGATGTTTCACACCCTTGCGGTCACATACTAACCGAACAGTCTGAACAACAGTTGAAGCATACTCTTCAAGACTATAACCAACAGAAATATCAGAATCTGGAGATTTTGAGCCATCATAATCAATTCCAAGGCCTCCGCCAATATCGATGACTTTAACACAAGCACCAAGACGGACTAATTCACAGTAGATTTGAGCAGCCTCACCAACACCATCGGCGACCAAAGCAGTGGAAGGAATTTGAGATCCAATATGGAAATGCAGCAATTGTAAGCAATCCAACATTTCATATTGTTCGAGCTTCTTAACAATGCGAAGAATCTGAACAGTTGTCAAACCAAATTTCCCTTTCTCCCCTGAAGTGGACCCGAAATGTCCAGAATGTTTGGTCCTCAGCTTGGCACGAACACCAATCACGGGACGAACACCAAGTTTCCGGCTGATATCAATTACAATATCCAGCTCTTCCTCTTGTTCAAGCACGATTACAGTGTTTAAATGCAGCTTTCTAGCAACCAATGCAAGAGAAACGTATTCTGAATCCTTAAATCCGTTGCATACCAGAAAGGCCTCCAGGCTTCCCTTACAGAGGCAGCTCATGGCTAAGAGAAGCTCGGGTTTGGAGCCCGCTTCAAGCCCGAAGCGGAAGCCTGACCCAAATTCGACAATGTCCTCAACCACGTACCTGTCTTGATTGCATTTCACGGGATAGACGCCCTGGTAATGGGCCTCATAGTCATGCGATTGTATTGCAAGATTGAAAGCTGACTGCAGAGATTCAAGTCTATTTTTTAACACATCTGGGAAGCGCACGATGAGAGGGAGCTGAAGCCCGAGCCCACCAGAAGATTTCGGCTCGGAGGCCTTCTTCACGACCTTGAGGAGATCTATCTCCTGGTGAGCCAGCGTCCCCAAACCATGAGGGCGGATTGATATATTGCCGGAGGAGTTGACGGTGAAGTAAGGGACTCCCCACCCGTCAACCCGGTAGAGTTCGGCGGACTGAGATGGTTCCCAGGCGGCAGTGTTTGTAGAAGTAGGTACGCCGGAGGAAGAAAACACCTCCGACGTCGGAAGAGTGCTTTCCCCGACAAAGACGTAGCTAGGAGGAGGCGCTACTGAAGCGTCTACGCAACAATCCAGGGCCGGCATCTCTTTTCCGATCCGAGAAAAGAATCAAAGAATTAGAATTATTTTTAAGAATGATTTTGTAACAGCTGGGGGCTTTAAAACCCGCCGAGGCCGGAGCCCCGGCCACCCCCTCAAAAGAAGCAAAAAGAGATCTTCGTCACAATAAAACGAAAGCCACTCGCACTCTTAAACGACACGAAAATCCCCACGCCTACCGCTCAGAAGAAGATAATTTCAACACCACAAATTGAAAAATGAATCAGTAACAAATCTAAATCCCGAAAACACACCCCACCATGCAGATCCAAAAGCAGAAAAGAGGAATTTCGGCTGAAAAATGGAAGAGAACAAGGAATTGTGATTTGACGGAAACTAACGGCGTTTAATCAGGAAAACCAGAAATGAAGAATTCTGAATGAAAATGAAGAAGGTTGAGGATTAGAAATTTGACGTAAACCTAACGGCAGTGAGGATGAAGAAGAAGGATGCTAGGGTTTGTGTATGTTAGCAAAAGAACTGACATGAATGGCGAGCGAGTGAGAATTGCATGAATGGCGAGTTGACTTTATATAGGAAAATTGGGAGGGGATGGGATCCCATTCCCACCAAATTGTTTAGCTAAAAATTAAGAGCTTGTTTGGAAAGGATTTTTTTAAGGGAAGAATTGATTTTAAATAGTGATATGATGGGAAATGTGTGGTTGAAAAAGAAGAAAAAAATTATTGATGTGATGAAAAATATTATTTTATCGAAGAATGTGTGGTTGAAAATGAAAATTGATTTACTGTAGAATTTGGAGAATCCGTATCAAACGGGCCCTAAATAGTTTATAAAATAGTTCAAGACAATGTGTATAATATAATAAAATATTTTACATATTAAATCGATTTTATTTTTTTTACTTTTTACTGATGCATTTTTAAAAAATTACTATTAAAAATTTTATTTTTTTTTAAATTTAGGGATTCTTTGCTGTATTTGGTGGGTGAGAGATTCTTTCACGGGGTCAATCGGCGCCTGGTTGCCGCGAGGCTAGGGAATCTGTGGGACCTACGTTTTTTGCTCTTTCACTCTTCCTCATCTTAAGCGCATGTTTGGCAAAGTTCAAAAGTTTTACGTATAAGTAACTTTCTGGGATATTTTCACGAATTGCTATAATTAAGGGTGTGAGTTGAAAAGTGTCACATTAGAACGCGCAGAGAACGCGTAAATATATGAGACACCTGCAAATGGGAAATTGGTAAAAGGGACCATTTTGGTCTAAACCAAATTGTAAAGTGGCTTTCACGTCCACCATTGATATACCAAGGTAAGATCGTGTGGTTTTTGAGACAAAACTCGGGTGTTATTGTTGCGTGATTTCTATTATAAGTGTGATATTTTTAATAGATTTAAGAGTCTAAATTATCATTCTTACGGTGACTATTATTTAGTCCTGGATTCATATTTTATTAACTCCTATTCGAACAAAAACAATTAAGATTGATTTTGATTAAGGGCATGTTTGGATCGAATTAAAATCAAATTTTAATTTAAGTTAAAGTCAAACAATCAATATCAATCATGGGTTCCACGTCTTTTCAATCGCACATTTCAAAAACTTTTATCACATTCCACTTAAAATCTGATTTTATTTTACGCTAAACACCCTCTAAATATTATCAATCCATGTAACAATTAAAAAGTGTACAAATACCAATATAGCCTTTAATTTGATATATAAAAAATGTTAAGATTCCTCTTAATTTTGATCGCCAAATTTCGAAAACAATAAATTATATGTACTAATTGAATTCTTCTGAATTAATTGATTTACCTATTTCGAGTTCATACATATCTTATTCAATTAAGTCAACTTTTATTTCGTGATTTAAACAAATATTTCATCACTCGACTTGTTATCATTCACAAATCAATGAATCGATGATCAAGTAATTCAAAATCATGAAGAAAATATGTAAAAGTAATCTACAAACATTAACAGAAAATCAAAACATAATAATAATTAAATTAAGGTTCAAAACTAGGTTATATATTTCGTTCCTGAAAAATGTTTTTGTTTAATTTTGGACCTTTTTCATCCAAATGCTCAATTTTGATGCCTGAACTTTCAAAATTTCCCATATTGGTTCTCGAACCTTCATATCATCCGAAATTTGTACATCTCAAGTTTCCAAAATGTGCAATTTAGTTCCCAAGCTTTTCCAAAACTTGCAATTTTTTTTTAATTTTTTTTTCAATTGCTCTCTTAATACTTCTTATCATTTCCGTGCAAAAGAAAGGGAAAAAAAAATGAATTTGAACTCCCATAAGAATGATGGATGAGCAATTTGAAATTAACAATTACCAACCTCCCATTAGAATGATGGATGAGAAATTCATGGGCCCACCATGCTCCATTCTACCAATTCATCGATAGGCATTTCAAATAAGGTTCATATTTCAATGGGCAAGCGATTCACCAATTGATTACGTTTTGGAGTCAAACTTAGTCGTACAGTTCTAGGTGTATTTGAGATTGATTTTGAGTAAAATTTGTGGATGTTTGGTAATTATTTAGTTGTGATGGATTAACGCCGGTGGAGGGGTGAAATTCCGAAGGTTTTGACGGCAACAACACGGTGGATTTGGGAGGAATTTGTGGCGGCTCTATGGTGGTGGTGGTGGAGAGCTTTTTTTTTTTTTTTTTTTTAATAATTTAGTCAAGATTCATTTGCACCTTTTAAAAAGATTTTTGAGTATGTTACAATCAATTCTTTATTTTTTTTTTCTTTTTTGTCTTATTTAAATATGAAGGTATATTTGTTATTTTATATTTTTTTAATTGAAAAATTGGATAAAAATTAATGATATGTTGTCCACAATGAAACGTGAAAATTTGAACGAAAATATAAAAAATTAAAACGTCTGAATGTTTTGCATACGAAAGACTAAACGTACGAACGATTTGTGTCAATAAACGTTTCAAAATTGGCTAACCGACCAATTTTCAACGTATTGACACTTAAAAAGGGACCTTCGGTGAACCGAACGATGAGGATAGAGAGGCTAGAAGACCTATCCGTCCAACGTTGAGTAGAAATTGACCCTTTTGGATCCTCGGAAATCGCACAAACAATTGGAAGGCAAACGCGTTTTTTCTCGTTAATGCGATTTAAGGAGGAGGGGAATCGTAAACAAATAGGGATATGCTTTGGATACTATGGACAAAAGGGTGGGGACTTCTAGATTTTTGTGACAAATTTGCAATCACATGAATAAAAAAAAAAGAAAAATGAAATTAGAAAATTCTACCCAAGAGTCAAGAGGATAACGTAATTGCAAACGTTTCAATTTGTCAAATTCCCATTAAAAAAAATATGGATAAATACTTTCGCGCTACATTTTTAATACCACGTTATAATTGCGGCAAAGGTAAATTAACTTTGCTGATTTTCAACTTTGTTCATCATATTTCAATCTTAACATTTCTTTTAACTGAACACGCATTACACGTTTGTTACTACATGAATTTAAACATTCATTAAAATTTCTAGATACATGAATCGGAATAAATTCATCTGTAGTACCGCTGGATTCATATAGATCAAAATTCATCAAATCAAGATTCATTGAGTGTAGATTGATGTAAATGTTAATTAATAATATGAAATTCATACCTGATAATGATTTTTTAGTATTTATTATATTAAAAAATGAAAAGTATGATATTATTGAAATAATTGAATTGTATTATGTTTAAAATCATCCAAAAAAATGATAATTAAGTGAAAGTTTAAAATAAAACTATGGGAAAAAAAGTTTGAGATGCAAGTGCACAAATAAGCAAAATTTGAGGACTTTTATCGTAATTAAAATGTGATGCCGTAAACATCGTTATGGTGTGAATATAATTATCCAAAAAATAATTTTAAGCGCTTTCGAGAACCAATTGCGTCTGTCATTAAGGATTGATTATACAACTATATAAATATAAAATAACGACGTGCATTTTATGAAGATTAAAAACCCAAGAGTTCAACTTAAGTCTCTCAAAATACATAAGTTCGAATTTCGGGGACATGAAAGAAATTTGTGGGGGGACTTTTCCAAATAGACAGTACATGTGAGCTAACACGCTCGAATACAAACCACCGAACCACCGAACTGAGTCGTGGACTGAAACCACCGAACGCCTAGTTGTCAAGGTGTCACACACTCTGTAAACCTCAAGTTGGTTCAATAGGTAAACTCAATGTGGCTCAAAGGAGTGGATTCGATATGGACTGGTCGCTATCTACTGAAATTGTTTGTACCACGTACAAGTCACGTGAGAAGCAAACATGTAAAAACAAACGAGTTTAAAGCAACAATCTTCAACCATTAATTAAAGTCGTGATTTTAAAACCTTATCTACAGTTAAAAAATGTGCAGTGTTGCATCACTCATTCTGGTCTCGTGCCACCAGTAGCCACTACAAAATGAAGTAAAATATTTACTTATTACTTGCGGCGAAAACTTTATTCAAAAATAGAGGCTTTCGAATGTTTAATTTCAAACTTTAAGTCTTTGTATAGAATTTGACAAAATCGAGTTGAGGAATAATCTCCACTTTATTCATACCTAAACTTTCTTAAAAATTTCAAGAAAGTATTTACTCATTACTTAGGGGAAAACATTTATTCAAAAATAGAGAATTTCAAAGGTTTAATTTCAAACATATAGGATGAAAAAGTCACTTGGAAATGAAATTTCTTGTCCATAAATGAATTTTAAAAGTCTTTGTATAGAATTTGACAAAATCGAGTTGAGGAATAATTTCCACTTTAATTTAGTATCGTTTGATACGTTAATTTGAACAGAATTAAAGAACAGAACGACAAAATATATCATAATACTTTCTTTTTCAAGAAAGTTTAATTCTGTTTAATTTAAGGCGTGTTCGGTAGAGATTAAAATCGGATTAAAATTGAAAAATTAGCCGTTATTATTGACTTTTATTAGACAAGTGTGATCCAATAACTGCTATATTTTCAATTTTAATTGAATTTTAAGTTGTACCAAACAAGCTCTTAACATGTCAAACATATCAATATTATCTGCTCACATCGAATGACGTATCTCCATTAGCTCTAGACATGGGTTTGTTTGGCCTATAAAAAAGGAACAAATATTTAATAACTTTCTTGAATTCCTTTATAAAACAAGATGGGATTGCATTAACTAAAAAAAAAAAAGGGGGTCTAGTCATTGAAAAGAAATGATTTTTATTAGTCACTAAATGAAGAAACATTTTTCTAGGCACGAAAAAGGCATTGCCCAAATGTCCATCTTTGCATGATCCTGCGAATATAACCTAATTTTCGTATGACATAGAATGTGTAAAAGTTGCATGGACGAATATTTTGAGGTTATTTCCCATTACTTGCTTACGTCCTACCTAATCTTGTCACGTCATAGTTCTTGTTCAATTTGTTTGTTGAACAAATTTTAAAGACACAAATTGCCCATTTTCTTTCACTTTTGCAATAATAAACTTCAAACATTTGGAGATGTATTAAAATAATTAAACGGAGATTGTTTAAACTTTTAGATAGATTGATTCAATGTAAATATGAAAATAACGAAGTTGTGAAACCAATTTCAGCATGGATGTCGTCGGTTCAGTTTACTTCTTTCTTGCTCTTCCTTCTTGAAAGGAATATCGAACGATCTTCCTCGTGTAGATACTAAGTTCACTTCTTACCAAGTTCGAAGAAGTAGATTTTTGGCTTTGAATATTCAGTCTTTCACCTCTATTTTTACACGTGTCATACTACTCGTTCAGTGAAATTCATTAGACATGCGAGTTCGCTGACAAGTAATAATATACTGAATAAAGAGTATATATCCTCCTACTATGAATAAATTTTATATTAAATTTTACTAATCCATTATCAAATTTGAATATAAATGTTACACTAAAGATATTTGATTTGTTTATTTATTATTTCTAAGTTAATAGACTAATTATTTAAATGTGTTTTTAATTGAACATGTTAATTATGTGTTGGAATTTTGAATTCACATATTGTTATCTTATTCTCATTTCTCGACCCATGTAATGTAGTGTGATTTGTGCAATTCTTGACAATCGATATTCTATTTTTATTTAACTATCTCACCCGAGCCAAGTTAACATATTTTAAGAATGATCCGATCATATTCATATGCAAAACAAAGCATTGAATCTTATGATTATCTATATGATTGCACACGTCATACATGTTATTCATAACATCTATTGTCCTTATATCGGAATTGCAAAGTTCTAAACCTATAATGAACCTCTCAGAAATATAACAAGTAACCAATTGACTAAACAGTGCACAAGCATTTAAATAATTCAACAAAGCATACAAAATCAATCAAGAACTCAAATTAACTACACTAGTAGGTCTTTAAATTTAAAATAATCAACAAAAGCTTTCATTTTTCTCCCAACACATGAAAGATCTAGCCTAACGTGTTTCTAATGATATTACAAGAAGAATAACGAAAATACATAATCCGAAATATAGTTTGTACGTGAATTCATAATTTTTTTTGTTACTTTTTAATCACATATTATCCAAAAAATCACTTTTCTGAAATTCTATCTTTAAAAAAAAAAAAAAAAAACTCTACAAATTCAGTTACGAATATGAACTATACAAAATTTTGCATTAGGTCAAGTTTTCTTATGAGTAAATAGTAATTGATAGATGAGACTAGGATGTAAGCAGCATCACAACTAGCGTTTTCATGGATTATGTTTACTTAAAACGGATACCAATTTGTTATGGTACAAGTTTGTAGCGAAAAGCGAAAACAGGCAATACGAAAAGGATTAAACATGGTTGATTATAACCTTAATGTTTTGATTATAACAAACAAGCCATTTTATTTACTAACATTTGAAATTGAGTGATTAAGCTTTCAAGCTATTAAGATTATAAATCGAACTCAAAATGAAGAACAAAGTAAATAGTTAGCATTCAAGACGATAGAGATTTGCATGCGACGATCGAATGGAACTTGAAGATTTGCAAAAGACGCAAATTAAGATACAAGTCAAAAGAACAACAAGAATAAGAATTTTGAAGAGTAAAGTTTAAAAGTCGTTTATCGAAATTTAAATGTAAATGTATTCACTCTTCGATTCTTTAGCAAGTGCATAAAGCTCAAATTATTTTCATAATTCATTACTTGCATAAAAATGAAAGATTTTGAGAAGCAATTTTCCAAAAAAAAAAAAAAGTCAACCAATTGACTTCGGTCGATCGAAGTTGACTTTCGGTCAACCGAAAGTCCAATGAGAATATTTTGCAACGGCTATATTTTGGTCAACCGAAAACTTCCGGTCAACCGAACTTACCCGAGAGTGCCTCTTTTTGCTCTATAAATACCAATCTTTTTTGCATTCAATTTAACAAACTTACAAGATATTTTTTAAGAGCTTATTTATTAGAAATCATTGAGACTACTTGAGTCTAAATTCTATTTCATTTATTACAAAAGAATTTCTTGATTTATTCAACATATTTTATTCATCTTCTCAAGAATTCAATTTTAGCAAAGAACTTTTCATAATTTCATTTATTCTTCATTCTTGCTAAAAGTTTTATTTGCCAACACTTTGATTTAAGTGTAAATCTGATTGAAAAACTTTGATACAAAGAATTTCTTGATTGATCAAAACTAGTTTCATCTATTTCATAAAAAATTCTATTTTACAAAGAAACTTCTCAATCTCATCTCTTTCAATTCTTGATAAAGATTTTATTTGTCAAACACTTTTATTAAAGTGTAAAATCTTTCTTCATATTTAACTTGTATTATTTGTTAAGATAGATCATTGGTTGAAAACTTTGATACAAGATACAAACTATTTCATTATCCATCATTCATTAAAGTTTACAACAAAACACTTGAGCTTTATTATTTGCTATCTATTGGAGTGTTTATCTAACTCTCTAATATTTAACTTGATTATATCATCGGTTAAGAGAATTTCTTTCAATTGTAAAATTACAACTTATACCTTGTAGTTTCGAGAGCCCTTGTGAAAACTCGATTGTTATCAAGGATATGTGCTCCTTATTGTAAGTCATCTAAGGATAAGTGCTCCTTATTGTAAATCACTTAAGGATAAGTACTCCTTGTTTGTAAATCACTTAAGGATTGGTACTCCTTGTTGTAAGTTATCATTATAGTGCATTTGACCTTGCTCGTGACAGAGAGCTTGGTAACGGGGATGTAGAACACATTGTGTATCAAACCCCATTAAATTGATTTGTTATCTTTACATTATTGCACTTTATTTTACATTGTCATTTATATTGTGCTATATCCATAATTGAATTAAGTTATCGTATTTGCATATTTACTTGTTAGATTACACTTTGCATTTATATTTTGTGTATTGAATAGTTTTGAGACTAAGTGTCGAAAAAGTTTCAAAAACCAATTCACCCCTCTCTTGATTAGTTATTCTTGAGCTAACAAAGGACACAAGATTTACGTGAAAACTTAAGTAGAGAAAAAACCACGAGTAGAAGAGGAGTATTCACTAATATCAAAACCAAAATTACAAAGGTGGATGATTCAATGAATGAATTATTGGAGGCCTTGTTACTCCAATATATATAATACGATGAATCCCTAATGTATTAGGAAAATATAATGTAGTCTGAATAGAACATGTCTGACAAATAATGGAGTGTTTGCGGTTGTTTAGGAGTGCAAAATCTGATTTCTTCTCCTTATCCATCTTTGACTTATTCAATGCATTTTCAAGATATACTACCAACTTCAAATTTGAACTCCCAATGAAATTCAGGTCACACCCGAACTTTAACATATTACATTTTGCATTGCCATAGTTTTAACTCGCCTTGGTGAGTTTCTCGCTCCATACATAACAACATACGTTTTCTTTTTTTCATTTTTGTTTTATGAAAAGCATAAAGCCTTGGAAATTTTCTATATTTCGATACAATCGCTAGCATCATCTTTATTCTCCCTATCAATTCTCGACACCCATTAACACACACCACTCGATCATATTTCTCGCTCCATACCTAACAACAAATCTGCTCTTTTTTTTTTTAATCTTTTTTATTTTTATGAAAAGCCTACAGTGCCGAAATTTTTCTATTTTTGTGTACATTCGCTATCACCATCTCGATTCCCTTTATAAATTATCTCGTCCTACTCAGGTATATGAATTTTCCAATAAAGGCGAATGGCGATTGCCTTATCTATTAATTCACCTAAGAGTTTCTTTTAGGCATTCTTCAGTATAAATGTAATTTAACTTGTTACACATTCCAACCCCAACCCTCAAGAAAGGAAAAAAAAAAAAAAAAACAGCACCGAATAAATAAAACCTCGAGAGGATAACTATGAACAAGTTTTGCAGCACATGGCCCCAAATTCGAGGATTTGCCTCCTCGAATCTTGTAAAGACTACAAATAGGACTTAAGTCACTACTTTGTAAAGATTTTTTAAAATTCATTTTTCTTAATAAAATAATTTCGTGCGTTGGCGCACCTACTTTTTACTCGCAAATTTCCAAAAATAATCACTTTTCACAAAAATTGATTCTCAAAATATTTACATCAAACATGTCTAATGGAAAATTTTGCATTTAGTCAGTTTTTCTAATGAAAAAACGACAATTGATAGATGTAACCAGAGCAACTTGTGTGCTTTTCTAGTCCATGTAAATAAGTTGACATCTGTTAAACGATAAAAATAAGGGTTAATTTTACAAAACGATCACTAAACTTACCTAAAAATTATAAAACGATCACTGAAGTTTAAAACTTATAGCAACGGTCACTGAAATTTCAAGTGTTTTCACAAATGGTCATTGTACTTACTATTTTAGGACTATCATGATGTTAATTAAAACTTAAAAGACAAAAATACGTGGACATATAAGCTTGAGGATCTCAAGTACAAATTTCATGCTATTAAGGTCCAAATCTCAAAAAAATCTTGATTAACACAAGGGAACCTACGGATTTGAAGATTATGGCATGATTTTCTCCCAAAGAGCTTGAAAGTTCAAATCGTGAATTGTGAAGGAGAAAAAAAAAAATTGGGGGGGGGGGGGGGGGGGGGGGTTTGAGCCCTGATAGCAAGAAATTTACACTTGGAGGTCTATAGATGGTGTTAGGGGCCATTTTTTAGCACCATAGTCTATATACGAACCTATACGGAACACTTCTCTCTTTCTCAGTGCTTTCTTTAGGCAAGAAGCCTAACCTCGTTGGTAGAACACAAGCAATATGTATGATATTGAGCTTGAGCATCCCAATAATGGGGCTAGTGGAAAATTGAAAAATAGAAGAAATGCTTATTTATAAGGTGACAAGGCAGCTAGTTTGAGTAGGACCTGACAGTTGCTTGAACATCTTCTTTACAACCCTTGAACCTGGTCATTTTAGAGGAAATTTCGATGGCAATCAAGGATGGATTTCGGAAGGGATGCTTATTGAAAGAGTTCAAAACTACGCTCATTGCTCTTCTTCCAAAGTCCCTTGGAGCATTCTTACTCGCAAGTTGAAAAAGCCTATAGATGGTGTTAGGGGCTTTTTTAAGCTTCCATGTCCACGTATTTGTGTCATTTAAGTTTTAATTAACATCATAACAATCCTAATAGTAAGTTCAGTGACCATATTTGAAAGCCCCTGAAACTTCAATAATCGTTGCTGCAAGTTTTAAATTTCAGTAACCGTTTTGTAATTTTTTAGATAAGTTCAGTGATCGTTTGTAAAATTAACCTAGAAAAATAATTATTTTGCTCCCTCTTCTATTGGTTATATATTTTCTTTTTCTTTTTTCTTTTCTCCTATCTTTTTCTCCCATTTTTACGAAAAAACATAAAATTGTGATTTAAAAAATTCTCATAACATTTTTCTCTTTTCTTTTTTCATCCAATTTTCTTTATGAAAAAGATCAATTTATAATTAAATTTACAAAAATTATAAAAAAAAATAATAATTTGTAACTAAATTTTAATATATTTATTGATTATTTACATATAAAGGTGTTTGACATATTGGTGATATTGAACATGAGATTTATTTATTTTTCTTTTTCAAAGATTATTGAAATATTTTATATACATATATTTTTTTATATTTTGATTATTTATTTATCTAATTAAGTGACTTAAATTTTTTTACTTTTTGCAAATATTTTTTATTCATGGGAGAAGCAAAAGGGATCATGCTACACTTACATATTACTGGTTGACAGATGTCTTACAGACATTTACAAAGATTTTTAATAATATAAAATTGATTCTATAAAAATAATATTTTACCCTTCTTCTCTATATTTGCAAGATATATCCTATATCTTTTAGTTGTTGGATTTTTCAGGATTATTTCTTTCTTCTTGGTCCGTAAATTTAATCAGGATTATATAATATTTTCTTAAATTTCTCAATTTGTCCTAAATATTCTCTGTATCTTGTTAATTTTTCAAAGGCTTTTGGTTGATCATCTTTAGTTATATATCCTAGGATAATTCCTTCTGAAACTTCTTCCTCAATATCTTTATATTCAATTATTATATCATTTATATTTTTTATTCTTATACTAGTTTTTACATGATCAAATCTTATATTATGTTTGCAAGCATAATCTATATCAAGATATATTTTCTTAAGATTTTCTTGACCAGTAGGAAATACTTTTTTAGATTTTTTTAACTAATCTTAATAAAAACGAAATATTTACATTATTTAAGTAAAGTTTAAGGCTATCATTATTAGATGTGGATGCTTGTGAAGTGTTCATAACAATCAGAGAATAATTATGTAAAGATAAGCATATAAAAGCATGTAAATGACTTACAGTAATCAATGAAAATAATCAGGCTTTCCCTCCAGTATGTCTTTATAGTTGTTTTGCATGTACTTAACCAAACTTCTGAATCAGATGAATATTTAAAATGTTTTGAAATTATTTAGGTCCATAACTGCTTCCGCAAAAATCTTTTCAATTAAGGTTGCATTTCTCACTCTAAAGAACTAGCCGTGTTTCCACAGACGCTATCTCACAGTATCCAGAGTCTTTATTTTCACCTCTATCCAAACTCTTTTCAGAAACAAGTTCTTACTTGGAACAAAATTTTAAAAGATAAACTCACACACAAGGTGCTACAATTTTGTTAGAAATCTGCATTTTCTCCCCCTAAAACATTAATCAAAGACGGGTACTTTGGCATGACTAACATCCATTCAAAACAATGTTTTGAAAATCTTTTAAAATCTCTATCTGTACTGCCGAGGAATCATGAGAAACTTAACGAAATCCTTTTATGAAAGCTTTGTTGAACATAACAAACTTCATCTTTATATTCATAAACTGAAACAGTACATGCTTACACACTATATTTACATACCTTTGGTACTCACCTTATGAAGTTTAGAACTCCATAAGTGATTACCTTATTACAAGCTTTGCTATCTTCAATCTATCTAACAATATTTTTGAATACAAGTGGTGTATACAGATTAAAGAAGAGAATTTGAGATGTGTTTTTCTCCAAGATTTTTCGAGATGCCTTTCTCTGGATCTTGATTCCTCCTTTTATAGAGGTATTGAGTCCTTCCTTAAGTGATAAGGAATCTTATCTTTACAGCTATCATCCCACTATCTTTTGTTAGGTAGTAAAATTAACCTTTTTTCTGTCACTATTTTCTGGCCTTTTGTGTCTTAAGTCTTTGGGAAATCTTATCTTCACGGATTTCTTCTATTATTTCTTGCTAGCTGGCCTCATCTTTTGAAATGGATTGTGACATATTACTAACTGGTGGGTGGACGATCATTTATCACAAAGACTTCTTAGTATTATCTTCTATCTTCTAGTGACCGCAGTTTTTCTTTAATAATTTGCTTTATTAAAGTAGTGATAAATGGTCACTATTTTGTCTTGATTATTTTTCCATCCTTGATTCAAAGAATTCAGCAGGAAATTCTTCACTATTGAGAGATGCTCCTTGGCTCATATCTTCCACAACACAGTGCTCGCAATGATGATCACTGTAATCCCAAAATATTTTGCACAGTTCTTTGGACATATCTTCTGATCTATTAACTTGATTTGAGATTATAGTGGAAAGTAGATTGTCAAGAAGATACATGTCTTCGTCTTTTGTAGGGATCCTTGCATTGGAATAAATTATATATTCTTCAGATGGATAGATCCATATCTTCTCTTTCTCAGTAATTAACTGAGTTACATGTTCGAATATTTCTTTATACATTTTTGCTCTTCTGTAGGGCATCATATTAATGATATCTTGATATCCATTTTTAACAACATTTTGACTGGTTGGTAAAAAATGTTGGTTTGTGAGTCCCAATTTTATAACATGGAACGATGGCTGCATATATTCAAGAATAAGATCTCATTCCATTGGCGCTGAGTGGAACCTGATATATATATATATATATATATATATACTTTTGACAACTTCTGTATATCTCTTAATTGCTTTCCTGACGCCTGCCGGGAGTTCGGCTATCTCTCTGAGGTCCTTGCTAGGATATATACATAATATATTTCCTATTTCAAAACAATTTCTTACCCAATTGGCTGGTGTTTCTGGATAAAAGTTTATCTTGTTGTATTTTTCATAGTGGAGAGTTCTCATCCACTTTCCTATTTCAAGATACCAATCAGATAGAATATTAAAAATAACAAGAAAGAATATCACTTCTTCATAGTTATTCTTTTTGGGTATTTTCATTCCATAGCATATCTTGACAACATCTTTTGGATCAATAGTTTCAATAGTTAGTTTTGGTAATTTCTGGCTTGATGAAGAGCCACCATCGCTAATTTTGATATCTTGTAAATCCCTGATATGGGTTTTTATATCTTCTTTACGGACAATATGGTCGAGTATTCCCTGTGAAGGGATTCCTATTGTTTTCTTGTCTCTCCATTTATCCTCGGGAAGAGCGCTAGTATTCACAAGTCCCGGTAAAGGGATACTAGACTTGGTACAAGTTACTTCTGCCTCAAGGGCTATATTTTTGCCTCGAAGGCTATCTTGAATATTTTGCATTTGTGCTTCCAAGTAGGATACTTTTATTTCAAGAATTTGGACTTTCGTCCTTAATTGTTCTAGCTCCATCCCTGCTAAGATAATCAGGAAGAAAGTTAGTTTTTCCTTTTATATATTCAATATCAAATTTGAAATAAGAAAACCAAATTTGAATTCTAATAATATATCTGTTAGCAATAGATGGATCAACATTATTTTTCAAGAATGCTTTAACTTGAGTATTATCAGTTCTAACTAAGAACTTTTTTGACAATAAATAATCTTCATATTTTTGTACTCCTCGCTTGACATCAATGAGTTCTTTTCTATTTGTTTCATACCTTGTTTCGTCTTCTTTGAATGTTCCTGATGTATATCCTGCAAGTATCTCGGGATAAGAACAATTCTTTTCACACTTATATTCTTTATGATTCTTTTACTTTCCTTATATTTTTGCAATCTTGTTCTTCCCAAGACCACATTACATTTTTTCTTAATTTTGAAAGAAAATAATTTTTTAGTTTGGCACAGTTTTCAATGAATCCTTCAGCATAATTCAATATACCAAGGAAACTTTGTAACTGTTTTTGATCTTTGATTTCTTCAGGAAAATCTTGAAGTTTTTCACCAATATAAGATTGCAGTTGCAATTCTCCTTCTTTTATGTATAATCCAAGAAATTCTATTTCTATTTTGGCTATCTCAGCCTTCTTTTGAGAAAGTGTAATACCATGTTTTTTCATAACAAATTTTTTCAAGATATTCAATATGTTCATTTATATTATTTGAACGAATAAGTAAAACATCAACATAAGCAATACAAAAATGAGTGATTTGTGTTATTACCTCATCCATTCTTCTTTGAAATATTTGTGGTGCATTTTTCAACCCAAATGACATTACATTCCATTCATATTGTCCTAAAGGATTAGGGGTGCTAAATGCAGTTAGTGGTTTACTTTCCTCTGTAAGTACGATTTGCCAAAACCCTGACTTACAATCAAATTTTGAAAATATATTCTTATTCTGTACTTGTTTAATAAGAGTGTTCTTATTAGGCAAGTAATATCCATCAAATTTAGTAACTTCATTTAGTTTCTTATAATTAATCACCATTCTGGTTTTTCCTCTTTTTATTTCGCTATGTTTTCTAACCATAAAGGCTGAGCTGCTATGTGGGCTTTTACTAGACCTGATTAGTTTGTCTTCTAGTAATTCTTTTATCTGCAGCTTGAATTCATTTTGGTCTTCTACACTATATCTCATTGGTTTAACTCTTACTATAGTGTTTAGATTAATTAGTTCTATATTTGTTTTTACCTTATCTGTGTTCCATTTTTCTAATGGATTTTTAGAATAGGTTTCAGAGATTTCTTTTTTCAATTTTTCTAACTTATTTTCTGTTGTCATTTTCAAAACTGTAATTGGTTTGAATTTTTCTGTACTCCAACATCCACCACGCTGGGTTGAGGAGCTCTGATGTTTAATTTCTTTATATGCTATGCTAATTGCTTTAGTGATTTTTGGTGTAAATATCTTATGTGCACAAGGGGTTGTGAACATATATTTCTCAATATATTGTGTAAATGATGCATATTTTAGTAGGAAGTTTTGTCCTAATAAAATATCACATCCAATTGTGGTTGACATATATATTGTATCAACAAATACTTCTCTAAAGGATATAAGAAAAGGTACTTGTGTAGCATATTTACTGTATATTATCTTGTTTCCACCTGCTGTTGTAGCAGTGACAACCTTTTTGAATCATATTTCCAATACTCTGATGGTAGTACATTTGGTAAGTATAAGCTTATTGTACTTCTAGTATCTAGATAAGTATGAAATTTAATTCTACAATAATTTTTTACATTGAGTGTAACTTCAATATATGGACTCATGGAATTTGTACTAATTACTCTTTTCATGATAACAATGATTTCATATTTTCATCTATTCTTGATATGATGATTGGATTATCATCGATTGTTATTTTTAAATATCCTTGACAAATTTTGTAAGGACTATATTTTTCAAGAAAGTTCATTCCTAACATTATAGGTGAACGGTTAACTTCATATAATTCATCTTGATATAAAATTATTTCTTTAGTAAATTTTTTTTTATCTTCTCCTATAAATATAAGAGGGAATTTCACATATTTTCTTCTTTCAAGATTATTTCCCAAATAATCTTTAAACATATATGGTTCTGGTAATTCAAAGTCTATTAAATAGCTAACAAATTTAGCATTTACGTGATTTTTATCTGCTCCAGTATCTATAAGGACAAGAAGATTCTTCTTGCATCCTTCCTAATTAATATATCTAGTTTTGATATAG
>CM032633.1:31196915-31514415 GCA_019097785.1 Fraxinus excelsior
GAGCGGGATAGGCAGATGCTCGAGGATCTCGAACCTCTAGTGCCCGATATGAAGGAAATCCTCGGGGATGAAATTCTAGATCTTGCCGATGTTAGAGGCTTCGAGGGTCGGCTTTGTTTCTTTGTTTCAATTTTGTCCTCGTGCTATATATATGCTCGAGCTAATGAGATGTTCTTATTTTTTAACGCAGGCATGTCTTTCGATCCCTCGGCCGTCAGGCAAAGGCTCCTCAGCCTCAAGCCAAAGCCCCGAGCAAGGGCAAGAAGAGACCTCGAGTCTCGAGAAGGGAAGAAACGCCACGAGGTCCTGGCGAGACTTCACAAGCCAGGCGTCCCGAGCCCAGCCCTAGGCCCGACCGTTCTCAATTCTTGAGGGAGCTCCCTCCTCGACGAACCCCCGAGGTCGTAGACCTCGAGGACGATTGCATTCCGCCCGTCTCCTCTGTTATGGAGGACTATGAGAGGTGCCACCTTGTGCCGAGCATTGTGGCAAAGTACCGGGGAGACGTTGGGTTCGATGATGGGATGAAAGCCCTCGAGCTCCTGACACTGAAGGTAAAGCTTGTTTCCAGCTTATTTTTCAAGTATTTTTCTCGACGTCCTAATCGTTTTCTTTTCTCTATTACAGACCCTGAGTGTTGCTCGAGGCCTCTCGCTTCAGGGGATGGACGAGTCCCATAAGATGGCTGGTCTTGTGGAAGCCGTCGAGTTAAGGGACAAGAAGCTGGCCGACCTGAGGACCGAGCGAGATGTCCTTCTGAAGGAGAGAGAGGAAGGTCGAGCCGAGCTGCAGAGAGCTCGAGATGAAATTGGCTCGGTCAAGGATGAGGCTGAGGAGGCCAAGTTGGAGCTCGATCGTGTTCGCAAGCAGCACGAAGCAGAGTTGTCCGAGGTCAAGGCCCGAGCTTGGGAAGAGTTCAAGACCTCTGAGGACTGCGACAAGCTGAAGGGGGAGTATGCGTCGGGGGCGTACCTCCATGCATTCAAAGAGGCCCGGGCTTATCTTCGAGTGAACTTACCCAACGTCCAGCCCGACGATCTGAAGGCCGTGCCCAGGATTGCAGATACTCTCGAACTGTCAGAGACCGAGGATGTCACCCCGGAAGGCGATGACGCCGAGGATGACGCCGATGATGATGATGATGTCGAGGTTGATGTCGAGGCTTCTGCCCCTGATGACTTAGATTAGGAATGCTCGAGCATGATGTTTTTTGAATGTAAATTTCAATCTTTTGGTACAAGTAAATTTCCCGAGCAATGTAGTTTTGTTTTTCATATTTCTCGATCATTTAATTTCCTGTTCATCGACAACGTGCTCAATTAAAAGACGAGCTAACGATGTACAAGTATGGGGTCTAATCTCGACGATTGCTCCCTGAATAAACTTGAACTTGATCTCGACGAGTGCTCATAAATAAAATTGAACTCGACCTCGACGATTGCTCCTTGAATAAACTTGAACTTGATCTCGACGAGTGCTCATAAATAAAATTGAACTTGACCTCGACGAGTGCTCATAAATAAAATTGAACTTGACCTCGACGATTGCTCCTTGAATAAAATTGGTCCTTAGCTCGATGATAGTTTATGGAATAAAATCGATCCTAAGCTCGGGGATATTTAACAATTGTTTTAGAGCTCCATGTGTTTATTCCGATGACGGACCTCATAATGAGAGTAAGTCCGAGCTCGAAGGTAGCACACGAGTGTTGAGCTCGATGATATCTTATGTAACAAATGAGTTGCTTAAATAATTGAATCCTGATCTCGAGGATAGCAGCCTTTATGAACCTTTTCTGGGCTCGAGGATGGCTCTTATGATCCTGAGCCTGACGATGGCTCACGTTATTGTTAAGTCGTGAGCTTGATGACAGCTTACTAAAGTGTTGAGCTCGATGATTCGGAACATGTGCGTGCAGTCTCGAGCTCGAGGACTATTCAACTTATTTTGTTCAATTCTTATTTTGGGAATGGTCGAGCTCGAGGTGTCATGAGCTTGATGATAGCTTACTAAACCAATTGGTTCCAGAGATCAAGTGTTGAGCTCGACGATTCGGGAAATGTGGTGCAGTCTCGAGCTCGAGGACTATTCAACTTATTTTGTTCAATTCTTATTTTGGGAATGGTCGAGCTCGAGGTATATTTTTAAGGGGGCCCGCTAGTTGCGGGACTTCGTGGAGAGCATGCCCGTAGCATGTCTCGAGGTATGCCCATGACTTGTTCGAGGTGATTGCTCGTATTATGTCATGGGGGCCCGCTAGTTGCGGGACTTCGTGGAGAGCATGCCCGTAGCATGTCTCGAGGTATGCCCATGACTTGTTCGAGGTGATTGCTCGTATTATGTCATGGGGGCCCGCTAGTTGCGGGACTTCGTGGAGAGCATGCCCGTAGCATGTCTCGAGGGTGCCTGCGCGGGGTATTTGCCATAGTTTACTTGTCATAAACTTTGCTCATGTTCTAGAACAGGAAAGGGCTCATAGGCCTTGATGGATTATTGAAAGTAACATGCGGGGCGTACGAGCCCGATGAGAAATCTAACTAAGCAAATTAAGGGGAAGTGCGTAGGGCGTGCAAGCCAAAAATTAAAAGTAAACTAATATTAATGATAGAATGGGTAAGGTTATGACTTTTACTTGTGATAGACCTTGAGGTTGTCAGCATTCCAGGGTCTCGGGAGTGGTCTTCCCGACATATCTCTCAAGCTGTATGCTCCACCCTGAACTTGTCGAATGACTCCATACGGCCCTTCCCATGTTGGTCCGAGCTTGCCCGGGGCATGACCAGCGGCTTCGGCTTTTCTGAGTACAAGGTCTCCAGTCCTGAATCTTCGGGGTCTGACTTTGCTGTTGAAGTACTTGGCCGTTCTATTTTGGTAGGAGGCCACCCGCAGCGCAGCTTGTGTTCGCACTTCTTCCAATAGGTCAAGATGTTCAGTGGTATGTTCCCCGGCCTCATCTTCCATACGCCTCAATGATGGTATGTTAACTTCAATGGGCAAAGTAGCCTCTACCCCGAAGGCTAACATGAACGGGGTTTCTCCCGTGGTTGTCTTGTGTGAAGTTCTGTAAGTCCACAACATAGAAGGTAGTTCGTCGGGCCAGCTGCCCTGGCCCCCTTCAATCCTCGTACGGAGGTCTTGCAAAATAATCCTGTTCGTGACTTCGGCCAAGCCATTGCTCTGAGGGTGTGCGACAGATGTTAGACGATGGTTTATCCCAAGGTTGGAGCAGAAATTCTTGAACGGTGCATTATCAAATTGTCTTCCATTATCGGTTATGAGGACTTTGGGTATCCCGAATCTACATATGATGGACTTCCAGATGAATGCTCTTAACTTGGGTTCTGAAATTGTTGCCAGGGGTTCTGCTTCTGCCCACTTTGTGAAGTATTCCACAGCCACGGCCACGAACTTCAGCTGTCCTCTTGCCATAGGGAACGGCCCGAGGATGTCTACCCCCCACTGTTCGAAAGGGGTCGAACAATGTATGGGTGTGAGCTCTTCCGCAGGGGCATGAATGATGTTACCAAACCTCTGACACTTATCACATTTCCTTACATATTCTGAGGCGTCCTTCTTCATGGTCGGCCAGTAGTATCCATACCTTATGAGTTTGAAGGCTAGAGCTCTAGCTCCCTGATGATTTCCACATATTCCTTCGTGGACTTCTGTTAGAGCATGTGCAGACTCGGAGGGTTTGAGGCACCTGAGGTAAGGAAGCGTAAAGCTTCTGCGAAAGAGGACTCCCTGGATTATGCAGTACCTCGGGGCCCTGGATCGGATGCTCCTAGCTTCTTTAGGATCATTGGGGAGGTTTCCGTTAGTAATGAACTCGACTATGGGGTCCACCCACGATGGCTCATTATCGATGTCCATGACTGCTAGTTTTTGGCTGATGCTAGGTTCCGTTACTGTTCTGATGTGGACTGTCCTGTCAAGACCATCCACTCCCATGAACACAAGTCTGGACAAAGCATCCGCCTTTCCGTTATCAGCCCGGGCAATCTTCAAAATCTGACAACCCTTAAATCTCCTCCGCATATCATGCACCTTCAAACAGTACATGCTCATCTTTTCGTCCTTCCTCTCGAAGGTTCCTTCGATTTGTCCTACCACGAGTTGTGAATCGCTAAATAGCTTGACGTGCTCGATTCCCAAGCTGCTCGCAAGTTCAAGAGCAATGACCACGGCCTCGTATTCTGCTTCATTGTTGGTAGCCTCAAATTCGAACCTCAAAGCACATTGAATTTCGATTAATTTGTCGGGACTGCTGATGATGACACCCGCACCCGAGCCCGAGGAATTAGATGCTCCATCAACGAATATCTCCCATACATCTCTGATTGTGGTCGGGTTATCCTCTGGCCCCCGAGGCCTAGGAGTGAGTTCCGCGATGAAATCTGCTAGGACTTGTCCTTTGATTGAGGGCCGGGGTTTGAACTCTATGTCAAACTCACTGAGCTCTATTGCCCATTTCAGCAGTCTCCCTGAAACGTCCGGCTTTTGGAGTATTTGTTTGAGTGGTTGATCTGTGAGCACAATAATGGGGTGCGCCTGAAAATACTGACGTAGCTTTCGAGCTGCTACGATTAGTGCCAGGGCAAGCTGTTCAGCCAGTGTGTACCTTGTCTCTGCGTCCAGCAATACTTTGCTTACATAGTAGATAGGTTGTTGACCCCTTTTCACCTCTTTCACCAGTACCCCACTGACTGCATTCTGGGATACGGCCATGTATAAGTACAACGTGTCCCCAGGTTCGGGTCTCGTGAGCACCGGGGGTGTGGCCAACGCCTGTTTGAGTTCCTGAAAAGATCTCTTGCAATCCTCATTCCAATTGAAACTCTGATTTCCTCTTAACGCTTTGAAGAAAGGAAAGCACTTGTCCGCTGCCCTGGACATGAACCTATTCAACGCTGCAACCCGACCTGTCAATTTCTGGACCTCCTTCCTATTCCCGGGTGGTTCCATGGTCATTAAAGCTTGTATCTTGTCCGGATTGGCCTCAATTCCCCTGTGAGTGATCATGAAACCAAGGAACTTCCCTGATGCCACCCCAAAAGCGCACTTGGTTGGATTTAACTTCATCTGGTACTTTCGGAGAGTAGAGAATACCTCTTCTAGGTCGGAAATATGTTCATTCTCTTGCTTACTTTTGACCACCATGTCGTCAACATAAGCCTCAATGTTCTTCCCGATTAGGTCAGCGAAGACCTTGTTGATGAGCCTCTGGTATGTTGCCCCTGCGTTCTTCAAACCGAATGGCATGACCTTGTAGCAGTAGATGTCAGAGTCGGCTATGAATGACGTCTTCTCTTGATCTTCCTCAGCCATGAGAATCTGATGATACCCTGAGAAGGCATCAAGAAAGCTATACAACTTATGACCTGAGGTGCTGTCCACCAAATTGTCGATCCGAGGTAGAGGATAACTGTCCTTTGGGCACGCCTTGTTGAGATCTGTGAAATCAATGCATACTCTCCACTTACCATTAGCCTTCTTGACGAGGACGACGTTGGAAAGCCAATCTGGATATTGGACCTCCCTAATGAATTGAGCATTGGCGAGTTTGTTAATCTCCTCACGTATTACCTCCCGTCTCTCCGGCGCAAATTGCCTCTTCCTTTGCTTTACAAGCTTTGCGTCAGGCTTCACATTGAGTCTATGGACCACGACTTCGGGGTCTATCCCTGGCATGTCCTCTACCTTCCAAGCGAATACATCAATGTTGCGGGACAAGCACCTGATGAGTTCGTCCCTCAGAGCGGCATCAATATCCCGACCAATGGTTACCTTTTTACCATGCTCGAGCTCGACCTCCACCAAATCTTCTACCGGGGCAAGTCTACCATGATGCTCGAGCTCGAGCTCAGGGGTTGTCAGCTGCATGATGTTAGTGCTCAACCCCCGAATGCTTGAGATGTAACATTTCCTTGCTGCTGCTTGGTCGCCACGTACAACCCCTATGCCATGATTCGTTGGGAATTTCATAGCAAGGTGGAAAGTGGATACAATGGCCCTGATTCTGTTGAGCAATGGTCTTCCCAAGATAGCGTTGTATGGTACGGAGGTCTGCGCTACGTGGAAAGACGTTATCTCCGTCACCTGTTTCTGGCCCATGCCCAAAGTTAGCGGAAGGTCAACAATCCCTTCCGGAATGATTGTTCCACCCCCAAATCCTTGGAGCGGGGTCTTGACCATCCTTAGTTGGTTGGCGGAAATTCCCATGTTCACGAAGGCTTCTCGGGATAGTACATTGGCGGCACTCCCATTGTCTACGAGTATCCTCTTGACTTCGAAATTGGCTATTATGGCGGATATGACCAAAGCGTCGTCATGAGGGAATGTTATGCCTTCCAGGTCCTCTGCTCCGAAGGTGATGTCCTCAACTTTGGAAGGAATCGCCTCATGGGCCAACCCATGCTGCCGAGCATATTCTTTTCTTCTATTGTTTGAGTCTCCTCCCGACGCTATTCCTCCAACTATGATGTTGATCGTACCCGCAGTGGGTTTGTTGTCTCCTCCTGAGTTCGATGCCCTACCCTTGTTGTGATCATTCCTCGGACGTTTGTCGTTTCCCACGTATGTCCTCAAATATCCTCTCTTGATTAATGCCTCGATCTCCCGCTGTAACATTATACATTCCTCCGTGGTGTGCCCATGATCCCTGTGAAAGTCACAGTACTTGCTCTTGTCTCTTGCCTCCGGGGGAGATCGCAACCTGGGAGGCCATTTAAGATCTTTCATGTCTCTAATCTCCATCAGTATGTTAGACTTGGAAGTGTTCAGACGGGTATATGGCCTAGGTTGTCCTTCGTGCCTTGGCTTTCCCCGAGCATGATCCTCACGCGCACTGGGCTCATGTGACCTCTTAAAATGGGATTTCTCAGAGCTCGGTGCGGTCTTCATTGCTTCCTCCATGTTGATGTATTTCTCACCTCAAGTTAGGAGCTCTGTCACTAACTTCGGGGGTGTCTTAGATAAGGACATCCTAAAGGCCTCACACCTTACGGCATATGTTAAAGCCGAAACAGCTGCCGTGATATGGAGGTCGGGTATCTGTAGCCTTTCCTTGTTGAACCTCGTCATAAAGCTACGCAGGGTCTCGTTTGGCCCCTAGCGGAGCTGCATGAGGGTGGCCGCTGTCTTCCTGATTCGCTTGCTGCTGGCGAAGAAGGCGGAGAACTTTTCGGCAAGGTCAGAAAATGACGATATGGAGTTTGGCTCCAAAGTGGCGAACCAATCCCTAGCGGCATTGGTCAATGTTTGAGGGAAGGCCTTGCACATTACTTGATCCGGTGCAACCTGTAAGTTCATGACGTCTGTATAAACATTCAGATGGTTGATGGGGTCGGTAGCCCCATTGTACTCCTTTATGCGGGGGAACTTGAACCTGTCCGGGAGTGGGTATGAAAGAACCTCTGGTGTGAATGGAGTGTTAGGGGCGAACCCCGCCATTCCCTTGGTATTCTGTCGTAGCCCTGCTGCAATCCCATCTTGTATGATCCGTGCGAGTTCGCCCGAGTCCATGGTGACCAATCTCGAGGCCGAGGCATGTGGGGGTATGCCCGAGGCCCAGGACCCACCATTGTCGTGGGCATCACGGATGTCCCGAGCTCGAGCACCAGCCGCGACACCTCCTTCCGACGCCGGTATTTGCGTGTGTGCTGGTGCTGAAGCTTGGGAAGTGTTTCCTTGGCTTAGTAGCTGGGTCAAGGTTGCAACTTGTTGACGTAGCTCCTCGAATGCTCCAGCAGTAACCGTTGCGGGTGGGGGATCTGACGCCCTTGGGGCTCCTTCCTCGTGAGCTTGAGGATCTCCCGTGGGCGGTTGGTTTGGAGCAGTTGAGCTTGCAAGAGGAAGACCTGAACGTGTATTCACCATGACTTTTGGTAGCGTTTCCCACAGACGACGCCAAATGATGCTGCCCAAAAATCGTACCTGTTGACTTCCCGAGCTTGACGACCGAGAATGAGCACGAACGAGATCTTCCGGTACCTGAAACAAAGGCGTCGAGGGTTGGCCTCGTCGCCCCTCCGATGCTTAAGTCAGAGAGAGAATAGGGAGAGTGAATATATGCTGAAAATATGTGTAAAAGCGTACCTGAATAATGAACGATGGTGACCTATTTATAGTGGTAGGTAGCGTGGTTCAAGTATGATTCATCTCCGTATTTCCAGGCGTGATTATAGGGATAGGTGTTGGAACATAAATAGGTCTCTAAACTTACCTTGTTCGAAGTGTTATCAAAGGAAGGACTCCTTCTTGGTCTAGGGTTCCTTGGAAAGACAGTAGTTGGGTAGAGTTAGGAGACTCTTCGGATGAGGACTGGTGGAACATAACCATGGCTCGTTTGATGTCGGCCAAGTAACTATCCCGACCACTGTATCCCGAGGAGTATCGATGTCACGCTTGGCCGATTTGGGGGGAAGGGTCCTCGAGCATTGGGGAATGTCTCGAGGACATAAACGCCCGAGGACCTAGAGTTCCAGAAATGTAAAACGAGGGAACTTGGAAGTCCTCGTGCTCGAGGTGATACATGATCGACCACATCAGGTGTCAAATGGGGGCAAAGTAGTGTAGTTATGCTGCTTGAATACTGAGACATCCTCTCTTTTGGCTTTGATGTTGGAATATGGTGTTTTTCACCACATTGGTGTAGAGAACACAGTTCTTCATGTTCCCAACTTCTTGGCTTACAGTTTTAGTATTTACTTTAAATATAAATCTCATTTTCTATGGCTAAATTTTGTTGGGGCGCTGGTACTTCATGCTAGTTCTTGTGTCAGCTGAGATTTTTAAGTGCTTGGTCGTTCACGCTTTTAAGTGTTTATACGTTCAGGATTCTAATGAATGAGTGGTTAAAAAATTATTAAATCAACTTAAAATAAAATTTAAGCTCATATTGAGATGGCAAGTTTATTGCTTCTAAAAGAATGATGAAAATTTACTATTTTTATTTTCTCAGCACATAAGGTAGCGTGTCTTGCTTGATAAAAGACATCCTGGAATATGCCATGTCTAGTGGGAAAAAGGCAAATTATGACTCTCTCCCGGATATCCCCCCACTGGACACTCGATCTTACTAATCTTTCACTTTTAAGGCGACTCGGTCTCTAAATTTATTGAAACAAGGTTTAGTTTGGTGTATATGACAATTAAAGCTTTACAAAATCAAATTGAACAGGCTGGTCTAGCTAGGAACCGGGCGACGTGGTGCTCGATACTAATTGCATAATTTAGCCCCCATTAGCAGACTAAAATGTTGATTTCGTGGCATGATGAGCTTGGCTGACGTGGCTATCTTTCTGGTGCTTAAGTTACCAAATCTTGAAAATAAACCAGGGCCATTAGAACAGTTCTATTTGAATCTTTGTAGCCGCTCCAATGTGGGCTCTATACAGTTGATTGTGATGCCAAAAAAAATATCAAGAATTTTCAATTTACGATCCCATTTATTTCTTGGTTTTTACGAGGTGGGAATAACCCCATCTATTTCAACCACTTGTACAGTGACAAATGGACAAATTATCATGTCTATGTGGCGACCAACTATTGGCCAATTCATGCCAGCCTCAAATGAGACATCTTTTGTACAAACAATCATAATTTTGGACAATTATAAATAGAATGTTGAGCGTGTGCTTATGTGTGGCAAGTGTGAAAATCTGGAAGAGATAAGATTGTAGAGTTACAGTATGGCCTCTGCATCACTTCTTAAGTCATCTCCGGTTCTTGACAAGTCTGAGTTTGTCAAGGGCCAGACACTCCGTCAAACGGTCGTACGCTGCCACCCTAATGCCCCCCCATCATTGCTCAGCGTTCGTGCTTCCTCTTACGCCGATGAGCTTGTTAAAACCGCGGTATGTATTTATTTTTAATTTCTCGAAGCCAGCTCAATCAATTCGACATGACTTTTTACTAGCTCGCACTATGAATAGAGCATACACTAATATTTCTTGTTGATGTTGTTTGAAAATGCACAACTAGAGTACCTAGCTCGGTTTAATGATCGGGCTTGTGGGGCGAGTACCTACATAAGGGGTAAGGAATTCCAGGAGACACTTCAATGTCTAAGTCAAGAAATGACCATAAAACATAGGGATAGTGGAGATGTTGTGAATGATTAACTTACATGCTAGTGATAGAATCGTTTAACCGGTGAAAATTATTCTATTAAATAATCATATTACTTATCGTCACTTGAATTCTGAAACCTTGGGAGTTATGGACGGAATTAATCATTATATTTTTCGACTACATCATGCATGATTTAACATTTATACAAAAAACTCCAATTCCAACCTTTCTATCAACAAGTTTCTAACATGTTAGATGACTTAGTTTTGGAACTACAACTTCATTAACAAATTGTGTTACCTTTGAAATTTGAAAAGGGAAATGAAAATGTTGTCTTGTTATCATGTGTGTAGAAAACTGTTGCATCACCGGGGCGTGGAATTCTGGCAATGGATGAATCCAATGCTACTTGTGGAAAGCGTTTGGCGTCCATCGGGCTCGAGAACACGGAGGCTAACCGCCAAGCTTACCGTACCCTCCTTGTGACCGCCCCCGGCCTTGGCCAGTACATCTCAGGTGCAATTCTCTTCGAGGAGACTCTCTACCAATCCACAACAGATGGGAAGAAAATGGTTGATGTCCTGGTAGAGCAAAACATTGTCCCCGGTATCAAAGTCGACAAGGTAACTAATGTTCTACCTAGAATTTTTAATTCATTAAAAAACTTAAAATGTTAGAGAGAAATAGATGATATAATTACAACATCTTTGGCTAAGCTTAAAAGGTAAGATTCGAAATTCTTGAAAATGTTGATTGGGTTTGTGCAGGGTTTGGTTCCCCTTGCTGGTTCGAATAATGAGTCCTGGTGCCAAGGTCTTGATGGCCTTGCTTCCCGGTCCGCTGCTTACTACCAACAGGGTGCTCGTTTTGCCAAATGGTACGACTAATTCTTGTTTTTAAATTAACAGAATCTCTGCAATTTTTACCCTCTTTCCGTTGTGGTGGATATTTACCGATAGCTTCTGAATTTCCATCTTTAAGGCGTACCGTTGTGAGCATTCCCAACGGACCATCTGCCTTGGCTGTGAAGGAGGCTGCCTGGGGACTGGCTCGATATGCTGCCATTTCTCAAGTACTTACATCTGTTTTATCAATTTACTAAATTTCATGTCGATTACATAGGATTGAACATTATTAAAAGTTGTAAAGTCTCATTCAGTACAACTTACCAGCATCCGCTCTGTTAATCAAAATTCGTCCAACTGAAATTTGATGTTTATTTGGTATTCAGGACAATGGATTAGTTCCAATTGTGGAACCAGAAATCTTGCTTGATGGAGAACATGGGATTGACAGGACTTTTGAGGTTGCTAAAAAAGTATGGGCTGAGGTGTTCTTCTACTTGGCTGAGAACAATGTCCTATTTGAGGGTATACTCCTCAAGCCTAGCATGGTTACCCCAGGTGCCGAGTGCAAGGACAAGGCTACTCCCGAGCAGGTTGCTGAGTACACTCTCAACCTCCTCAAAAGGAGAATCCCCCCATCTGTCCCTGGAATCATGGTAAGTGCTTTTAAGCTATAGGTCCTACGGAATGTCCGGATAAAAGTAGTACTGAACATGACTCGCTAGCATAGCATAGACTAAAATAACAAAAAATGTTGAATTTTGGACAGTTTTTGTCTGGTGGGCAATCTGAAGTGGAGGCAACATTGAACTTGAATGCCATGAACCAAACACCCAACCCATGGCACGTCTCGTTCTCATATGCAAGGGCATTACAAAACACATGCTTGAAGACATGGGGAGGGCGTCCAGAGAATGTGAAGGCAGCTCAGGATACTTTGCTTGTTCGGGCCAAAGCTAACTCTCTTGCTCAGCTCGGGAAATACACCGGTGAGGGAGAATCTGACGAAGCCAAGGAAGGAATGTTTGTTAAGGGCTATGTCTACTAAGCTTTTCAGACTACCAAATCTATAGACTATGAAGAAGAAGAAGATGAAGGGAGATTATTTTTGTTCATACGTGTATTTGCAAACATTCCGATGAAAATCGACTTGACTACTCGACTAGAGAGAGTCAACTGGTATATTTATTAATATATATATATATTCTACATGTTATGCCTGGCTAAATAAGAAAGAGACATTATGATAAAAAATCGAAACTAAACCATCTTGTATTTTGGCTTTCGGAAAAGAACCATTTAAAAACGTTTTCAAACTAGAATTTGAATGCATTATTAGTGGTAGGAAATTAAGCTACATTAGATTTTTGAAATATTTCATAATTTCGAAGCAAGAAATTCTCACTAAAGGAATTATATAATTCATGAAATGCCTCAAATCATTTTCATATGGGAATATATTTGGTCCAACCACCTTCCCACCATTTGGTGGTAGGTTAATTTGTGAAAACTTTTACATAATTTATGCAAAAATATTCGAGATATTAAGGACCCTTTTCATATGACTTCTATTTTTGTTTTTGAGAAATGCTAATTGAACCGAGGGGGTTGACAACCCCCGACCGGCCCCTCACAATAGTGGGGGGCCCACCCCGATAATCCTAGCATTTCTCTTTGTTTTTATTTCTTGTATAAGAACTTCGTGAGGAAATTATTTTAATATTCGTTTGAAACCTAATTCCCAAACGAATTTTGAAAATCATTTTTAAAGATCTTTTAGAGAAGAAAAAAACTTGTTGTACATAATATTTTACCAAATATTTTACCTAATTGACACATGGTCGCCCCCTATTGGGGGGCGCATGTAGCATTTCTCTTTAGAAAAAGTCACATTAATCAGTTTTCTTTACAAACTCTTCTAATTAAAAGAAGTACTTTTACAAAAGTAATCAAATGGATTTTAAAGTATCTTTTGGATCTAAACTTTTTTTTATTTTTTAAAAATCATGTCAAACGGACCTTAGAAGGCATGAACAATACTCCAACTAGAACAATGTACTTGACACATATCAAATGCTAACACTTTTCGAAAACATGTATATGTGTTCGATAAATTATGCTTATTGTCGTTTTTTTTAATTCCGATGGTCGAGATACTTTAGAACATTCCTCGAATTGATGTTTTAAATTTTCTACACTTGAGTTCAATAATTGATACCTCCCATCCTCGTTCTCTCTCGATGAAAAATGTACAATATTATAACTTTTGACTCCTCTCTCTTTTTGGGTGCAGACGTGCACAGCATTATCATAGTATTCTTCCCTCTTGTCTGACTTTCCTTCAACACCTTGCCGAGAACGAGCCTTGTAATGAAATAATTTTTCTTTAGCCTAATTAAGTAATGGTTGTAAATTTTGAAAATATATTCTCATATATCACATCATAATCAATTGCCACGTGGCATATAAATTTTTATTTTTTCCACTTGATAACGCAAGGAATGTTAGAAATTATAACTAATGGGACTAAATATTGAAAGCAAATTGAAATTTAATTTGTGATAAATTGAAGCTTGGATGATCCAATTGAAAATTTACTGAAAGTTCAGTGACCAAAAATGTGCTTTTTAAAATAAGGCAAGGTCCAAATCTTCATTTCGTGTTTATTCCGGTGGCGCAACGGATTTAACTGTTGACACCGCTTCAAATTTTCCCCGATAAGCGTCGTAGTTCCCACGTTCGTGTGCGTACTTATGTGAGAGAGAAAGAAAGATAGATAGATAGATAGAGAGTGAGAAAAGCGGTTTCTTTTGGAAGTTGAGAGCATTCTCCTTTTCTTTATCAATTTCCACTGGTATGGTAGAACGGTACTGTTATGATTTGAAATTTTATTGAGATCGTGGAGGCAAGGTGTGGATTGAGATTATCGCCGAATTTTACGATTTTTATGTATTCCAGCCATATTTGTTTTTTTTTACTTTATTCAACGCGTAAAGTAATTTGCAAATTTTCAAGTTCACACTCAACAATTCAGTTTCAATAATGTTGATTTTTCAGCATGCTTTTTTAAAGGAAAACCAGCTCAGCTTCACATGAACTTACTAACCTACACTAGTAATCCAAAAATATTTTTTTTAGTGCAGTTGTCGCTCATTTTTGGCGGATTCATTAATTTTTTTTTTGTTTTACCGTTGAATCGAAGTGACGTTATGCCGTAATCAAATCTAGCAGTATCGAGCAGTTTCGCGATAATTTTGATTCACTGATCAATGGTTTGAGCAGTTTCACGACGGTTTTTACATTTGGTTCTGGAAATTATAACTGTTAGTATTGGATTTCTTTTTATTATTACTCGACGGATGAGAAATTGAAGAAAGGAAGCTTCAGCTCTGACCCTTCAACAAGAAATATCATTTCACCAACGTTGGACGAAAACGATACCCGAAGGTGAACTCTTGTGAATATTACAATTTCCACAGGCCCTTTTGGAAAATTATTTTAAAGAGCATCTTACTTGGACTTGAAGGATTATTGGGGTCACCATTAGGCAAAGCTGTCTGTTACGAATTTCGGACTCCATCGAAAGAGAGTTTTAGGTTTCTGTTGAAAGAAATGGCTTAAGGCCGAAGCTTAATCAAAGTGGTTAATCGCAGCTAACCCCTTTGAATTATTATGCTTTTAGCTTAATCAATATTTTAGCAGTTGTTAATATTTATATAATTAGTATTTTCTGTTGCATTGCAGATTAATACTTGTCGCCGGCGGCAGAATTTCTATTGCAAACTCAACGTCCCTGTCTTTTAACAGCTTAACTTTCCGGTACTTTCTGCTAGCAGCCTAGCAATGGACCATTGAGAAGATCTGTATTAGTTTCACTTCTGTTTAGTGGTTTCGGGGACCTTTAATTATAGTCATTTCACGTTTGGTGTGTTCGGAGTTGGTTTTTGAGGGCTAATTGGAGTAGGTGTTGAGAAATGGGGGCTATTGGCGAAGAAGAATTGATGAATTGGGAGAAGATGCAAGTTGGGGGCAATGGAAATGAAGAAAAGATTCTGGTGTTGGTGCGTTTGAGGCCTTTGAGCGAGAAGGAAATTGCACAGGATGAAGTTGTGGATTGGGAATGCATTAATTCAACCACCATTTTGTACCGGAATAGCCTCCAGGAGAGGTCTGGACTTCCCACAGCTTACTCATTTGGTAAGGAATTGCCTTCATTTTCTTTCAAATCAATATTTTATTTGTTTCTTTTACAAAGAATTCTACTCTGCAAGTATCCCATTGTTGCTCCCTTCGGTCTGTAGTGCACATTGTTGGATTCTTTTGACAGATCTTCTCAATAATGATTATAGTTGGTTAATTCAGTCAGGATTTAGAAGTGATTTTAGGACAGTAATGATAATTTAAACTCAAGTTAAGTAATTTGTATGAAATCTTTCTGTGTACTAGACACACAAAAAGGGGTCTGTTGAGACTTGCGTGTTAATCTTCATAGATATATTTAGCGTCTCGATTTCTGAGAATTGTAATCACTATTAATCTTACTTCCTTTCCCTTGTTGCTGTCTTTTTAATGTGTTATGAGGGCAGATCGAGTATTTAGGGGTGACTGCAGCACGAGGGAAGTTTATGAGGAAGGAGCAAAGGACATTGCCCTTTCAGTTGTTGGAGGCATCAACTGTAAGCATGATATTATACCTTTGCTTTTTGTTTATTGACCTAATTCTTTTTTTATTCAATAATTTGTTGGCCTTGCTTATCAGATGACAAGCTAAGTGTTCAAACTCACATAAAAATTTCAATTTCAGCTACTATTTTTGCATATGGCCAAACAAGCAGCGGAAAGACATATACCATGAATGGGATTACTGAGTATGCTGTGGCTGATATTTACGATTACATACAAAAGGTATAAAATAATAAATATGGTGTTAATATCAGTTCCTTTATATGGATAGCAATATAAAACATTTCTCTTTCCTTTGGAACTTTATAGGGCTTATGTTTCTATAATTATTTCTGAAAAATTAATTGTTCCTTTTTTTTTTTTTTTTCTAGCACGAGGAACGAGCATTTGTGTTGAAGTTTTCTGCTATGGAAATTTACAACGAAGTTGTTAAAGACCTCCTCAGCGATGACAATACTCCACTCAGACTGCTTGATGATCCTGAGGTGAGTTTTAATGTGCTTACTTCTCATATAAGCACACACATTTCTTTTTTACCTATTGATCCATTTCTCCAGCGAGGAATTATTATAGAGAAACTGACAGAAGAAACCCTGAGAGATTGGAGTCATCTCAAGGAACTTTTATCCATCTGCGAATGTAGGGGGAGTGTTATGGCTATAAATTCTTCATTGACACATCTTGACCATCTAATCACGTAGAATAATTGTGTTTCTGTTTTATTCTCATAGCACAAAGACAAATTGGGGAAACGTCCTTGAATGAAACAAGCTCCAGATCTCATCAAATTCTTAAATTGGTGCATGCCTTCACCTATTTCTCTCCTGTTCTTTAATTTTTCACTTAAATTTCTGGGCAGTCCCTGGAAGTCCTATTATTAGCTAATTTATACTTGGTTGTTCTCAGACGATTGAAAGTTCAGCTCACGAGTTTTTAGGGAAAGACAACTCAGCCACCCTTTCTGCTAGTGTGGTATTGGAAATCATTTTGCCTTGTGGATTTGATGATGAATATATGCAACTGGCTCCATGCTTCGAATTTGAAAATGGAAGAGTTTTAAAATGACAATTTATCTAGTTTTTGCCTACAGAATTTTGTTGATCTGGCCGGAAGTGAGCGTGCATCTCAATCATTATCAGTTGGGCAAAGGCTGAAAGAAGGCTGCCACATCAATCGTAGTTTACTAACTTTAGGAACAGTGATTCGCAAGCTAAGGTAGACTAATCTTGTCTCTCCTCTCCTCTCTTCTTTTGCTTTAGCTTCTTGCTTGAATTGACTCTATCTCAAATATAACATCCATTATCACATCTGATGTATTATTTGGAGGTAGTTCCTTTCTTCTTAGTTCACCGAGGATGAAAACTGAATTTATTTTTTTTACTTCTCCCACCCACAAGAATTATACATTAGAGGGGCGTTCTTTTTTCCCCCTTCACTAAGAATTCCATTTAAGGTGGACTTCATTGGGGTGACATGCCTTTCTCTCGGTAAAGATGGGGATATCAACTCTCTCTCTCTCTACTCACACATTTCCACTCTTTGAATTACTAACTGTATATGATTGCGTAGTCCTAAGCCATGTATAACTCTTTAACTTTAGCCATACGCTAAATGCAGCAAAGGAAGGCATGGACATGTCAATTACAGGGATTCAAAGCTAACACGGATTTTGCAACCTGCCTTGGGAGGCAATGGAAGAACTACCATCATTTGCACTCTGAGCCCTGCAAGATGCCACGTTGAGCAATCAAGAAATACCCTTTTATTTGCTAGCTGTGCAAAGGAAGTAACTACAAATGCACAGGTCAACGTAGTAATGTCTGATAAGGCCTTGGTGAAACATCTACAAAAAGAGGTAGCCAGGTTGGAGGGTGAGCTGCGAACTCCTGGACTGACCTGTGATCATGCAGCACTGCTTAGAAAGAAAGATCTGCAGATTGAAAAGGTTAAATGATTTCTGTTTAATTTAATCCATAGTATATTTTCTTCTTTAATGCTTCAAATGGTTGGGATTCTGTTTTAATTTCACTGAAACAAAATGCCTTCTTTAAATGCTTCCTTATGAAAATCTCAATTTTCTATAAACCAGCAGTCAAAAGCATGTTACAAGAAAAATAATACTAGAAGTACTTGACATTGCTATAGTTTGCCTCTTGATACGTATACTATAACGTATCTTCTCTAATTGGGATAAAATAAATAGCAATTTTTCCATGTGCTAAGCCAGTCCTCTAAAAAATATTTCCTATCTTGAAAGCATTAGCAACAAGAAGCTCTCAAATTACTTGCAGCATGCTAATGTGATTGCCTGATGTACTATTTGCAGTTGGAGAAAGAGGTAAAGGAGCTGACTAGGCAGCGAGATCTTGCTAGATCTCATGTTGAGGAATTGTTGCAAGAGGTTGGAAATAATTAGAGTTCAAAGAAATTGATATGTTTCCCCCTTCCCTTCCCTCTTTCTTCCTGCACACTCATACGCGTACAGAGACCTCTAGGGGTTGCACCATATGATTACTAATTAATTTATCTGTCATTTAATTTTCTAGGATGCCCTTGGATGTCCTCTGAAATTGCAAGGAGAGAACACACGGGAAAATGTATATCCAGCTACAAGGTCATTGCGTGGAACCAATCTTCATGATAGAAAAGTAAGTTATAGGAAGCTTAAGCCTCGTAATAAGGACATCATCAAGAGTGATGCAAGGTCGGGCCAACTGCTGTCGGAAGACAGCGAGGATCATTCTTCATCTTATGTTATAACTGATCCGAGTCAAGGAAGAGATAATCTCCCAGTAGGAGTCAATCAAGATTCTGGTGAAGTTTGTAAAGATGTTCGATGTATTGAGATGGACAAAGATTTGTCAAACAGTGAGAATGATGGAAGAATGTCAACACTGATGGAGTCTGGTAGTATATGTGCTTCCAATCCTGTCCTATCACTAGATCCTGACATTGAAAATGGTTGCTCTCATGGAACGTTGGAGCATAATATGCAAGATGTGCAAAATACCATGGAGTCTCTAGCCAGCACTTGTGGGAATGGATTGTCCTCGTCCATCACTATATTGGATTCTGGAAAACTGAAATTGAAAAGCAGTGAGAGTTATAAACCTAATTTAGTGACTGGCTCTCCTGACTTTGAGATGGCAGAAGAAATTGAAACAACCCCACCACCTACTGGGATGGGAAAAAGCTTCCCAGGAAGACCAGAAGGCTTCCAAAGGAAGAACTGGATGCTTCCCCCATCGATATATGGTGCGAATGGTATGAGTTTGTCCAGAAATGATTCACAGTCTTCCCATGGTAGCAGTTTTCCCGATGAAGTAAAAGCCGAGGACAACTTCCATGGAGATGATGATATTCCTACCCTTGGTTCCTTTGTAGCAGGACTCAGGGAGATGGTTAAGCTTCAGAATGAAGACAAGCTCGATGATCAGGTGACATTTCAATTTCCCCCTTTTCATACTTTTTTCTTCCCATTAATATTTTTCTCCACTTATTTAAATAGCTGCATCCTGTGAAAAAGATACTGTAATATATTGGGATTCATGATTATCATGCTTCTACTGTATTCATATAGGTTCAAGAGTCCGAATCAAGAGCTCAAAAGAGTGTCAAAGATGAATTGGATGCAAGGCATGATTCTTCAGGAGCTCCTTCAAATTGGCTTGTGAAGTTTGAGAGGCTGCGGGGATCGATAATTGAATTGTGGCAAGCTTGCAATGTTTCATTGGTACATAGGACATACTTCTTCCTCCTTTTTAAAGGCGATTTGGCAGATTCCATTTACATGGAGGTAGAACACAGGAGATTATTATTCCTCAAGGAGACATTTTCTGAGGGAAATCCAACTGTACAAGATGGCCACACACTCACGTTGGCATCAAGGTATCTTCTGTTTCTCTTTTATTCTCATTAAAGAAAAAAACTGTAGCTGTTTCACATTTTACTTGGTTTGTCCCTTCTGCTGTCGGAATTAATAGATGGCCTGTGTTATTTGTATATCAAGGAGCTGAATCACTGAAGATGGAAGACCATTTTGAATATCTGTCTCTCCCATGACCATTTTGAATATCTGTCTCTCCCATGAAAACGATATAAACATAATAATACATTGAAGACACACACCTATTTCAATTTTGTGTTCCTGTAATAATTCAGCCTCAGATTAGTTATTTCCGATTGACGATTCCAGTATATTGTTTTCTTGGAGTGACAGCATGAAAACTCTTCGGCGTGAGAGGGGGATGCTAAGCAAGCTTATCTATAAGAGTTATACAGAAGAAGAAAGGAACAAAATTTACGAGAGATGGGGTATAAAATTGAACTCAAAACAGAGGAGGTTGCAGCTGGTCCATCATCTATGGAGTGACATTAAAGATATGAATCACGTCTCAGATAGTGCAGCCATTGTTGCAAAGCTGATTGGGTTCTCAGAGCACGGGGAAGCCCTCAAGGAGATGTTTGGTCTCAGTTTCACTCCTCCACGCACGAGTCGGAGATCCTTTAGCTGGAAAAACAGTATGACATCCCTTCTGTGAGCTTGTAGCTAGTTGACAAAACAATTAGTTCAAGTTTATTGTGAAATATTAGATTGTATTGGCTAGTATATACAATACAAAACTTTTCTTTTAATCCACCTTAGGTCGGATTAGGTACAAGATAAACCGAATAGTTTCAGTTCTTGTCAATGAACTGTTATGTGTTTGTACAAGTTTGCTATAGCATGATCTGGAATCAGGTTAGGATAGTCCTCAAATTATGCTCTAGGAAATTTTCATCCTTTTGCCTGAAGTGTGATTTAATATGAAATCTGATTCTTTCCTTAATTCTACTTCTCAAATACAAATTGTTATAATGATTGCAACAAATTATGCTCTAGTTGGTGAACTTTTGGAGTGGGATATCTGTAATGAAATTTTTGAGTGATGCAGTCCTAATTGTTCTTGTTAGATGCAAGTTCAGTTAAAGTATTCAACAATATAACGAGTACTCGCACCCGTCGTTAAGGCTAACTGTGACCTGTTTTTGACAACAAGGGATTTACGAAAATTTGGTAGAGTTTTACCATGAACAACATTTTACAAGAAAAATTTGTTAAATCCCTTATGGTCAGCCTTGACAGTGGGTGTGAGTGTGACACCTAGTTGACATATTTCGACGCATATCTTGTTTCAACTTCAATTAATCTAACTTATTCTTTTTTTCTAAAATTGAAGTACTAAACTTGACAAAATTGTTGAAGTGTTTTACTGAAAGCATGTTTTTTGAATGGAAAAAAAAATGATCATTTACAAGTGAAGAGGACGTTTGCTGTAGAAGATCGACTTTTCGTACTTGAACACCTTTCAAGCTTAACTAAACACATTGACATTCCAAAAAGTAATGTTTTAAAAACCAGCTCAAGCATCGGTATGCAAAGTGAGCTTCAAAGAGTCAAAAGGATTAAATTAGTGGAATTGATGATAAAAAGATCACATTTCTTCTTAAGTGAATCAATGAATCCTTGACTTTTTTCTATTTTAAATTTTTACACGTCAAATCCATTTCTCATTTGTTGGGATGATAATCAGTGAAATACGGCCGTTGTTTGAGCTCCATTTTTAAAGAAAAAATCATTTTTGAATAGTGATTTTTGAAGAATGTATGGTTAAAAATGAAGAAAAAGTTTTTTGATTTACGTATAATATTATTTTATTGAAAAATGTATGATTGAAAATGAGTTTTGGAAAAATAAATTTTTGATAAAATGGGAATCAAACAAGCGCAAAATTTCTAGTAGTCTCAAAACATTAAAAAAAATAATAATAATAAAAAATCAGTACAGCACACCCAAATAATTATTGATATTTGTATTATTTATTTATGGATCCCAATTAAGAGTGTGTGTATGTATATATAAAATTGAAAATATAGTCGTTATTAGTCTCACTCGTCTATATATATATATATTTTTTTTTCGTCAAGCCATTTTTCACTATTGAAATAATATGATTATTTTTAAAAAGTTAGCGGTGTGGATATTGGGCACGAGCTGAATGTGGCTCCAAATTACACACATTTCCTCGGCACAAATGGGTGGAAAAGGGAACACCAGGCTAGGCATAAACTCTCACCATCTTCAGAGAGTAACATCAAAATTTCCCTCCAAAAAATGGAGCTCACTGCCTTTGCTTTGACAAATTCCACTTCTCCATCTTTCTACTTCCCTCAAAGCTTCTCATCGGTGCGCTTTTCTATTCCTTGCTACTTATTTTTATGTACTAGTACTCAATTTTGACTTGTAATGTCACTTATTTTTATGATGTTGATGCTGATTTACAGACGCGACGGTGTAAGGGCGTCAGGATTTGGTGTGTCAATGGGAATATTGATATTGTGGACTCTAAGAAGGTAAATTTCTACTCCGAGATGTCGAGCTTTTTGTTTATAGACCGATTGAATTGAAGCGTATTTAGGGCTTGATTGAATCTATCTTTTAACTCAAATGTCATGAATGTTTCAAGAAATGCTGTGAAAGTGAAACCGTGTTTGGCTAAGATTTACTTAAAAGTAATAAAGTAAGTTAAAAGGTAACTTATTTTTAGTTAAAAGTAAGCTATTTTAGAGCTAAAAATTATTTAAAAAGGAACTTTACTTTTGATCACAATCCTACTAGGAAAATCATTAACTTGTGTTTTCGCGTGTTTTCCAACCCGCCAACAATTACAAGAAAATCTTCAGACGATTGTGTAAGGAACAAACCTCTTGAGACAAAGTCCCAAAAAGGGGTGCGTTTACTAGTGAAGAGTTACAATTGGAAAGTAGACAAAACGCTTCCAAGGGGCGCAAGCACACGAGTACTGAGAAAGAATTAAATTTAAACTAAGGAAATGAAAATTACGTATTCTCTTGTTGAGAGTTTTTGATTCGGGCCTCTTTTTTTCTACAACTTCACTTCTTTTTATACTTCCGGGCGTCTCTTGGTTAACGAAACTGCTTGGAACTACTCCATTACCTTCGTGACTATCCGCTTCTTCAGGGAGAAACTGCTTATTGGGGAGAGGTTACTTAGTAACTGTTGCCATTACTCTTGCCTTTTAACTACTTGTTTCTGGATCGTGGGGGGCGTGCCGGGTTTACTTGACAATTGCTTTCGTAACTGCTGAATTGGATAAACTACACCTTTTAGACTTGTCTGATTCTGGGCGACTTGAGAGTTTGGGCGATAGTGAGGCTATCGCTCTGGGCGATTATGCAGTACTTTACTCGTTCAGCTTCTGGGCGTCCTGCGGGCTTGGGCGATGATACTCCTTCGCTCTCGGGCTTCTAATATTCAGGCATTTTCTCAAGTTTCCAGATTGGGCTTCTCTTCTTGGGCCTTTTAATCGATTTCCATTGGGTCTTCATCTTGAGTTTCTCAATTGGACTTCCCTTTGATTTTGGGCTGCATTTTTAGTGTGTCAACAACTTGTATCAAGTAGTTGGCGATTTAAGAACACGTGATGTTGAATGTTTGAAATTTAGCCTTGTTTGGTAAGATATTTTTTTTAGAAAAGATTTTTCGAAAAATGAATTTATGAAGGATGCGTGGTTAAAAAAGTAGGGCAATTAATGAGCCCACGAGCAAAATTATGACCGAGAGAATGTGTGGTTGAAAATGAGTTTGTGAAAAAAATGAATTTTAGAAAATGGGGACGAAACAAGGGCTTAAATTAGTTCAATTGCTATTATTATATGGTGTGCCAAATGTGAACAGTTTTTGTGATTGTGTTCTTGGTAATGAGAGAAATACTTTATATCCTCTCTTTTTTTTTTTATGGAAAGAAAGGACTAGATGAAATGGACTTTGCTAAATTTAACGTAGTTAATTCTTACCTCACAAAGTGTTCTTAACATATCAAGGAATGTTGGAAAAATTGCTAAGGTGAACTTGATGATGGGGAATTAGGTCAATACTTAATATGGCAACAATGCAGCAGAATATACGATTTTCCCTTTCTTGTGCAAACCTAATAGGAGAAAATCAAATATTGTAATAACCAAATAAATAATGCGCGAAATAAATGATACAATATTTAATATGGTTCAAAAATATGGCTACATACACGGCCCAACTCCGATTCATTTTAATCAACAATAGTGGGTACAACATTTTCTTCCTTAGATACCATAAGAGGCTATCTAAAACTTCATCAAGAACACTTATCTTGGCAATTGTCATCTAACAAAGATGGAAACCCACAATATTCTCTCATGGCAATACTAGAAGTACAACTAACTCAGGATCACAAGTCTTGGTATGCTAACAACGTCTCGTCATCTTAGAGATAGAACCACACAAAGCCTCTCTAGCCAAACTAGAGGCACTATCAACATTAAGAATTAAACCAATTCTTGGAGCCTAAAATCCTTGTCTGTCAAAGACGGAATCCCTCAAGAGCAACGATAACAATTTACCAAATCAAAACTCTCTCAAGAAAAACTATTCATGGAATACTACTAAAAAATAACCAAAAAAAAAAAAACGTCATTGCCACTGTTCAGATAGCGATTCCTCTCATCTTGATCTTAACCGTGGTATTGTAAACTTGCAGTCCAAATTTCACGAAAATCTCCGATGGGATGGAGAGATGAGATATGAAGGTTTGATCACTACTATGCAGGCTGCACTAATTCTGCGAGTTTCTACATTGTTGATCTCGGGTTTCTCACAATTTTGGATCCATTGGTGTCTCTTCCACACACCCGATTTCTTCTTCTTCTTCTTTTTTCCTTTCTCCACAAGGAAAGACAATGTGCATTACTTCCATATTAAGATAATTTAGAGCTTTAACTAAAGTTCCTAATTAATCCCATTCTCATTCATAATTACCATTTGGCCTTTTTAACTGAACCAATTTTATTGGCTTGAGCGCTTGATCCACCCAAAGACATGGGGTGGATACCCAACACTTACTGACCCCGTTCTTACTGTCCTTTCTACTTCATCTAAGCAGAACCATACCTCGGTTCTTGTATCATGGGAATAATTAAGAAGTGCATTGAAGATACCTAGTATTTCACATGGTTGGAGTCTTTTTATATCATGTTAACTCTGCAAATAAAATAAATTTAATTAAAAACTTTACCTGGGATTGCAAATGTCCTTGTTACTATCTGATCTAAGAATTGAAACGAGGCATTTTCTGCTTCAATTAAAGACTGTACACGAGTTTAGTGATTTCTTGGATTGTTAAAGGTTATGAGTTGGATTCCATAGCTTAATATGTGGCATAGTCTTATACTACTTTGATTCGGTGGTGATTTCGGTTTCTGTTTTCAATTATCACAGGCAGATGAGATGACTGTTTCAATAACTGGAGCTACAGGGTTTATAGGCAAAAGATTGGTACAAAAATTGCATGCAGGTATTCACTCGCATTCCATCTTGGCCAGAACTGTACAAGCTTAGATGCAAACAGGAAAAACAGCTTGCTAAATTTCACATATATGCTGCGCAATTTTATATTACCGCCCAATTCTTACCTTTTGTCAATTTAGTCAGTAGAAAATGTTGCATGGATATATATGAACTGAATATTCTCTCTATCATCTCTGAAATGTAGATAATCATCGTGTTCGTGTCTTGACGCGGTCTAAGTCAAAAGCTCAGACAATTTTTCCGGGTAAGAAGGTAATATTTCATAGTTCCATTTAATTTCTGTTTCTCGTTACTCTGGAAGAATTCTGAAAGGTTTCATGAACTTGTAACCAGTTTGAAGACTATTTTCTTTTTTGTTATGATGAGAATATACCTTTAAGTGCGTTGTCTTCCAATCAATTTAGTTACCTTCAGATTAGTTTAGGGAGAAAAGAAGATAATTGCTTATATTTCTCACCCCTTGTTTGATTTCTAAAGAGAAAAACAATGAACTTAAAGTAGGAATTTTCTCCTTGGGTTGGTGAATTTATAAATTGAGTGTTGGATATCATTGAAATTCGTGATTTTCCAAATAACGGATAAAAATCCTAACTTTTTTTTCTTTCCTTCTTTTGCATCACTCTGTTATTGTGAAAGTTCACCTTCTCTTCCCCTTCTCTGAAATTTTTACTTTATATGCACAGCCAAGGACTTCCCAGGAATTGCAATAGCAGAGGAATCAGAGTGGAGAGACTGCATTCGAGGTTCTACAGCTGTTGTAAATTTGGCTGGACTGCCAATAAGCACGAGATGGTCTCCTGAGGTATGTTATAAAGTTTGTTTAACTGCCGTTCTTATTCTTACACTATGTCCTTATTAATACGTATTTCATTTCAAGTTCAATGTACGTGAAATTGCTGTCTTGTGATAAATTTATTTATGACCTGCTCTCGGCATCTTTTGTCGTCAACTAACTCATACAGTATCCAAAAATGCATCGGTCCTTATGGTGATAATTTTGTTGTCTAAACTCAGGGTGTTTTACAAATATAATTTCAGGATAAATCTACTACTTCTATGATAATTTGTAGAGTTCATCTATAAGATTAAATGCATGGTCTTTCTACTGCTAGCAGCGCCTGTTCGTAGACTCATCCATTCTATAAAATGAAGTTTGTCATATGAATGTATTGCATATATCTGTTAGAATTGGAATCACGAATTAAGATATTTGTCATGATTGTTATTAGCAGAAAATTGTCAGTGATCAATGCTGAAAAGTGTTGCTTGGTTTGACTGCTTTTGTAATATTTTTATGGTTCATAACTTAGTAGATGACCACGTGTAGCCTATACCTCAGAGTTTGAATATTCCATTGATCTTTAATGCATTATTGCAGATCAAGAAAGAGATCAAAGAAAGCAGGATTAGAGTTACTTCCAAGGTTTCCTTTGCATATCCTTAGCTAAAGCTCTTCTTTGTTATGAGTTTCTTTTTTCTTGGAAGGATGATAAACTGATAAAGTTGCTAATTGTTCACCTCAAAATTTCCATGTACCCACAGGTTGTAGATCTAATAAATAATTCACAGGTTGAACTTCGTCCGAGGGTTTTGATTAGTGCAACAGCTGTTGGCTACTATGGTATGTATCTCAAACTACATTTTTCATGTGATATCACATAGTACTCTGTCCTATAGGTTGTTGGTATTATTCTTTTGCTACTGCACGACTTTTATGATGGGTTGTTTGCTGTCATACTACTATCATTGGGAGCACAGGAATTGTTAATCCACTGTATAAGACCTTATTCTCGTTTAGCTATGTAATCCAATTGCATACTTTCTACTGGTGACATTATAAGGGACATTTGGAATGATAAATCAAAATTGAATTTATGCACCTTCAGTTGTTTCGTGACAATCTGTTCCATTTCCTATTCCATTGTCTCATTGTTCAGGCTCTAGTGAAACACGAGTGTTTGACGAGCAAAGTCCATCAGGAAGAGATTACCTGGCAGAGGTAATTGAGAAAAACTGTTAGTTCTTTTGCAAGTGGAATGATTTTTCTCGTAAGAGTGATAGCTTTAGGAATCTGCTCAAGTCTGATTTCAGTTTGTTCATGTTATATATGGTATCATTTGCTTATACTCTAGCGTTGTTAAAATGTAATGGTCCTTCAGGTTTGTAGAGAATGGGAAGCAACTGCGCTAAAAGTCAATGGAGATGTTAGAGTAGCACTTATTCGTATTGGTGTTGTGCTTGGAAAAGATGGTGGAGCTTTGGGTATGACTTAATATTTTCAAGCCCTTGTAAATGCTGCATACTTCCAAATTCAATCTCCTAACTGTGATCAATTAGGAAATTTTGGATTTTATTGGTCAAATTTGAGACATTCATTTAACTAAATCTAACAAAACCTCGGGGGAATATCATCTATAATCTTGAAACAAGTTCAAATCTAATTCTAAGTTTTTAAGCAATGGTTTGTTGAGCTCAAATTAATTAAAGCTCCCTGAAACCATTACATCATCTTGTTACTGAAAGCAGATATTTTTAATAATATTCTAACATTTACTAAAATTATGGTCTTTATGTTGTAACCTATCAACTCTCTTTTGGTTGGTGCAGCTAAAATGATCCCTCTCTTCAATGTGTTCGCTGGTGGACCTTTGGGCTCTGGAAAGCAATGGTATCGTGCCAAAACCCTCTCAGTTGACTTCTTAAAATGCTTGCATATTGATTTTAAACCAAATCAATCATTTTGCAGTTTCTCCATTACGTCGTAAAGTTTATGTTAGCTTTATTGAACAGGTTTTCATGGATTCATGTGGATGATGTAGTGAATCTGATCTATGAAGCTCTATCCAACTCCTCTTACAAAGGTAAAATGTTTGTGAATTTGCATGTACCTATTATCTAGTGATACTTGTATGGTAGACGTTTGTTAATCTGTACATTTATATTCCGCAAAAACAAATCAGAAGAACAAATTAACATGTAAAAGTGAAACTGTTTCTTTCTCCCTCCCTCAAAGGCTAATATGTAATTCTGAATCATTCTGTTGGATGCTGTCTGTCATCAGCTTTGTTACCAATTTATGAATGTTTGGCTTTGACTGAATATAAGCAAACTAAATGACAGGTGTAATCAATGGAACCGCACCAAACCCTGTTCGGCTATCAGAGATGTGCGATCACTTGGGATCAGTCTTGGGACGGCCCTCGTGGCTTCCTGTACCAGATATTGCACTCAAAGCTGTTCTTGGAGAAGGTGCTTGTGTGGTAAGACCTTTGCACTCTTCTTTAGACCTAGTGATGAGGGACGCAATTAAGGTCATTACAATCCTCTCCTCCCTGAAGATCCAACGTCCACGACAGCCTATATTTCAAGCTAGGTGATTTCACACAATTAATCTTCTAATGAAAGTATTCCTCTCGAGGTCGCCCCTTCCACTATGAGGGTCATCTCTTGAACAGTACCTGCTTTGATTCCAGTTATCACAACTATATTGGGTAGAACTCATCGTTAAAACCAGTTTTTGAGGGAAATGTGCCGAAAGGCACAAACAAAGTTGTAGCTTAGCAATGTGAGGGGCAGTTAGAGTCATTACACTACCTCTAATGATCCTGCTACATTAATTATGGCTCTTTGCAGGTTCTTGAAGGACAAAAGGTGCTGCCGACTAGAGCCAAGGAACTGGGATTCCCTTTCAAATATCCCTATGTAAAAGATGCACTGAAGGCGATCGTGTCTTGATAAGGTAAATTGCAACATAGAATTAATCGAAATACCGATTCTTCATTTCATATTTGAGCCATCAGCTTGATAGAGTCAAAGTAGGGATGATCTTTTGCACCTACTGATAATTGAACTCCGTTGTGGGAGATCAAATAGATGACTATTGTTAGAGCCATTGGTCTTAAGATCCAAGATGTAGATCAGTCTTCAACATTCTCTCTTTTGAATTCATCATAATCATAATGATAAACACGGGAAATGATATATTTATTCGTATCTTCGAGGAATAATTATAACTGCTGTTATTATACAATTCTGGAGAGAGTTTTGGATTTGGATGTAAAAATTGTTCTCTCTAGAAAACTGTAAATATCAGAAAGTGGTGGTAAATTATCAGAAGAACCACAAATAAGTCATGGATTGATCATAAGGATGCACGAACTTTGTGGTGAGGGATCTAAGATCGCCAAATACATTCATGGGGACAATTCTTTACATTAGGTTCACACTGCAAGGTTGTTACCAACAGTTAGAAATGCATACTCAAATCTGTTTTCCAAATCCGTTGGTGGCTATTGGAAGTACAGCTAAGGCATCACGGAACATATTTTCTCCAAAACTGCGAATAATGTGATGCTGATTTTTTGAAGGATGATGTGGGCTTTCACATTGAGTTTTATATGTAAAAAACCTGGGATGAATCATAAGGATGTACGAGCTTCGTGGTGAAGGAGCTCTTTTTCAGAAATTGGGTATTATTCCTGACATAAGGTTCACAGTGACATGAAAGAAAATCATATGTGAAACTCATCCAACGGCCCACTCAGTCGATTAGAACTTTACAGATTATGACATTCAGTGAATACCTCAAAGACCAAGACCATCATAAGCGCGTGGACCAGATCCATTACCACAAGAATAGAGGTGACCATTATGCCAACCATTGGATGAAGAGTGTCCTGTGTACATATTTCAAACAGTCAAATCACTTTCACCTAGCCAACACCGAATGGAATTTAGAAATTGACATAATTTGTATTCCATGTACAGATATGTGCAGAATGTGCATTTTCTATCTAGGTACAAAAATCCCATAAGTTGAATATACAATTATTTTTGAAAAAGGGTTGAAAACAACAATACTATAACCACGACTTTGGAAAATCTCATGCATTCAACACGTTACTTATATTAATCTTGTATTTTTGTTATTTTGTACAGATAGCATACCAGTATATGTTAGTCCAACCTTAAAACAAATCATTCTGCCTAGAACATCAAAATATGCCTGAGAAGAGAATTTGATTCCATTGGAGCGGACTCATTGAATTTTCTACGCCATGGTTTTTGTCTTTTCTATTAATTTGCATGTATAAGATGCACAAGAAACCGGTGCATTATATATATTATACGGATTTGATCTCCTAAGCACGGTTTTATTATATGGTTTTTTTTTTTTTTTAATTTATATATATTCATGCCCTTCAATAATGTTTTAAATATGTACAAGACAGACATTTTCCGTGCGTGATTATAGGTTTTACTTGATTACATTAGTTCGTTTTGAGTTTAAGCTACATCAACCTTTTCTTCTTTGCCAACGAAATAGGGTGGATATTGGTGGAAGAAATGTACAAAATGGGGTGATTAGCCATTGTGCAAAATATCATTATCTTTTTTTTTTTTTTCGGCATTTTTATCCTTTTTATTGGGTAAAAGGCCCTTTACATTTATTTTCTCAATTAAAAATATAAAATGACGAATATGCCATTTTCTTTAAATAAAACAAAAAGAAAAAAATAATTGCAACCATAGTCCTGATTTTTTTTTTTTTATAAAAAAGAGCAAATGAATTCCTAATAAATTATTAAGGGTAATTAATACAAAACGTCACTAATACCTTTCAATGTTATTGTGTAAAATGTCAATGCCTTTTATTTTTTGATATTTTCACCTTTCATTGAGAAAATAATCATTTTCTTACATTTTTTCAATTAAAAGCTGTGAAATGACAAATACGCTTTTCTATTTAAATAAAACAAAAAAGAAAAAAGAAACAACTAATTAAAATCGTAGTCTCAAAATTTCAAAAGATTAGAAATGAGTCCCAAATGAATAATTAAAAATTCAACCTAAAAAAAAAACTAAAAACTCCGGTCAACTACCACATTTGAATCCCAAAAACTCCGTCAACCACCACCCAAACCGCTAGAACTTCATGCCATTTTTTAATACTAACTTCTTCTCTTCTTGTACTAATTTTTGTATCGATAAATTTTTTGGGGTATCAAAATCCCAAAAAAATGTGCGCTTTGCTATATTCTCTAAACTAATTTATTTTTGATTAATTATATTATCACCACAAAATTTATTTACTACACCAAATTATAATTACACAACTATTAAAATATAATTTTAATAAGGATAATTATATTACCACTACAAAATTTAATTAATACACCATGTTATAATCACACTACAATTAAAATATATTTTCAATAAATACATTACAATATATTTACAATTATACTCCTGATATAATAAAAATGAAAAATGAAAAACAAAATACAATATTGTGGTGTACTCTTCCTCCCAATTTTACGTATCATTGTTATCAATCCTTTATGCCCTACAAATCAATGAATACAAAACAAATGTGCCACATGTAGCAATTAGGCAAATAACAAATCAAAATCATTGACTGAACAACACAAAGAGTTCTGGATGAATGCCGTAACGAAAATCACAGAGATTGGATACCTTCACCGTTGTCATTTGCCCAGAAAACAATGACATACTTGATCAGTGGAAACATAATGAAGGTATACAAAACTAGTGACAATGCACCAAGAATATCTTCATTCGGTTTATTTTTGTGGTAGAACAATAATTTAATTCTGTTCATTTTATTCTTCTACTTGCGTTTTGATTGGTTGTTTGTGATTGGGTTTTTAAATTCTGAAGATGATGAAAGCTTTAGTTTGGATTTTCCTTTTCCTTTTTCTTCATGATTTCATTGACCATTGAGTTTTTTTTGGATAGTGCTCGAGAAAAAATTGGGTTCGATAGGAGAGGTGCCTAGAGACGGAGGGCGATCGGCCCCCAACATTGTTCGCTGGATTTAATTTTTAATGACCCAAAATTTTGAAATTTTTTAACTTTTTTATCCATTAATAAATATTGATCAAATACCTTACACTTTAAAATTCAACCATACAAAAATCTTACACTCGCCCCAAATTTTTTTTTGCAATCAACAAAGTCCAGTTAAAAAATAAAAAAAGATTGATCCTAATGCTCATTACCCAAAAGTGAAAAGTTCAATCCAATTCAATTAAAACATAACCCAAGTATGACACTCATTCACATTACCAAAGGGGTCGGCGTCACCATTTGTTGGGTGGATTCTAGAGACACTGGTGCCAATACCTTTAATCAACAGCCAAATTGATTGAGTAAAAAAAAAAAACTTAACTTGCTAAAATTATGACGTGTGTTTTGCTAGATAACGAATGAAAAGTTCAGACGAATATTACCGAAACATGGGAGTCTCTGCACTTCTTTTAGGGTTTGTGGAGAGGAAGACAGTCTAAACAAGGACAAAGGTGCCGATGACCTCGGTCGCTAATTCGGTACCCACTCCCCCCAGTTCATCGGATATATCACAGTCACCGGATGAGAGAGAGTAAAGGAAAACAAATACAAATTTCCTTTCTCAATCTGGCTTCTCCTCCTGTTAATTTAAAATAATAGATGGGAGGAGTGGAGGAAAGAACCCTTTCCCCTGCTGGCATTTGTTATTTCTTCAAATCACTCGAAAATATAAATTTTCATAATTGTTCGACATGAAATTGAACAAATAAATTTGTGCAAATCTATTCTAAATAATAAATCCAACTATAAAAATACAATCATTTTCAAAAGACAATGATAAAGTCCTGACATTCCATTAAATCACAATAGAAAATAACCAATGAATTCCAATATTCCATAAAATTATAAATCACTAAGTTAGGATAAGTTATTGCTTACGTGATATCGAAGTCGAAACTTCGCATTGGCACAAATGTCTTCAACAAAAAACACAATTTACTCAAAGTACTTATTTACATTATGAATTTCATATTGTTAATGAAGAAACACATTCAAAAAAAATATATATCTAGATAATGTATGAAAAGTATGAACTTAATTCATTGAGCAGAAAGCAATAAATTAATTTTTTTATCAAATAAGTCGGCTCCAATCCTAATACACCCCAATAAAATAGAAAACGATAAGGAATCATGCTACTTGTACCTAAAAGATGACAATTTTTTTTGACAAAACGCCACGACGGCTCTCTATTGGGAGGCGCCTGCAGTAGAATTATTGAAAGTGACAACTGATTTTCTAAAAAAAAAAAAAATCTCATGCTAGTGAAAATGACGTACACTATAATCTCTCAGCCCCGGTTTGTATCCCATTATTTAAGGTGAAAAATGCATTTTTTGACCTTTTTTTTTCAAAGAAGTGGATTCCATGAGACAAAATTGTCAGAAAATGCAATTGATCTCTGTTGCAACGGTAAGAATTTGCATTATAATGGGAAATAAACGGGGCATTAGTTTATCATATCAATCATATTACAAGTACATTTTATTTGACATTGTGACACGTGTTGTAATATGATTGGAGTCATTGGACGGTTAAAAAACCACTTTTTGCACAACACGTTTTAAATTTCGGAGCAATGTCAATAAGAGTATACAACATAAAATGTACACTTAGCGTTATCCTATACCTTATATTGGACAACAAAATGAATGTTAGTTTGACTTCTCCCTACGTTTTGTGCACATAGTAGCATACTGCTACGAGCTTAAGTCTTAATAGAGCTGCTAATTCTGCACGAGGGGAGGCTAAATTTTTTTTTAATTATAGGTGTCTTCGACGCGACTCTCCAAAGGATAGTATTTTGTAATCTTATTTATTGAATTTAATTTGTGTTAAATAATAAATCATATTTTCTCAACGGTAAGATATTTGAACTCTTTCTCTATACACAAATCACTGTTTTCCTTACACCAGCAATAGAACAAATGAGTATTGAGTAGGAGCCTTGACACCCCTATTGATGGCCATTGGACAGAGATCATCTCTAATCACCAAGATACTAGAACACCGGCTGAAAAAATCCTCAGCAATGCAAAATATAAGTGGGGACAGAGGTCGGACACAAAGAACTGCAAGACCAGAAGCACAAAATCCCATTTAACAGCTTCAAGTTTTTTCAAATAGCCAATTCTCAGTGATTCAGAAAATAAAGTTACCCCGCTTTATTTCTTGAAACGGTGAAAATTAAAAGTCACCCCGGCATTTATATTTAAATATTTGTAACGTTAAGTATATCCTTGAAACATGAATCAGGTTCAGGATATTGGTTTTGTCCGTAGTATTCATTCTCGCATAATCCTGATTCATGTGATACAGAATTAGGTATCATTTCATTTTCCATGAGATTATGTATGGATCTCAATAATTTCCAAAAGTCAAAATCCTTCAACTTTGCTCCCTGCATTTTTCTGTACAAGTCACCTTAAAAGGGCGGGCGGGTTTGTGATAAGCCACAAACTCTTTGAACGGCATCGAACTGCACATCACAAACCCATTCGGGCTCATTGAATCAGACCAAAAAAATGAAAGATAGTTAAAATTTTATACTAATAAATAACACAATCACAAAAGTCTTTAAGATATTAAACCAAAAGTCTGAAATAAGAGCCTAAAAGAAGGCATTGAAACATGAAGCAAGGGGGAAATTGATATCGAATTTCCATCACATCATCACCTTTGCACACAACTCCAGAAAATGCAAAAGACTTAGTCCTATCCTCTTACATCTTTATCATAACAAGTAAAGATGACAAAGGAACAACATAGTTAAAAAGAGAAATACACGAACCAAAAATAGAACACGGACAACCTCGACCACAAACAAGAACAAACCACTGGAGATGCTAATAAAAACTCAAGCAACGCAATAAGACCACTGTTCATCCTCCACAGCAACAGAATCAACACTGGGAATAAACTTCTCATCATTGCAATAGTAGTAACCATTGCCCCCAGCAGCAGTCAGGCTGCAAGAAGATGCAGCCATCAGATACGGCATGTTATCGAAATACCGGGCAAGGCCACTAGCCAGAGCCATGCTGCCATTAGAATCATCACCATCACTGTTGGCAAGCTCCTCTGCACGGTGCTTGAGAGTCTCAAACATGAGGTGGGGCTCAAACTGCATCATCCGGAGCACATCACCGCAGGATGGGCCAGGGGCAGCGTGAGTAACGGCGAAGCTGTGTGGACCATTGCATTGAGACACTCGCACCACACTCGGACCACCAAACAAGTTATGAACTCCCCCAAGTGCCTCCTCATAAGCCCCACCCAAGAACATCCCCAAATAATAGCTCCCACCATCACCATTAATACAACCATTTCCTTCCAACTCATGCAGAGGCAAGCTAGACTCACCTCCTATGAATTTGTCGATCTTCCCATCACTATCACACGTTAAGTCTGACAAAATCCCCCTCACTGCAGGACGCTCATCAAGCCTGTGTATTGGAATAATAGGAAACAACTGGCCAATGCCCCAGAAATCAGGAATAGAGGTAAAAACTGATAGATTCGCATGGTAAGTGCGGACAGGATCTGAAACCCCAATCACCTTGGAAACCAACTCACAAAGGCCATCAACTGCAGCCAACTGTTCAATCCCCAAAGAACCTTCTTTAAATTGCTCCACACACCTCTGTTTCAGCTGCTCTGCATAAAGAAAACAAGTATCATTCTCACCATGAACTGCAGCAACAGATAAATTCCGGTAATCAGAAAGCGCATCATTAGGGAGCCTCTCAACTAAGTCCTGAAGTCCATCAAAAGACATAGGTGGAGACTGACAGGAACTTGCAGAAACAGCTTCGAACAAAAGAATTGAATGATGAGATACAATGGCACGGCCACTTTCACTGCAAAGCACTGGATGTTTCACACCCTTGCGGTCACATACTAACCGAACAGTCTGAACAACAGTTGAAGCATACTCTTCAAGACTATAACCAACAGAAATATCAGAATCTGGAGATTTTGAGCCATCATAATCAATTCCAAGGCCTCCGCCAATATCGATGACTTTAACACAAGCACCAAGACGGACTAATTCACAGTAGATTTGAGCAGCCTCACCAACACCATCGGCGACCAAAGCAGTGGAAGGAATTTGAGATCCAATATGGAAATGCAGCAATTGTAAGCAATCCAACATTTCATATTGTTCGAGCTTCTTAACAATGCGAAGAATCTGAACAGTTGTCAAACCAAATTTCCCTTTCTCCCCTGAAGTGGACCCGAAATGTCCAGAATGTTTGGTCCTCAGCTTGGCACGAACACCAATCACGGGACGAACACCAAGTTTCCGGCTGATATCAATTACAATATCCAGCTCTTCCTCTTGTTCAAGCACGATTACAGTGTTTAAATGCAGCTTTCTAGCAACCAATGCAAGAGAAACGTATTCTGAATCCTTAAATCCGTTGCATACCAGAAAGGCCTCCAGGCTTCCCTTACAGAGGCAGCTCATGGCTAAGAGAAGCTCGGGTTTGGAGCCCGCTTCAAGCCCGAAGCGGAAGCCTGACCCAAATTCGACAATGTCCTCAACCACGTACCTGTCTTGATTGCATTTCACGGGATAGACGCCCTGGTAATGGGCATCATAGTCATGCGATTGTATTGCAAGATTGAAAGCTGACTGCAGAGATTCAAGTCTATTTTTTAACACATCTGGGAAGCGCACGATGAGTGGGAGCTGAAGCCCGAGCCCACCAGAAGATTTCGGCTCGGAGGCCTTCTTCACGACCTTGAGGAGATCTATCTCCTGGTGAGCCAGCGTCCCCAAACCATGAGGGCGGATTGATATATTGCCGGAGGAGTTGACGGTAAAGTAAGGGACTCCCCACCCGTCAACCCGGTAGAGTTCGGCGGACTGAGATGGTGCCCAGGTGGCAGGCATGGCAAGAAAGGCGGCAGTGTTTGTAGAAGTAAGTACGCCGGAGGAAGAAAACGCCTCCGACATCGGAAGAGTGCTTTCCCCGACAAAGACGTAGCTAGGAGGAGGCGCTGCTGAAGCGTCTACGCAACAATCCAGGGCCGGCATCTCTTTTCCGATCCGAGAAAAGAATCAAAGAATTAGAATTATTTTTAAGAATGATTTTGTAACAGCTGGGGGCTTTAAAACCCGCCGAGGCCGGAGCCCCGGCCACCCCCTCAAAAGAAGCAAAAAGAGATCTTCGTCACAATAAAACGAAAGCCACTCGCACTCTTAAACGACACGAAAATCCCCACGCCTACCGCTCAGAAGAAGATAATTTCAACACCACAAATTGAAAAATGAATCAGTAACAAATCTAAATCCCGAAAACACACCTCACCATGCAGATCCAAAAGCAGAAAAGAGGAATTTCGGCTGAAAAATGGAAGAGAACAAGGAATTGTGATTTGACGGAAACTAACGGCGTTTAATCAGGAAAACCAGAAATGAAGAATTATAAATGAAAATGAAGAAGGTTGAGGATTAGAAATTTGACGTAAACCTAACGGCAGTGAGGATGAAGAAGAAGGATGCTAGGGTTTGTGTTTGTTAGCAAAAGAACTGACATGAATGGCGAGCGAGTGAGAATTGCATGAATGGCGAATTGACTTTATATAGGAAAATTGGGAGGGGATCCCATTCCTCCCAAGTCCCACCAAATTGTTTAGCTAAAAATTAATTAGTTTATAAAATAGTTCAAGACAATATAATAAAATATTTTACATATTAAATCGATTTTATTTTTTTATTTTTTTACTTTTTACTGATACATTCTTAAAAAATTACTATTAAAAGTTTTATTTTATTTTAAATTTAGGGATTCTTTGCTGTATTTGGTGGGTGAGAGATTCTTTCACGGGGTCAATCGGCGCCTGGTTGCCGCGAGGCTAGGGAATCTGTGGGACCTACGTTTTTTGCTCTTTCACTCTTCCTCATCTTAAGCGCATGTTTGGCAAAGTTCAAAAGTTTTACGTATAAGTAACTTTCTTAACCTAAATAAAGTTATCTTTTTATTATATTTAAAAGTAAGTTTCTTACTAGTTGTAACTTGTAACATCACGCCTTCTTTTTTCCATTTTTTGAGGTTAATTTGATTTAGTTAAAAATCATATTTTTAGCAAATTTTAATAAAGATTAATGAAAAAGTATTGTTAAAAAGTGAATCAAATAAGAAGGTAATATCACTTGATTGTGAATGCGATCGTATTTTGTAAGTATAATATAGAGTTTGATTAAGGTGGATTTTTAAGTGAAAAGTTTGGAAAAATGATCAAATTAACGTACAATTTTATAACCATTCTGTGTTGTCGTCAAATTTCTTTTTTATGAATCAAATATGAGCTTTCCGCCTTTCGTTATTATTTCTTTATAATTAAAATTTCATAATTAGAATTTAATTTTAATCACATATTTCGTAAGATTCACAATTATAATTTCAACGAATTGTAAGAAGTTCATAAGTACAAGTCAATTCCTATTTGTCATAATGGAGATTGAAATCTTGAATTGGGGTTTTGTATACAACCTACCTCCCCCAGCAATATCCCCAAAGGAATCTCTCTCTTTTTTCTTTTTTTCCTTTTTTTTTTTTTTTTTTTTTTTTTTTTTTTTTTGGACAGAGTCAAAATTCTATTTAATAAAAAGAAAGGGTCCCATTAGGTTTTTTTTTTTTTTTTGTAATTTTGACAGAGTCAAATTTTTATTTAATAAAAAAGAAAGGGTCCCATTAGAACGCGCAGAGAACACGTAAATATATGAGACAACTGCAAATGGGAAATTGGTAAAAGGGACCATTTTGGTCTAAACCAAATTGTAAAGTGGCTTTCACGTCCACCATTGATATACCAAAGCAAGATCGTGTGGTTTTTGAGACAAAACTCGGGTGTTATTCTTGCGTGATTTCTATTACAAGTGTGATATTTTTAATAGTTGATAAAAATAGATTTTGATTAAGGGCATGTTTGGATCGAATTAAAATCAAATTTTAATTTAAGTTAAAATCAAACAATCAATATCAATCACATCTTTCATGGGTCCCACGTCTTTTCAATTGCACATTTTAAAAACTTTTATCACAATCCACTTAAAATCTGATTTTATTCTACACTAAACACCCTCTAAATATTATCAATCCATGTAACGATTAAAAAGTGTACAAATACCAATATAGCCTTTAATTTGATATATAAAAAATGTTAAGATTCCTCTTAATTTCGTTCGCCAAATTTCGAAAACAATAAATTATATGTACTGATTGAATTCTTCTGAATTAATTGATTTACATATTTCGAGTTCATACATATCTTATTCAATTAAGTAAACTCACTATATATGTACATGAATAAAAATGTTTTTGTTTAATTTTGAACCTTTTTCATCCAAATGCTCAATTTTGATGCCTAAACTTTCAAAATTTCCCATATTGCTCTCGAACCTTCATATCATCCGAAATTTGTACATCTCAAGTTTCCAAAATGTGCAATTTAGTTCCCAAGCTTTTCCAAAATTTGCAATTTTTTTTTTTTTTTTTCAATTGCTCTCTTAATACTTCTTATCATTTCCGTGCAAAAGAAAGGAAAACAAAATGAATTTGAACTCCCATAAGAATGATGGATGAGCAATTTGAAATTAAAAATTACCAACCTCCCATTAGAATGATGGATGAGCAATTCATGGGCCCACCATGCTCCATTCTACCAATTCATCGATAGGCATTTCAAATAAGGTTCACATTTCAATGGGGCAAGCGTCCAATTGATCCAAATTATTCACCAATTGATTACGTTTTGGAGTCAAACTTAGTCGTACTGTTCTTGGTGTATTTGAGATTGATTTTGAGTAAAATTTGTGGGTGTTTGGTAATTATTGAGTTGTGATGGATTGAGGGAATATTAACGCCGGTGGACGGGTGATATTCTGAAGGTTTTGATGGCAACAACACGGTGGATTTGGGGAAAATTTGTGGCGGCTCTATGGTGGTGGTGGTGGAGAGCATTTTTTTTTTAATAATTTAGTTGAGATTCGTACGCACCTTTTAAATAGATTTTTGAGTATGTTACAATCAATTCTTTATTTTTTTTCTTTTTTATCTTATTTAAATATGAAGGTATATTTGTTATTTTATATTTTTTAATTGAAAAATTGGATAAAAATTAATGATATGTTGTCCACAATGAAACGTGAAAATTTGAACGAAAATATAAAAAATTAAAACGTCTGAATGTTTTGCATATAAAATACTAAACGTACGAACGTTTTGTGTCAATAAACGTTTCAAAATTGGTTAACCGACCAATTTTCAACATATCGACACTTAAAAAGGGACCTTTGGTGAACCGAACGATGAGGATAGAGAGGCTAGAAGACCAATTTGTCCAACGTTGAGTAGAAATTGACCCTTTTGGAAATCGCACAAACAATTGGAAGGCAAACGCGTTTTTTCTCGTTAAGGGATTCGTAAACAAATAGGGATATGCTTTGGATACTATGGACAAAAGGGTGGGGACTTCTAGATTTTATGACAAATTTGCAATCACTTGAATGAAAAAGAAAATTCTACATAAGAGTCAAGAGGATAACGTAATTGCAAACGTTTCAATTTGTCAAATTCTTTCGCGCTACATTTTTAATACCACGTTATAATTGCAGCAAAGGTAAATTAACTTTGCTGATTTTCACCCTTCTGGATTTTCAACTTTGTTCATCATATTTCAATCTTAACATTTCTTTTAACTGAACACGCATTACACGTTTGTTACTACATGAATTTAAACATTCATTAAAGTTTCTAGATACATGAATTGGAATAAATTCATCTGTAATAACGCTAGATTCATATAGATCAAAATTCATTGAGTGTAGATTGATGTAAATGTTAATTAATCTGTGGTAACATTGGATTCATATAGATCAAAATTCATCAAATCAAAATTCATTGAGTATAGATTGGTGTAAATGTTAATTAATTGAGATTTAATAATATGAAATTCATACCCGATAATGATTTTTTAGTATTTATTATATTAAAAAAACGAAAAGTATGATATTTTTGAAATAATTGAATTGTATTATGTTTAAAATCATCCAAAAAAATGATAATTAAGTGAAAGTTTAAAATAAAACTATGGGAAAAAAGTTTGAGATGCAAGTGCACAAATAAACAAAATTTGAGGACTTTTATCATAATTAAAATGTGATACCGTAAACATCGTTATGGTGTGAATATAATTATCCAAAAAATAATTTTAAGCACTTTCGAGAACCAATTGCGTCTGTCATTAAGGATTGATTATACAACTATATAAATATAAAATAACGACGTGCATTTTATGAAGATTAGATTAAAAACCCAACTCACTACTCGAATAATATGTTAAGAGCGATGCGAGCATCTGTGTTAGGATTATTATTTCTTATGCACGGCTCATTTTGAAAGGTCTATGACCATCTTACTGCTCACGGATTTATATCACGTTCATTCAAAATTCGAACTCCATAAAAGAAAAAAAGTTCAATTTTGGCACCAATTGAGTTCGACTTAGGTCTCTCAAAATACATAAGTTCGAATTTCGGGGACATGAAAGAAATTTGTGGGGGGACTTTTCCAAATAGACAGTACATGTGAGCTAACACGCTCGAATACAAACCACCGAACCACCGAACTGAGTCGTGGACTGAAACCACCGAACGCCTAGTTGTCAAGGTGTCACACACTCTGTAAACCTCAAGTTGGTTCAATAGGTAAACTCAATGTGGCTCAGAGGAGTGGATTCGATACGGACTGGTCGCTATCTACTGAAATTGTTTTTACCACGTACAAGTCACGTGAGAAGCAAACAAAACGAGTTTAAAGCAACAATCTTCAACCATTAATTAAAGTCGTGATTTTAAAACCTTATCTACAGTTAAAAAATGTGCAGTGTTGCATCACTCATTCTGGTCTCGTGCCACCAGTAGCCACTGCAAAATGAAGTAAAATATTTACTTATTACTTGCGGCGAAAACTTTATTCAAAAATAGAGGCTTTCGAATGTTTAATTTCAAACTTTAAGTCTTTGTATAGAATTTGACAAAATCGAGTTGAGGAATAATCTCCACTTTATTCATACCTAAACTTTCTTAAAAATTTCAAGAAAGTATTTACTCATTACTTAGGGGAAAACATTTATTCAAAAATAGAGACTTTCGAATGTTTAATTTCAAACATATAGGATGAAAAGGTCACTTGGAAATGAAATTTCTTGTCCATAAATGAATTTTAAAAGTCTTTGTATAGAATTTGACAAAATCGAGTTGAGGAATAATTTCCACTTTAATTTAGTATCGTTTGATACGTTAATTTGAACAGAATTAAAGAACAGAACGACAAAATATATCATAATACTTTCTTTTTCAAGAAAGTTTAATTCTATTTAATTGAAGGCGTGTTCGGTAGAGATTAAAATCGGATTAAAATTGAAAAATTAGTCGTTATTATTGACTTTTATTAGACAAGTGTGATCCAATAACTGCTATATTTTCAATTTTAATTGAATTTTAAGTTGTACCAAACAAGCTCTTAACATGTCAAACATATCAATATTATCTGCTCACATCGAATGACGTATCTCCATTAGCTCTAGACATGGGTTTGTTTGGCCTATAAAAAAGGAACAAATATTTAATAACTTTCTTGAATTCCTTTATAAAACAAGATGGGATTGCATTAACTAAAAAAAAAAAAGGGGGTCTAGTCATTGAAAAGAAATGATTTTTATTAGTCACTAAATGAAGAAACATTTTTCTAGGCACGAAAAAGGCATTGCCCAAATGTCCATCTTTGCATGATCCTGCGAATATAACCTAATTTTCGTATGACATATAGAATGTGTAAAAGTTGCATGGACGAATATTTTGAGGTTATTTCCCATTACTTGCTTACGTCCTACCTAATCTTGTCACGTCATAGTTCTTGTTCAATTTGTTTGTTGAACAAATTTTAAAGACACAAATTGCCCATTTTCTTTCACTTTTGCAATAATAAACTTCAAACATTTGGAGATGTATTAAAATAATTAAACGGAGATTGTTTAAACTTTTAGATAGATTGATTCAATGTAAATATGAAAATAACGAAGTTCTGAAACCAATTCGAGTATGGATGTCGTCGGTTCAGTTTACTTCTTTCTCGCTCTTCCCCTTCTTCAAAGGAATATGGAACGATCTTCCTCCCTCGTGTAGATACTAAGTTCACTTCTTACCAAGTTCGAAGAAGTAGATTTTTAGGTTCAACTTATGGATAAGATTGTGCTAAAAAGATTAATCCAAAATTGCACTACTCATCAAGTGAGGACGATGCAATTTCCTTTCCAAATTGTGCTAAAGATTTGATTTCAAATATTTTTCTCAAGCAACAATGAGTTATTAATAGATACAAAGGCTTAGAATATTCAGTCTTTCACCTCTATTTTTACACGTGTCATACTACTCGTTCAGTGAAATTCACTAGACATGCGAGTTCGTTGACAAGTAATAATGTAATGAATAAAGAGTATATATCCTCCTACTATGAATAAACTTTATATTAAATTATACTAATCCATTATCAAATTTGAATATAAATGTTACACTAAAGATATTTGATTTGTTTATTTATTATTTCTAAGTTAATAGACTAATTATTTAAATGTGTTTTTAATTGAACATGTTAATTATGTGTTGGAATTTTGAATTCACATATTGTTATCTTATTCTCATTTCTCGACCCATGTAATGTAGTGTGATTTGTGCAATTCTTGACAATCGATATTCTATTTTTATTTAACTATCTCACCCGAGCCAAGTTAACATATTTTAAGAATGATCCGATCATATTCATATGCAAAACAATGCATTGAATCTTGTGATTATCTATATGATCGCACACGTCATACATGTTATTCATAACATCTATTGTCCTTATATTGGAATTGCAAAAGTTCTAAACCTATAATGAACCTCTCGGAAATATAACAAGTAACCAATTGCCTAAACAGTGCACAAGCATTTAAATAATTCAACGAAGCATACAAGATCAATCAAGAACTCAAATTAACTACACTAATAGGTCTTAAATTTAAAATAATCAACAAAAGGTTTCATTTTTCTCCCAACACATGGAAGTTCTAGCCTAACGTGTTTCTAATGATATTACAAGATAACGAAAATACATCATCCGAAATATAGTTTGTACGTGAATTCATAATTTTTTTTGCTACTTTTTAATCACATATTATCCAAAAAATCACTTTTCCGAAATTCTATCTTAAAAAAAAAAAAAAAAAAAAACTCTACAAATTCAGTTACGAATATGAACTTTACAAAATTTTGCATTAGGTCAAGTTTTCTTATGAGTAAATAGTAATTGATAGATGAGACTAGGATGTAAGCAGCATCACAACTAGCGTTTTCATGGATTATGTTTACTTGAAACGGATACCAATTTGTTATGATACAAGTTTGTAGCGGAAAGCGAAAATAGGCAATACGAAAAGGATTAAATATGGTTGATTATAACTTTAATGTTTTGATTATAACAAACAAGCCATTTTATTTACTAACATTTGAAATTGAGTTATTAAGCTTTCAAGCTATTAAGATTATAAATCGGACTCGAAATGAAGAACAAAGTAAATAGTTAGCATTTGAGGCGATAGAAATTTGCATGCGACCATGGGCGGACCCAAGGTAGGGCCTAGTGGGGCACGTGCCCCACTAACTTTTGAGATTTTTTTTTTTTTTAAATAAAGTCATGTTTGGTATTGATTGAAATATAAATTTTAATCTAAATCAAAGTTAACAATTAATTTTATTAACATATATCATGGAATCTTTAAATATATAACTTTGATCAAAATTTACTAAAAATTTGACTTTAATCTCCATCAAACAGGGGCAAAATCACAATAAATTTGAAAACTAATTTTAAAAATCTTCCGACGATCGTACGCTAATCGATTTTACAAATTGTTTATATCATCTCAAAACTTATTTCGAGAACTATATTATGGACATATCGAATAGTCTAAACAGATATCGAAAATAGTTAAAAATACGTTAAACGTGAGTTTTGAAGAAAGACGTCCAACTCGAATATTTTTTAAAAAAAATTCAATTATTTCATTAATATTTATTATTTTTATGATACAAATTTTTTAATGTAATTTTCATCATTTTATTAGGAAATTTTATATGGAATATGACAAAAAAAATTGAATTTTTTACCTTCGAAAAAGTCATATTCTATGTAAATGGTCGAATGCAAAATTACATAAGTATGAGTTTTTTGGACGTAAATTTTCGATTATATAATTTTCCCCAACTTTTTTTCAAGTTTAATTGTGCCCCCCTAAGTTTGAAGTCCAGCGTCCGCCCCTGCATGCGACGATCGAATTGAAACTTGAAGATTCGCAAAAAACGCAAATTAAGATACAAGTCAAAAGAACGACAAGAATAAGAATTTTGAAGAGTAAAGTTTAAAAGTCGTTTATCGAAATTTAAATGTAAATGTATTCACTCTTCGATTCTTTAGCAAGTGCATAAAGCTCAAATTATTTTCATAATTCATTACTTGCATAAAAATGTTTTCATTTAAAAAATGAAAGATTTTGAGAAGCAATTTTCAAAAAAAAAAAAAAAAAGTCAACCAATTGACTTCGGTCGATTGAAGTTGACTTTCAGTCAACCGAAAGTCCAATGGGAATATTTTGCAACGGCTATATTTTGGTCAACTGAAAACTTTCGGTCGACCGAACTTACCCGAGAGTGCCTCTTTTTGCTCTATAAATACCAATCTCTTTTGCATTCAATTTAACAAACTTACAAGAGATTTTTTAAGAGCTTATTTATTAGAAATCATTGAGACTGCTTGAGTCTAAATTCTATTTCATTTATTACAAAAGAATTTCTTGATTTATTCAACATATTTTATTCATCTTCTCAAGAATTCAATTTTAGCAAAGAACTTTTTATAATTTCATTTATTCTTCATTCTTGCTAAAAGTTTTATTTGCCAACATTTTGATTTAAGTGTAAATCTGATTGAAAAACTTTGATACAAAGAATTTCTTGATTGATCAAAACTAGTTTCATCTATTTCATAAAAAATTCTATTTTACAAAGAAACTTCTCAATCTCATCTCTTTCAATTCTTGATAAAGATTTTATTTGTCAAACACTTTTATTAAAGTGTAAAATCTTTCTTCATATTTAACTTGTATTATTTGTTAAGATAGATCATTGGTTGAAAATTTTGATACAAGATACAAACTATTTCATTATCCATCATTCATTAAAGTTTACAACAAAACACTTGAGCTTTATTATTTGCTATCTATTGGAGTGTTTATCTAACTCTCTAATATTTAACTTGATTATATCATCGGTTAAGAGAATTTCTTTCAATTGTAAAATTACAACTTGTACCTTGTAGTTTCGAGAGCCCTTGTGAAAACTCGATTGTTATCAAGGATATGTGCTCCTTATTGTAAGTCATCTAAGGATAAGTGCTCCTTATTGTAAATCACTTAAGGATAAGTACTCCTTGTTTGTAAATCACTTAAGGATTGGTACTCCTTGTTGTAAGTTATCATTATAGTGCATTTGACCTTGCTCGTGACAGAGAGCTTGGTAACGGGGATGTAGAACACATTGTGTATCAAACCCCATTAAATTGATTTGTTATCTTTACATTATTGCACTTTATTTTACATTGTCATTTATATTGTGCTATATCCATAATTGAATTAAGTTATCGTATTTGCATATTTACTTGTTATATTACACTTTGCATTTATATTTTGTGTATTGAATAGTTTTGAGACTAAGTGTCGAAAAAGTTTCAAAAACCAATTCACCCCCCTCTTGATTAGTTATTTTTGGACTAACAAAGGACACAAGATTTACGTGAAATCTTAAGTAGAGAAAAAACCACGAGTAGAAGAGGAGTATTCACTAATATCAAAAAAATCCAATATATATAATTACAGAGGTGGACGATTCAATGAATGAATTACTGGAGGCCTTGTTACTCCAATATATATAATACGATGAATCCCTAATGTATTAGGAAACTATAATGTAGTCTGAATAAAACATGTCTGACAAATAATGGAGTGTTTGCGGTTGTTTAGGAGTGCAAAATCTGATTTCTTCTCCTTATCCATCTTTGACTTATTCAATGCATTTTCAAGATATAGTACTAACTTCAAATTCGAACTCCCAATGAAATTCAGGTCACACCCGAACTTTAGCATATTACATAGTTTTAACTCGCCTTGGTGAGTTTCTCGCTCCATACATTGAATATTATGTAATTTAACTTGTTACACATTCCAACCCCAACCCTCAAGAAAGGGAAAAAAAAAACAGCACCGAATAAATAAAACCTCGAGAGGATAACTATGAACAAGTTTTGCAGCACATGGCCCCAAATTCGAGGATTTGCCTCCTCGAATCTTGTAAAGACTACAAATAGGACTTAAGTCACTACTTTGTAAAGATTTTTTAAAATTCATTTTTCTTAATAAAATAATTTCGTGCGTTGGCGCACCTACTTTTTACTCGCAAATTTCCAAAAATAATCACTTTTCACAAAAATTGATTCTCAAAATATTTACATCAAACATGTCTAATGGAAAATTTTGCATTTAGTCAGTTTTTCTAATGAAAAAACGACAATTGATAGATGTAACCAGAGCAACTTGTGTGCTTTTCTAGTCCATGTAAATAAGTTGACATCTGTTAAACGATAAAAATAAGGGTTAATTTTACAAAACGATCACTAAACTTACCTAAAAATTATAAAACGATCACTGAAGTTTAAAACTTATAGCAACGGTCACTGAAATTTCAAGTGTTTTCACAAATGGTCATTGTACTTACTATTTTAGGACTATCATGATGTTAATTAAAACTTAAAAGACAAAAATACGTGGACATATAAGCTTGAGGATCTCAAGTACAAATTTCATGCTATTAAGGTCCAAATCTCAAAAAAATCTTGATTAACACAAGGGAACCTACGGATTTGAAGATTATGGCATGATTTTCTCCCAAAGAGCTTGAAAGTTCAAATCGTGAATTGTGAAAAAAAAAAAAAAAAAAAAAAAATTGGGGGGGGGGGGGGGGGGGGTTTGGGTTGAGCCCTGATAGCAAGAAATTTACACTTGGAGGTCTATAGATGGTGTTAGGGGCCATTTTTTAGCACCACAGTCTATATACGAACCTATACGGAACACTTCTCTCTTTCTCAGTGCTTTCTTTAGGCAAGAAGCCTAACCTCGTTGGTAGAACACAAGCAATATGTATGATATTGAGCTTGAGCATCCCAATAATGGGGCTAGTGGAAAATTGAAAAATCGAAGAAATGCTTATTTATAAGGTGACAAGGCAGCTAGTTTGAGTGGGACCTGACGGTTGCCCGAACATCTTCTTTAAAACCCTTGAACCTGGTCATTTTAGAGGAAATTTCGATGGCAATCAAGGATGGATTTCGGAAGGGATGCTTATTGAAAGAGTTCAAAACTACGCTCATTGCTCTTCTTCCAAAGTCCCTTGGAGCATTCTTACTCGCAAGTTGAAAAAGCCTATAGATGGTGTTAGGGGCTTTTTTAAGCTTCTATGTCCACGTATTTGTGTCATTTAAGTTTTAATTAACATCATAACAATCCTAATAGTAAGTTCAGTGACCATATTTGAAAGCCCCTGAAACTTCAATAACCGTTGCTGCAAGTTTTAAATTTCAGTAACCGTTTTGTAATTTTTTAGATAAGTTCAGTGATCGTTTGTAAAATTAACCTAGAAAAATAATTATTTTGCTCCCTCTTCTATTGGTTATATATTTTCTTTTTCTTTTTTCTTTTCTCCTATCTTTTTCTCCCATTTTTACGAAAAAACATAAAATTGTGATTTAAAAAATTCTCATAACATTTTTCTCTTTTCTTTTTTCATCCAATTTTCTTTATGAAAAAGATCAATTTATAATTAAATTTACAAAAATTATAAAAAAAATAATAATTTGTAACTAAATTTTAATATATTTATTGATTATTTACATATAAAGGTGTTTGACATATTGGTGATATTGAACATGAGATTTATTTATTTTTCTTTTTCAAAGATTATTGAAATATTTTATATACATATATTTTTTTATATTTTGATTATTTATTTATCTAATTAAGTGACTTAAATTTTTTTACTTTTTGCAAATATTTTTTATTCATGGGAGAAGCAAAAGGGATCATGCTACACTTACAGATTACTGGTTGACAGATGTCTTACAGACATTTACAAAGATTTTTAATAATATAAAATTAATTCTATAAAAATAATATTTTACCCTTCTTCTCTATATTTGCAAGATATATCCTATATCTTTTAGTTGTTGGATTTTTCAGGATTATTTCTTTCTTCTTGGTCCGTAAATTTAATCAGGATTATATAATATTTTTTTAAATTTCTCAATTTGTCCTAAATATTCTCTGTATCTTGTTAATTTTTCAAAGGCTTTTGGTTGATCCTCTTTAGTTATATATCCTAAAACAATTCCTTCTGAAACTTCTTCCTCGATATCTTTATATTCAATTATTATATCATTTATATTTTTTATTCTTATACTAGTTTTTACATGATCAAATCTTATATTATGTTTGCAAGCATAATCTATATCAAGATATATTTTCTTAAGATTTTCTTGACCAGCAGGAAATACTTTTTGAGATTGTTTTAACTAATCTTAATAAAAACGAAATATTTACATTATTTAAGTAAAGTTTAAGGCTATCATTATTAGATGTGGATGCTTGTGAAGTGTTCATAACAATCAGAGAATAATTATGTAAAGATAAGCATATAAAAGCATGTAAATGACTTACAGTAATCAATGGAAATAATCAGGCTTTCCCTCCAGTATGTCTTTATAGTTGTTTTGCATGTACTTAACCAAACTTCTGAATCAGATGAATATTTAAAATGTTTTGAAATTATTTAGGTCCATAACTGCTTCCGCAAAAATCTTTTCAATTAAGGTTGCATTTCTCACTCTAAAGAACTAGCCGTGTTTCCACAGACGCTATCTCACAGTATCCAGAGTCTTTATTTTCACCTCTATCCAAACTCTTTTCAGAAACAAGTTCTTACTTGGAACAAAATTTTAAAAGATAAACTCACACACAAGGTGCTACAATTTTGTTAGAAATCTGCATTTTTTTCCCCTAAAACATTAATCAAAGACGGGTACTTTGGCATGACTAACATCCATTCAAAACAATGTTTTGAAAATCTCTATCTGTACTGCCGAGGAATCATGAGAAACTTAACGAAATCCTTTTATGAAAGCTTTGTTGAACATAACAAACTTCATCTTTATATTCATAAACTGAAACAGTACATACTTACACACTATATTTACATACCTTTGGTACTCACCTTATGAAGTTTAGAACTCCATAAGTGATTACCTTATTACAAGCTTTGCTATCTTCAATCTATCTAACAATATTTTTGAATACAAGTGGTGTATACAGATTAAAGAAGAGAATTTGAGATGTGTTTTTCTCCAAGATTTTTCGAGATGCCTTTCTCTGGATCTTGATTCCTCCTTTTATAGAGGTCTTGAGTCCTTCCTTAAGTGATAAGGAATCTTATCTTTACAGCTATCATCCCACTATCTTTTGTTAGGTAGTAAAATTAACCTTTTTCTGTCACTATTTTCTGGCCTTTTGTGTCTTAAGTCTTTGGGAAATCTTATCTTCACGGATTTCTTCTATTATTTCTTGCTAGCTGGCCTCATCTTTTGAAATGGATTGTGACATATTACTAACTGGTGGGTGGACGATCATTTATCACAAAGACTTCTTAGTATTATCTTCTAGTGACCGCAGTTTTTCTTTAATAATTTGCTTTATTAAAGTAGTGATAAATGGTCACTATTTTGTCTTGATTATTTTTCCATCCTTGATTCAAAGAATTCAGCAGGAAATTCTTCACTATTGAGAGATGCTCCTTGACTCATATCTTCCACAACACAGTGCTCGCAATGATGATCACTGTAATCCCAGAATATTTTGCACAGTTCTTTGGACATATCTTCTGATCTATTAACTTGATTTGAGATTATAGTGGAGAGTAGATTGTCAAGAAGATACATGTCTTCGTCTTTTGTAGGGATCCTTGCATTGGAATAAATTATATATTCTTCAGATGGATAGATCCATATCTTCTCTTTCTCAGTAATTAACTGAGTTACATGTTCGAATATTTCTTTATACATTTTTGCTCTTCTGTAGGGCATCATATTAATAATATCTTGATATCCATTTTTAACAACCTTTTGACTGGTTGGTAAAAAATGTTGGTTTGTGAGTCCCAATTTTATAACATGGAACGATGGCTGCATATATTCAAGAATAAGATCTCATTCCATTGGCGCTGAGTGGAACCTGATATATATATATATATATATATATATACTTTTGACAACTTCTGTATATCTCTTAATTGCTTTCCTGACGCCTGCCGGGAGTTCGGCTATCTCTCTGAGGTCCTTGCTAGGATATATACATAATATATTTCCTATTTCAAAACAATTTCTTACCCAATTGGCTGGTGTTTCTGGATAAAAGTTTATCTTGTTGTATTTTTCATAGTGGAGAGTTCTCATCCACTTTCCTATTTCAAGATACCAATCAGATAGAATATTAAAAATAACAAGAAAGAATATCACTTCTTCATAGTTATTCTTTTTGGGTATTTTCATTCCATAGCATATCTTGACAACATCTTTTGGATCAATAGTTTCAATAGTTAGTTTTGGTAATTTCTGGCTTGATGAAGAGCCACCATCGCTAATTTTGATATCTTGTAAATCCCTGATATGGGTTTTTATATCTTCTTTACGGACAATATGGTCGAGTATTCCCTGTGAAGGGATTCCTATTGTTTTCTTGTCTCTCCATTTATCCTCGGGAAGAGCGCTAGTATTCACAAGTCCCGGTAAAGGGATACTAGACTTGGTACAAGTTACTTCTGCCTCAAGGGCTATATTTTTGCCTCGAAGGCTATCTTGAATATTTTGCATTTGTGCTTCCAAGTAGGATACTTTTATTTCAAGAATTTGGACTTTCGTCCTTAATTGTTCTAGCTCCATCCCTGCTAAGATAATCAGGAAGAAAGTTAGTTTTTCCTTTTATATATTCAATATCAAATTTGAAATAAGAAAACCAAATTTGAATTCTAATAATATATCTGTTAGCAATAGATGGATCAACATTATTTTTCAAGAATGCTTTAACTTGAGTATTATCAGTTCTAACTAAGAACTTTTTTGACAATAAATAATCTTCATATTTTTGTACTCCTCGCTTGACATCAATGAGTTCTTTTCTATTTGTTTCATACGTTGTTTCGTCTTCTTTGAATGTTTCTGATGTATATCCTGCAAGTATCTCGGGATAAGAACAATTCTTTTCACACTTATATTCTTTATAATTCTTTTTAACCTTTAATACTGCACCCCAGTAATTATCTGAAGCATCAGTTTCAAGGATAAAGAAATCTTCTTCTTGTGGAATTACAAGTTTAGGCAAAACTTTCAATTCCTTTTTTACTTTCCTTATATTTTTGCAATCTTGTTCTTCCCAAGACCACATTACATTTTTTCTTAATTTTGGAAGAAAATAATTTTTTAGTTTGGCACAGTTTTCAATGAATCCTTCAGCATAATTCAATATACCAAGGAAACTTTGTAACTGTTTTTGATCTTTGATTTCTTCAGGAAAATCTTGAAGTTTTTCACCAATATAAGATTGCAGTTGCAATTCTCCTTCTTTTATGTATAATCCAAGAAATTCTATTTCTGTTTTGGCTATCTCAGCCTTCTTTTGAGAAAGTGTAATACCATGTTTTTTCATAATATAACAAATTTTTTCAAGATATTCAATATGTTCATTTATATTATTTGAACGAATAAGTAAAACATCAACATAAGTAATACAAAAATGAGTGATTTGTGTTATTACCTCATCCATTCTTCTTTGAAATATTTGTGGTGCATTTTTCAACCCAAATGACATTACATTCCATTCATATTGTCCTAAAGGATTAGGGGTGCTAAATGCAGTTAGTGGTTTACTTTCCTCTGTAAGTACGATTTGCCAAAACCCTGACTTACAATCAAATTTTGAAAATATCTTCTTATTCTGTACTTGTTTAATAAGAGTGTTCTTATTAGGCAAGTAATATCCATCAAATTTAGTAACTTCATTTAGTTTCTTATAATTAATCACCATTCTAGTTTTTCCTCTTTTTATTTCGCTATGTTTTCTAACCATAAAGGCTGAGCTGCTATGTGGGCTTTTACTAGACCTGATTAGTTTGTCTTCTAGTAATTCTTTTATCTGCAGCTTGAATTCATTTTGGTCTTCTACACTATATCTCATTGGTTTAACTCTTACTATAGTGTTTAGATTAATTAGTTCTATATTTGTTTTTACCTTATCTGTGTTCCATTTTTCTAATGGATTTTTAGAATAGGTTTCAGAGATTTCTTTTTTCAATTTTTCTAACTTATTTTCTGTTGTTATTTTCAAAACTGTAATTGGTTTGAATTTTTCTGTACTCCAACATCCACCACGCTGGGTTGAGGAGCTCTGATGTTTAATTTCTTTATATGCTATGCTAATTGCTTTAGTGATTTTTGGTGTAAATATCTTATGTGCACAAGGGGTTGTGAACATATATTTATCAATATATTGTGTAAATGGTGCATATTTTAGTAGGAAGTTTTGTCCTAATAAAATATCACATCCAATTGTGGTTGACATATATATTGTATCAACAAATACTTCTCTAAAGGATATAAGAAAAGGTACTTGTGTAGCATATTTGCTGTATATTATCTTGTTTCCACCTGCTGTTGTAGCGGTGACAACCTTTTTTGAATCATATTTCCAATACTCAGATGGTAGTACATTTGGTAAGTATAAGCTTATTGTACTTCCAGTATCTAGATAAGTATGAAATTTAATTCTACAATAATTTCTTATATTGAGTGTAACTTCAATATATGGACTCATGGAATTGGTACTAATTACTCTTTTCATGATAACAATGATTTCATATTTTCATCTATTCTTGATATGATGATTGGATTATCATCGATTGTTATTTTTAAATATCCTTGACAAATTTTGTAAGGACTATATTTTTCAAGAAAGTTCATTCCTAACATTATAGGTGAACGGTTAACTTCATATAATTCATCTTGATATAAAATTATTTCTTTAGTAAATTTTTTTTTATCTTCTCCTATAAATATAAGAGGGAATTTCACATATTTTCTTCTTTCAAGATTATTTCCCAAATAATCTTTAAACATATATGGTTCTGGTAATTCAAAGTCTATTAAATAGCTAACAAATTTAGCATTTACGTGATTTTTATCTGCTCCAGTATCTATAAGGACAAGAAGATTCTTCTTGCATCCTTCCTAATTAATATATCTAGTTTTGATATAGTATTGTGAACTTGTTGGTTCAGCAATACTTAATTTTTTATGATGACTTATCTTAGAGCTTTGTCTAGAGGGGAATCTTGCGTTAAGATTATCTCCTTCTAAACTGATACTATTCCTTCTTATCAATTTTCCTTCAGAATTGATTTCTCTTGCTTGTTTGTGAAAGTCAAGCTTTATCTGTTCTGGTATGGTTACTTCATGTTCTTGATATTTTCTAGGAGGTATATATTCAGCTAATTCTCTAAAATCTTTATGTATGATAATGTTATCAGTTATTTTCCTTAGATTGTTATGATGGTTAGTATTAAAAGCAAAAATTGATTTTATGCTGATACTAATAGCTTTACTTTTTTGTGGCATTTTTAAGTTTCTAATTCTATAGTATAGATTGAAACTTTGATCTATATTCTCATCAATTATTGAAATAGCATAATTTTGTTTTACTGTGTACATTATTTTTTGGTAAATTAGATTTCCTACAATAGTTCTTAATAGAGCATCTACAGGATCTTGTAAGATTCTATTATCCATACAATATATTTCTATTGGTATGTTCATACTTTCTCTAAAGTATCCTTTTATCATAACTTGTATTCCTCCTATCTCAATACACTTTAGTTTGCTTCTTACATTTTCTGGTATTTTGGATAACTTTTGTTTTATCCATTCCTTTGTGATTATAAGAATTCTTGTTTTTCCCATTATATCTTCTATATAAATCGGTATTTCTTTGTAATTCATACTTATAATTGTTTTATTTACTCTTGGTAGTATTCCTAAGAATCATTGATGGAATACGTTTTTTTCTTGTAAATCTAGTATTTTCTTAGTTATTCATTTATATCTTTTGATATCAAATGTTATTTCTTGATTTATACCTTCTACCGAGTCTTCAACTTCCTCAATTGTTTCCACTTCTATTTCTTGGATTTCTTGATTCATATATACAATCTCTTCAGAATCTTCTTCTGATGATGATGTATCTAATTCATAAATGTTATTGCACTCACTACTTAAATCTTCAAAATATTCAATTGGTTCTATATCACTATCATCTTTGAATTTTTCATAAATTCTAAAAGTTATTACATTCTGCTTATCTTTCTTTTTAAGACATTGAGGGACAATATGTCATTCTTCATTATATATGAAACATCTACATTTTTTATATATTTTGGTTTGGGCTTTACAGTCCAATTTCTTTTCTTAAATTATTTTTTATTTGGTTTAAAATTTATTTTCTTAAACCTTTTATAATTTTTGAATTTTCTTTTATATTTCTTATATGGCTTATATTTCTTTTTGTAACATCTAAATTGTTCAATTTGACCCAAATCTTTGTAACAACACAAAGAATTTTTTCTTATCTTGTATACTTTCTTATTTTCTAGAGCTTCTCTACACCAAGTGCTTATCATTCGCTTTGTAAATTCAATCCTAGTTCCAAGACTATCTAATTTTATACATTTTTCTTCTCCAGCTGGTAATATTTTTTCATATTCTTTTAATAACTTAATTCCCCAGGGGAATGGTAACTTTGTAAAATAGGATCTTAATATTGGTTTATTTTCTTGGTAATCTCATTGGTTCGATAAGTAATATATTTTTTCAAACTTACATGTATACCTATCTAATTCACACATATCACATATTTTTAAATTTTCCATTGCTTTTGTTTCTGCATTATATTCTTCTTGTTTTCTAAATTCTTTATCAGAACTAAATCTATGTCCTAAGAATTCTGTTCTTAAGGCTCTTTCAAATCTTTTTAATATTTCTTGTATATTTTGTTCTTTTAAAGTATTTATATTATCTAATGCTTCAATTGTATTTTCTCCATACTTTATCCTTCTTTTAATATTTTCTGGTAGTTTTCTCCACCATTCGGATGCAATTCATCTGAATGTATGTTCTATAAATTCAAATGCTGTATATGTTTCCCATTTATTAAATTGTATAGCTAAATCTGTACTCTGTATCCATATATCTATAGTTTTATGTTTATCTACACAATCAAGATCTAACCATATTCCTGTTGTGTGGATTGATTCATTATAAGATTTCATAGGACTTATTTCTTTTACAGATTGTTTTCTTATATTTCCAGTATATCTTTTTTGTGTCTTCCTATATTGATTGAAACCATCTTTATTAGGTATTGGGTGATGAGGAAGCCATTTCTCATATTTTTCATCACTACTAAAGTCTTCTAGTTTTATATTATAACTAGATGTTGGATTAGTATTCATTTTTATATTTTCCATTTTTTCAATTAATTCTTCTAACTATCTTTTATATTCATTATATTCTTCGCCAGTAGATTCTAAGAATTTTTGTTCTATTTCTTCTACTTCTGTAATCATATATTGATTTATCTCTTGATTTTTTCCTTGATTTTTATCTTTTTGTGTTATCCTAAAATCTAAAGGTGGATTAATTATAATCCGGTCTTTTCCTTTAAAATTATTATTTAAAAGAGCATTTCCTATCTGTAGATTATATTCTAAATTTTCTAATCTTTTGTGTACATCTTCAAAACTTTCATTTGTACTATCTTTAGGTAAATAAGGATAACTTGATTTTTTATGTTTTCCTATCTTATCCAAAAATTCTTCAATTATACTTTCTTCATCCATTATGTTCATCGTTATTTTAGGTTCGTAACATGGCTCTGATACCATTTATACAGAGGTAGCGAAATTTTAATTTTAATCTTAGATAGGGAATTTTAATTTCAATCTTAGATAGTTGTATATTCTATGTAATTTCTTAACTCAGAATATTTTAATATATTGTTTATTATGGATATATAAAATCTCAAAGTTAATTTATATCTTAATTCTTTATTAATTTTACTAATTTTATGAGTTTTAGGACTTCTCATAAGATATTGTATTTTCTTGGGTTTAAATCTTATGTTTATAAATTCTTAGGGACTAAATTGAAGCTTTTATGTTCTTGTAATGGCTTTTAGTTGTAAATTATATGCATGAGGGTATTTTGGAAAATTAATTTTTTCTGTAAACTTTCTGTAAGTGAATAGTTCTGTAGGTTTAGTTTACTCCAAGCAAAAGTAGGAGATGGATTGGACCGCCACCTTCTACGTGGGAACTTCCATCTGGTGCATTAAATCCAAGTGAATTCTGTTTTAAATGAAAGTTTTTTAAGTCAAATAAAATCCATAAAATTCTATTAAAGTTTTAAAGTTAAAGTCTATAAGATTCTCTACAAAGACCTCTTAGAGACAATAATTGAATACTTTTTTCTCCCAATAATTGAATACGTTTTTTCAATAAATATTGCGTATTTGATTCCATCAATATATGTGTTTTCATTATCATGAGCTCTAGTCTCAATAAGAACGCTAATTCTTCCTGTCCATATAGTTCTTTTTCTTCATGAAACCGCTCAATTTTTCTGTTAAAATAAATTTTGTAATAACGAATTTTTTGAAAAAAAAAAAAAAAAAATTGTATGGTAAAAAAAAAAAAAAAAAAAAAATTAAATTACGTTCAAATTATTTTATTTGTAAAATATTTAGTTAAAATCGAGTTAATGGGGCTCAAATAGGAGCAAACAGCCCGATTGAAGGGAGACATTTAGATTTTGGATCCGCGATGAACAAGTTCAGTAGATAAGAAAATTAAGCTCATGCTTTAACTTCAGATAAAATATTTTTGCACATAAATCAAATCTTTCTCCTACTTTTTAATCACATTTTTGTTGGAACAATAAGAAACCGTTCGAAAAAAGTTCAATTAAACAAAATGAATTTCTTGACTCACAAATTTGTTGACATTTAATTCAGCTATGTTTGATATACATTAAAATTTTCATTTTCATTCTTCTATTCATTTTGAACCACACATTCTTCAATATAATAATATTTTCCACATCAAAAACTTTTCCTTCTTTTTCAACAACACATTCTCCATCAATCTACTATTCCAGAATACATTCTTCCAAAATAATGTTGCTCAAACACACCCTCACTTTATAAAAATCTAAGCCAATCAACAATTAATTTTAATTAAATATTTCACGAACCTACAACCTCATCAACTTTTCCCCCACTCATTTTATCAGTTACGCATCAAATTAATGAAATTATAGCAATTTTCAAATAAAAACAAAAAATAAATAAGTACCAATAACAGATAAATAAGCGAAAGTGAGTCTACCGCCCCATTTTTCCAAAACTTCAAATTAAATTGCAGATAGAAATCCTACTAACTTGAACAAGCACAAACATTGCAATACACGTAACTGGTCAAGTAATTCAAACCTATTCCATATGATATCTCCAGGCTGAATTTTCTAAAAATAACAACTTAAATAGCTCTCCATGACACATGAAGATAGAGACTTTAGTTCATGAATTCACCAAGATAAAAGCACACTGCAATGAATCAATCCCCGTGAATTGTATATCGCTCCCATTTCTTTGTTGGGTCATATATCTGTAGAAGGAACGAACAAATAGTTCAAGTCAACCATAAGGGGATGACAGGAATGGGAGGTAAAACAAGTGTTCAAAGCTGTGTCAAGTAACAAAAAGGCTAAAAGACATATACTGGATATTTTAGAAACGCTTACTACAAATTAGAAAACTTCATTCCTCGCATAGTCTAATGATATACATGCGCTCTCACTCTCATATATGTGTGCTAGCCCTACAGGGGTATATTTCTTTGCAAAGTTTGCTGAAGTTTTTCTCTTAGATATAGACCGGTGAGGGGCGGCATACTTGACACCTCTACTCTCAAACAAGCATAATGGTGCAAAGAGGAACACTTCTATGTGTGTGCGCGACTGTACATACACGTACATGCAACACATGAGAGAAAGAAACAGAGATATTACCTCCCATCTTGAAGCAGGAAAAATGTGCTTATTCTTTTCATACCAGTGCCTCTCTACGACTTTTCCAGCGTGCGACTGTAGAGAGTTTGGTAATGAATCAGTTAAATTTCCAATTTGTCAAGGAACTTGACAGAAATCATGAGAAATGCAGCTGAATGTATTTCAAAACATGACCATGTTGCTCAGTTTTATAAAATAATTTACTTGTTGAAGGCCAGAAAAGACAACCGATGGTTTCCAACTTCCAAGGATACACACACCAATTTTTGTGTTAGCTGTAAATTAGTTCAGGTAAACAGTATTTCAACTATCACTGTGATTTCAATAGCACTTCATTTTAGTGATGCTGCCAGTGTGATTTCAATGACATACCTATCAGGTATTTTTTTTTTTTTTTATAAAATATGAAACTGAAAACTTAATACCCAAAAGATGAAGTTCTAATATTTCGAAAAATATTTTTTTGAAAGAAGAATATAAAGTATAATATTGGGATTAAATGATCAAATATGATTTCAAATGTACCACCCAACAGTGGGTAGAAAGCGAGGCAATGGGCAAGAAAAATGAAACTCATAGACAATACCACCTTTGTATAGAAGATCATACAGAGGAAATTAATTATCACCTCACGCACAATGGCATGATCTAAAATCATGATGCAGTAATGTAATCATTTCTTGAACTCGGATGCATTTTTTAAACACAATCTTAAGTAGAGAAGAAAGTACCTCATCTTTCTCTATTGTAGCATCAGCAATGGTGCGAACATCCTCATGTACATCAAAATGGAAAAGCTGTACAAAAATTAAAAAATAAATTGTTTATGAATGAATTAGGAAGATATCTTCATATGCTGGTAATAACTGAAAAAGTAGGCTTCAGTTCTTCATTAAACAAGCATGATAGGTGGAGAATCATATATAAATTTTGAAGGAAAGAACTTGGAATGGGTTTCTAATGTCAAATATCAATCAAGCATCCACCCTCTATATTCATTTACTGAAATGAGTCTAAATGAAGGCAATTAAACTGTTCCCTTCAACTTATGCACTTTATTTATTAAATCAGAGAAACTGAACATTACCGGTCCACTTTTCCCTCTAGCCTTGTTTATGATCAGCTCATGGAAACTGTGTTGCTGCACCATCACAGAAAGAAACAAAATTGTACTTGTTAGCCAGCATGCAAGACAATTCTTGCATATACTTTGTCTGCTTGTGCATGTGGATTGGTGTATAGGGTCAATGTTTGGCAGCCTGAAATGCGGGCATTGCTAAATAAAGCAAATTCACATATCTTACATGTGGAATGATAAGATCTTCTTTCACATAGAGCAGATTCTCCACAGAAGTAGTCCGGACTTCGCGGAACTCTGGTGAAAGCTGTTGCTGAACAGCCCGGAGAAATTCACCAATTGTATCACCTTTCCGTACCTGAGAGTAGGGCAGTCATTAATTACAGGAAAGTCTGCAAGACAATATGCACGTTTGTAGAAGTGCACCAACCGGGTGGGGAATTGTTGATGTATGATAAAAATACAGAAATTAGTAACCTGTATCGCTCGTCTATGGCCAGTACCGTCCCAATAGCTGTAAGTGATTTCAAGAGGCTCATCTAAAGGAACAAGAAGAAAGTGTACAAAAATCCTTAGAAAATAATCTTCTTTCAAACACCAGCAAATACTATAAGATGTAAAAACACACTCACTTTTAATCTGTTCTTGCTCACGAAGCCATTGCTTCCGCAGCCTTTCACGCTCAGCTTGTTCCTCTGCCTCTCTCTCACTGTAAGAGTATGCTTCAAACTCCAAAGGCCGAACGTAAGTAAAAAGTCCGAAAAGCATGGCAGAGAAAATAAATAGAGCAGCAGACATGAAAATGCATAGACACACACAGGCATATATAGGAATGCAGCACACAAGCATCAACACATAAACGTACACAGTTACACACATGTATGAGGTATAAGGACAAGAGGAAGAGATATCACACCTGTCTGGCAGAAAGCTAGTCTCTACTGTAGGATCTTTACCAAATTTTCTCTGCCCAAACCTTCCAGATTCTTTATTTTCTTCAAAGACACAAGAAAAAGAGCATGATAAACAGGAGTAGAGACCTAAATTTAACATTATTTTCCAAGATGTGCTCATCGAGTCTTGCTTCTAATGCAGAGAATACTTTTTAACATCTTATGAAACATGTCCAAATGTCAAGAAATTTATGCAGGAATACAATTCACATATCTAGAAATAAATTCCACCATGTTTTAACTGAGCCACCATCACCTTGGATGCCATGATTTGAGTGATGTTGTCTCTACACTGGAAATACTTTCACTAACGTTTGTCAGTGGTTGCAAACAACCCCCGGGACCCAAAGGTATTAATAAAAATTACGCACCCATATATACATACAAGCCACCAATTCTACCAAGATAAAAGCAATTGATAATTAATCCCAACAAAGATAAAGTGGAGCAGGGAAAGATAACAGTCATCCGGGAGGAAAAATAGCCCATCAAAGCGTAATACAAACTGAGACCTGTGGCAGACAAACTACGTGTCTATACACTGCTAAGTCTGACATGAACCTTGTGATTTGTATATACACTCAAATATCAAAGCCACGAATGAGATCACAGAACGAAATAACATGTAATGACGGAAAATATCATGGATATTCCTAATCTCCAGAGCATTAGCTAAGAAGAATAGGGAGATTAGCAGGGAGCCAGCAACGCTTGTGTACACAAGCCTCCAATTCAAAGCTCGAACACTTGAATAATGGATAGCATAATTCTAAATGGAAAATACTGAAATCATGCTTACTATTTTCATCCTCATCCTCTTCCTCTTCCTCTTCATTGTCATTCTCAAAATCATCTGAAAAAGATAGTCGAGGGTCTACCCTTATTTTCCGCTTCTTGAGCTTCTGTAATTGAAGCTCCTCCTCTCTAAAACACAATATTATGAGAAAAAGGAAAGTTAAACTTAAAAATACGCAATATTATGTGATAAAAGAGACCTGGAACTTATATAGAATCATAAAAGTTGACAGTAAAAATTGAAAAAAAAAAAAAAAAAAACTCACTCTTGTTGCAGCTTCTGAAGCTTCTCCTTTTCTTCCTCTTCAATTTTGGTCCTAATATTCACTCTCTGCACCACACCACCCAACCTTTAATTACTCACATCACTGGAAGAAAAGGAACACGAAATATAGTTCTAAACAGAACATTAGGGTACCTTTTCGACGTATTCTTCCCTAGTGACGAGACCAACAGTTTCTTTCTTGAACGCAGTCTCAAGAATCTGAACAATACCATTCCAACAACAAATTTTAAGACTAACAGATAGATACTTCATTACACTCCCACGTGTCTGCTCAGTGCTCACATATACAAATAAACCCTAGAACTGATGTGGTATTGAATTGAATTTAGGAATCTGAATTACACGATTCAAACAATCAAACCTTAATAATATAACAAAAACATAGGTACTCCAATATTTCTTAATTCAATTTTGATACGGACCTCGGAAGTGCTTGACCCGAACTGGAGGAGACCGGGTTGGCCGTTAGAGGATGCACTTTTGTTCTTGAGCTCTTGGATTTTGCGCCGCTCAGCCTCTCGCTGCTTCTCGAGCCGTCGGATTCTCACGGCGTCCTGGGCCGTGCCCACATACCCGTCACCCATACCCGCCATAGTTCCTTTGCTTCGAGGTGCTCCTAGAGGAAGGGTTTCGCCTTGATTTTCCTTTCAACTTGATGAAGCAGCGACTTTAATAATCTAAGAAATCGCGGGAGCTTAAATGCTTTTGTTTGTAACGCGACTTCTTGGTAAAATTGACGAAGTATTATAAACCGGGATTAATTAGGAGTGCCCGTGGTTCGGTTCGGATCTGCTCGGTTTCAGAATTTTCGGGTATTTAATAAATGGACCCGTCGGGTCCAAATATAATTATGGAACCGTTCAGATTTGGTTCCGTACCATAATTACATTTTTTAACAATTACAGCAACACTACATAAATATAACTAATGACATTTCATTTGTAACTTTTACAAATTAACGTAGCCAAATTCAAAAATATAAAAATAACTAGCTGTCGAATAACATTAATTCAATATATACAAATACCAAAAAATAGATATTAATAATTACCAACTATTTGATTTAATCATCAACTGCTATGCTTGACTTGCCATGACAAAAAACTCTACAAAAATTGAAAAGGCACAATTAACAAGAGAACTAGAGAATACCGCGAGGCGGAGCAACTGACGACGGACGCGAGATGAGGAGCAGCGGCGTGAATTGATGAATTGACGATGGTGAATTGAATCAATTGATGAATTGACGAGGATAAATTGAGGGTTTGTATGTATTGGGCTAAATTGAAATTGGTAATTGAATGTTTTGACTTTGAAGGTTTGTATTGGGCTTTTGGGCTGGAGTTCTTTTATTTGGGCCATAAAATATTTTCTGTCCAATGGAGTTGATTTTTTTATTTTTTTTTGCCTCTTAAAATTATGAAATGATTTTATTTATTTATTTTATTTAGATAAAATAAAATAATTTAATTAATTCAATAAAAAAATATAAAAAAATTATTTAGTTTCGGGTCTCATTCGGTTATTCGATTCTTCGATCTAGATCCGAGACTCAACTCAAACCTTTTGGTTCTCGATTCGGGTACCCGTTCGGATCTTTAACTTACGAAGAACCGCTTGATTCGGTCCGATTCGATTCGAATATTTTGGACACCCCTAAGATTAATAGCATAAAATCACACATGAACTTTTTCAATTGCGATATATTATGCAATCACACATGAACCTTTTCAATTGCGATATATTCCTTACCCATCGAAAATAGCAGAAAATTCTCATATTTAAAATATTTTGTGCGAAAATTCTTATACCGTCAATATCGTTAAATTTGTCGTTAAAAACAGTAAAAAATAACAAAATAATAATAATAATAATAATTTCAATTACAGTAACCAAACTTTTTATTATTATTACAATTATACCTATATTTTTAATATGTGCCACTCATAATCTCTAATCTTTAAAACTTTATTTTCTTCCCCATCCTACCCTACCGCACATCATCTTATTCCCCATCGGCCCATCCCACTCACCCCACTTCACTCACTTTTTTCCATCATTTTTTCTCTCAATCTCAAGTCATTAATGGAGGACCCATCACAGTCAACTCCTGATATTCTAATTTTCACTTTCTTCCCAGAACTTGCCTTTTCTTTATCTTCGAATGAATAATCTCCACTTTGGCTACCTAATAAATAATTATATGCTTAATTATTAACTCCATTTCCCAGAACATACAAATTTGTGCTCTACCCCCACATGTCAATATGGTTCAAATTCACAATTGTTGGGCGAAAAACGAAAACCCAAATGCGATATACACCATTTGGACTCAAGGAAAACACTTCTATTTGGGCAACTGGCTATGTATGTTGTACTTAATTTTCACTTTTAGATTTACTTTTCTTTTTGAAAATCATCTGCTCATTTTATATGGTTATTGTGTAATGAAATCTTCAGTAGAAAATCATACTAGGTTGGATTCGGTGAAGCGATGGTGGCGGTGGTGCCGAACAATGTGTGGTGTGTCTGTGATTTCGACTTTGGGGTTGAGGGTAGGATGAGGAGTTGGTGAAGAAGAAAATTATATTTATTTATTTTCTTTTTTTAGTTTTTAACGTAAGTATTTAATGTGATTGAAAGGTTTGAGACTTTTGCTATAAAGAAGATAAAGTTTTAAATGTTTGATATTGTAATTTGTGCAAATAAAAGATTTTGGTGTAATTTGCAAAAAATTAAAAAGTTCAGGATTACAAATGCAATTATTCCTATTTAATCGTAACAATTTTCACTATTTTTAACCTTCAAACTAATGGAATTGGACGGTAAGAGATTTTTCATCTTGCACAAAAGATTTAAAATGGGGGGTTTTCTATTCCAATAGATATGGATATCACAAATGTAAAATTTACAGGGAATTTTCTGCTATTGATTCTTAAAAACAGCCATTACTAAAATAAAAATAAAATGTGAGGACTATAAAGCACAAATATAAAACTATAAGGACTACATTGTTACAAACAGAAAGTCCAATTGCCGTATACTTTTTTGCAAACTGGATAATGGAAACTCCCAACAATCTGATGCCACCAATCAAAATCAGAACTTTCAAAATGGATAAACAGTCAGAATTTCACCAATAACAAGGCCAAGAAATTGAAAAGAATCCGTAAAACTAGGTTTCTATTTCGATCAACAATCACTCAATTCTCAGGTATGGATCAATTGGACTCCGACCCGCTGTTTCAATCTATTCAAGCCCCGAATAATTTCCGGTCCCAGCCTGATTTGCTTGTTCCCTCCAGTCGATCGCAGCCCGATAGTAGGTATCTTGATTTTTGGTTCCCATATAAGTTGATTTACGGAGCTTTTTGTATATAGATATTGCTTGTTTTGATGTAGTACAATTAGGTATTTTATTTTGTACTGTTCATTGTGGAATTTTATCGAATGTATGAATATATTGCTGAAGATTGGTTACTATTTACTAATGGTGGGTTTGCTGGTTTAAATTTATCTCTAGATAGAAAATATTAGATATGAAATAGGTAGAGGTTACTTGCGGCTCTTTTAGGAAAAATGTTTGATTTTTTTCTCTCTTTGAACTTCCAATTTTTCATATAATGAAAATGGATTTAAACATTTATAGTGAATAACGGGGTACACTGTCGAAGATGAGTGACAGAGTAATTATAATTGAAAGTTCAAGCACTTTTTGTGACCATCATATAAAGTTTAGGTATGGGTCTGGTTTTTAACCCAATTAAATTCGTAGATCCTCGGACTAAATCTTTTTATTTTTGGCATTACACTAAGTGCAATGTCAATCTCGTGTTGCATTATCTGAAAGCTTAGCACATGCGAGGGTGTATTAAATGAATATTTAGCTGATAGGGAATTTACCATAATATGTAAGATCCTCTGTACTCAATGAATAGATGTTTGCTAATGTGTATCAATTGAATGTAAAATTCCGATTTTAAATACATGTTTCCTTTCCCAACTGATATTAAGGTTTTAATTTTTATTCATGTGTGTTAATCCATGATCAAAGGTTTGAGGCAGAAGTCAAGGACTCTATTGCAGCAAGAAAAGTCCAAAAAGCCGACCGTGAAAAATTGAGGAGAGATCGTCTGAATGAACAATTCACAGAGTTGGGGAATGCCCTTGGTAAACAAACATCTCAGTTACATGCAATCCTAAAGTTACAAAAACAATTAATTTTTATTTATTTTTGGTGTACGAGCATATCATGCCAATTTTATATAGATTACCGTGGACTTAAGACACATTGACATTTTGTGTAGTATGCTGTAAGAAGTTCTGCATGTTTGGAGTTTAAAGTAATTAGGCATTTAGAATCTCAAATGATTGTCATCTTAATGCTCTTCGTAACAGTTTAGTCTCCATCGGCAGGTCTAGATAAGTTCAAATGTTTGCTAAAGAAGGATGATAAGAAACAAAATGAAGAGAAAGAATTGGAATTGCTATAAATCTTTACGAGGAAAGCTTTTCAGTCTGATGCTATTGATTTGCCATATTTGGTTATTTCTTTGTGTCTATCAGAGTTGTTTTTCCACGCATAAACAGTGACAACTTGAGCTGATTATCAATACCTTTTTCCAATATTCTGATTGAACTTATGATTAATTCACATAAGAATTTTGTTGTTCCTTCCAGTTACATTAGTTTGGGAATTAAAAAATGATTGCTTAGTTTTGGATTTTTTATTTTTTTTGGGAGAAAACCAGGAAACTCTAATTCCATGCTTGATTTTATGCAGATCCAGATAGGCCTAAAAATGACAAAGTATCCATTCTTACTGATACAATTCAAATGCTGAAGGACTTGGCTGCTCACGTTAACAGACTAAAAGCTGAATATTCAACGCTTACTGAAGAATCTCGCGAGGTGGTTTTTGTAAGAAATTTTTCATTTTGAGATCCATTTGGTTCAGTATTTCATTAGTTGCTTTGTTTTCAAGCAGTTGACTCAGGAGAAGAATGATCTAAGAGAAGAAAAAGCATCTCTTAAGTCTGATATTGAGAGTCTTAATGCCCAATATCAACAGAGATTGCAGTCTGTGTACCCATGGCTCGGGATGGATCATCCCGTTGTCATGCACCCACCTTCTTATCCTTTTCCAATGCCAATGCCAATGCCCATACCCACAGGACCAATTCCCATGCATCCATCCGTGCAGCCATACCCCTACTATGGGAATCAAAATCCCACGACTTTTGTTCCATATGTGGCCCATAATACCATGATGGAGCAGCAATCAACACATGTATCTCAAGTTGCACACCCAGGTAATAGGTCCCATGTTTCAAGCAAACAAGATTCCAGGAATAAGTCAACAGATGGGGAGAGTAGTATAGAAAAAAGTGATGATTCCAATGACGTTGCTACTGATCTAGAGCTTAAGACACCTGGATCTACGTCAGACCTAGTGAGTAATTGACATTTAGGTCTGATAATTTTTTGTTAATTAATGATAATGATGATAAAACAATTGAAGTTGCATGCAGGATTCCTCGTCGAAACAAAGAAAATCAAAAAAATTGCCTAGGAAGGAAAACAGCAACACTGATGGAAGTTCTTCAAGCGGGTGTTTGTCTACCCACAGTTTGCAGGCTACATCATCTACTAGCATTGCTGGTGGTGCAAAGAGTGATGGCTGACCTAAGAAAGAGAGGGATAACCAGGTTATTACAGGTTTCTGCATTTCCACTAGTTACTCATCTTCTTACACAGGCCATCATCCTCTTATCTTTACCCTGATATCGGAGGGACAGGGTGGGTGGGGAGGGGTGACTGCCCCGGCAACATTTTTAAAAATATTCTAATTTTTTTTCAATATATACGTAACACATATATTAGATATTGAAGGTTTATTTTGTTGACTTGCATATGTTTAGAGTTCAGTGGTAAAGGCTTCATTTTGTGGTTCCATGCATCCTGGGTTGGAATCCTAGTAGCCATGCTATAATTTTCCTGGATTTTGTTTTGGGTAAAATCTGCATAATTAGTCCTTGACCGTTAATACCTAAAGAAAAATACATCCTCAACCTTTAACACCAAACTTTTTGGTCCCTGACTTTTAGTTTTCATTTGCATAGTTTGTCAAATCCAAAATTCTGGCTCTGCCACCAATGATATCCATGTTTTGAATTTTAATATCTGGCAGTACTGTGGTCAATATCTAACATAAACATTTCTGACATGCAGAAAGCTGAAAATTTTGTTTTGGGTATTTCCTGGCGTTCAGATGGGTTGGTGTGACAGAGAAGGTTAGGACACTTGGGTTTGTATTTATGCTGAATAATATCACTTACCTGATTCTACAAAGTGGCATATTTCCATTAATTGATAATAGTATATTTTCTAGCATGTCTGACCCATTGTATCGTGTTCTTGGAGTCCTTAATTATTTCTGTAGATGGTCTATGTGCCAGTTCTAATTAAATTGGTTCCTGATCTACTCATGCAGAAGAGTATTAATTACTACTATAACAATGAAAACCAATGCAATTTGCACCTAATATGGCTCACTCGGTGAGTGTTAACCAAGTTATGTATTTGGCACATTAATAAGATGAATTGATGTTGTGTTATCGGAGTGTACTGTGCAAGTGCCAGTTACTATCACTCAAATTGCTATCATTCTGTATGACGATACATCTTCAGATTATCCCTTTACACGTCGTCGCATTTTTTTCAGTTTTGCAAGGTTTAGCCTTAAAACTATATATTTTTAGTAAGCAAGCAGATATTCCGCTCAACTATACATCTATGCTCGTGCTTTGTGTATTCTTGTCAAACCTTACTAGAAAGGATCATCGTTTGGTAGGAGTCGTTGGACTATCCCAGTTATGTCTTGTGAATGACATGTTCCTTTTTAGTAACTGCGTGCTAAACAGGATCTGCAAATTGAGCTGCTTCTTTCTTTTGCCAAGGAATTTATCTGTAGCAAAAGGATCTCACGACTGACATTATGAGCTATCTCTCTTTGATGGTATTTCGATCCCATCTTTTTTGTCCACAAAAATGTGAAGTTCCATCTTATGTTGCTTCATCTATTAGAATAAGCATGTGTTAGGTAATGTAATAATAGAGTTTTTGTTTTTTTTTTTTTACTTGATCTAGGATCATCCTAAGCTTGGGCATGCTGAAATTGTATCATGATTTATAATTTATTGCACAATTGCCTGAATATATGTAACATACTGCATCAACACTAATGGCATGGAGTGATATGTTCTCTTTTTTAGATTTGGACTCAGTTTGGACTTTTCGATTAGGGTGTGTTTGAGTCACATTATTTTGGAAGAATGTATTCTGGAATAGTAGATTGATAGAGAATATGTGATTGAAAAAGAAAGCAAAATTATTGATGTGATGGAAAATATTATTTTATTGAAGAATGTGTGATTGAAAATGAGTAGAAGAATAAAAATGAAAATTTTAATGTGGCTCAAACAGGGGTTTATTATGTAACGACCAGTCACACATGCTCAACCTGTCCCATTTCTACTTTCATGTTGTAAAGGCCATGATAGTAGTTTGTACAAGTCTTATGCGCGCGTGTGTGATTGTGCTTAAAATTAAGTCAAACTACTTAGTTATTTTCTATAGACTTTCATCGATCCATGTGGGATTCTATAATATGACATTGTTAGTGGAATGCATTTATTTAACATGCCTCAGATTTCTAAATAGAGGATACAAATAGGTATCAACTGCTTGAGTAGGATGTAATCCAACAGTAAAGGTTGGTAGGGAAATCACACACTCAAGGCACATATGCCTTGTACCACAGCTACCTTAGTAATCAAGTTACCTTACCTCTGTCCTCTTCCATATAAACCATATATGAAACTCAAGAGAAGTCGAAAGGAAATGGATCGGGTTTATACAAGTAAAAGTCCAGAATGGAAACAAGGGTGGACAACCCAGACTCCAGGCTCGATCTCTGCCCCACCCCTCCCATTTCTGGCCATATTTGCCGTTTTTATGTTCTGGTTGTCTCTATCTCAATATAAAAGCTACAAGGATCAAATGTATAATTCTGCTATCAGTTTCAAGTTATTCCTATACTTGGTGCCTGTTTTTCTGATCTTCTTCATGCGTTCGAGCCTCGCAAGTTCAATATCCAACTTCTGGTCTTCACAACCTAGGAATGTAAGGCACAACTGGGCACGTGGAACGGCAGGATTCCCCTGGGGCGTGGCTGTTTTGGTGGTGGTGCTGCTAGTGCTGGTGTCGTACCAGCCCTCGTTTCGCTCCCACTGGTTCCATCTATCGTGACCAGATTGAGTTTGCAGTGTAAGCTGTCCAGTCCGAGTGTAATGATGTATAACAAAATTGTCGTTACAACGTTTGAGTATTGACCTTTAACGTTAGAACGAGACGATCTTATATCAGAATTGACCATTAGCATCAGGTTACTTAGAACAAGAATTTGGAAATGAAATAAGCCTTTATCAGTGTAGTTTAATTAATACTAATTGTTTGAATTTTAAATACACAACATAATTTAGGTGGGGTAATATTTATATTTATTTATATTATCTGTGGGATTTATTTGCAATTATCTGCCGCAAACATCACTAGACTATATTTAATTAGTTAAAAGATATATAAATTAATTAAAAGGTTATCATGATTTCCCCTCCATTAACGCTGGACCAACCATTTTCAAGATGGGCATGTATACCTTTCAAACGAGGGATTTTAAATTAGCCATCATTGTATATTTTTAAAAACATTAACGTAATCGTAAAACGAGCATCTCCGTTCAGTCTTAGCGTACGGTTGACAAGATTTTTGAAAAGTATAATAGTGTGTTTGGTGTAGATTAAAATTAATTTTTTAGTAGATTATAATAGAAGCTTTTGAAATGTGTGGTTGAAAAGTTGTGGTACCCCTAAAAGATGTGGTTAGTATTGATTATTGACTTTGATTTGGATTAAAATAATTTTAATCCGGACCAAACAGGGACTAAAATTGCTTTTAAAATTGAAAAACATATATTTTTGAACATATTTGGATAATTTTTTTGTCCCGTGAAGTTGACTTAAGAGTCGGTTTCTCAGAAAGTTCTACGAAAGTAGAAATCGTGCCAAATGGTTCCTTAGACTTGACCATCTACTAGTGTTTGTATGTGAATTGTGATTATGACTTGTTTGAAAATTGGTTGCTTGTTTCGTGGTTTAACTTGAATTTGGGGCGCAATTACTTGTACGCATTGATCAATTCAACCAACTACAAATTTTAATTGCAAAATAACAAAAAATAAAAACCACTATAGAACATAGCGTTTTTCACTTCATCAGCCTTAGAGCTTGTATGATGCACATTTTGAAAATGAATGAAAAGTTATTGATCTGATGGAAAATATTATTTTATTGAAAAATGTGTGGTTGAAAATAAGTAGAAAATTGAGAATAAAAAAAAATAATGTGACTCAAACAAGGACTTAGTAGGATAAATCAATAATACAAGTGTATAAAAATCAATGATACAATGTTTCTATTTATACGATAATAATTAATTCAAGAACGGAAAAAGTAAACAAAATTTATGTCAATCATGGTGATGCCCACTTAACCATAAGTAAAGAAATCAATGCTCAATTTCGTCATCCTCGTGAAGAAATTTTGATCGTGGATAAGAACAAGATTTTTGACTTGTTGCCCGAGCTCTAAGTCGGGAAAGAAACTATGATATTTTAACATATATTTGGACGGAAATTGAGTATTGAGGACGATGAACAGGATCCCACTATCTAACTTTCCCTTGCACTTAGGATCCGTTGGATTGCAAAGGTGGAAAATAGGTGGAAAGAAAATGTTTTACTGGGAATTAAATTGCCTAAAATTTGTTTTACTAGGAATTGTAATTAATTGTGTTTGATTGGTATAATTTTATATCTGAAAAATGTTGAAAGTTTGGTGTCCGTTTAACTTGATTTTTTATAAAAATTGTCTATTAAAGTGATAATTTTTTCTACCAATACGTCTAGAATTTGTTCCAATTACCAAAAAGTAAAAAAAAAAAAATTAAACAATTAGAAAAAATTACCATATTCGTTTGACTTTGTTTTGCATAAAAATTATCAACAAAAATGAAAATTCTTTTTATAATGGTTGATAGAATTGGTTGTCATTGCTTTAAAAAAAAAGTGAAAAATGTTTTCCCACCTATTAGGTGAAAAAATATTTACCATCTTTTGTGCATCAAAGGGTTGTACCTAGAAAAAGGGAGGAAAACATTTTTCGTGAAAAATTTAGCATATCAAACAGTCAAAAAGTGAGTAGAAAAATATCATGAAAAATTTAGCGTCAAATCAAACAGACCCTTAATTTCAAGAACTGAAAAGCTGCCAAAACCAAAATTTTGATGAAGAAATCTCAAGAAACCAATTTTTTGACGCACGAACTTCATTTACTTTACCCTACATCGAAACTCAAAGGCTGAATCTCATCGAACTAAACACCAGATTTCTATAATCAAGTAACATTCCATGCTATATACATAATCATGATGCCTAAACATCATCAAAATTCAAATCTAACCTATTATTTATCTAACACAACCCCCGTAGCTTACAAACAAAACGACATTAAAAAGCTGCTTTTTTAAGTACTGACTTTCCATTCTTTCTAAGCTTCATATAAACCAACTCTCGAGAAAAACGGACTGGTACTGCACTAAAACCAGTAACAACACTATCAACGCTGCTACGCCCCATGGCGAGCTTCCCTCGGACGGCCTATAATACGTGGTCCTCCGCCTGTCCCAAGGCGACCCGAACCACAACCCCGGACTCTCTACAGTCGAAAGCCACCGCACAGCGAAGAGTAAAACCAGTGGCGCGGCCATTAGTAGCCACCCCATGTTCTCCTCCGTGGCCTCCACCACTGATTCATATGAAACATAAAACTGGAGGCCAAGAAATATGAAAACCACAGCCAAAATTAGTAGGACTGGATATGGCAAAGGGTTTAAAGAAAAAACTTCCAAGATTGAGGAGGCTGTGCTTCTTCTGTATGACATATTTTGGTGGTGAAGAACTGATTGATTTTTTCTTTTTTCCAAGTGGACAAATTCAAGGGGCAGTTGAGAACAATTTATATTAGAGAATGGAGTGTATGATTTGATGGGTTGCTGCCTATTGATTGTAAATTGTCTGGAGTGATTGTAGCCATTGATTTAGTTTCATCATGATTGATGTCAAAATGTCAATTCATCAGCTTATTGGGATCAATTAGCTAAATGTAAGGGGGTGGGATGATTTGTTGACAATCCTCACAAATCAACGGGTATTTTTTTTATTTTTTAATCAAAGTGGGGTTCACTATGAGTAGTTGTCAATCTCTTCCGATACAAATCGAAAAACTCGTTATTTATTCCCACATCATTCCACTTAACAAGAAATGAGTGGTTCCATTTGCCCAAAATCAATTTGATAACTATTACTGATTAGTTCCAACAATTATACTGTTAAGAATGAATTTGTAGCTCTTAAGCTTATTTATTCATCTTCTCAAAGGAGGCTATTTAGTCATTACAAAATAGAAAAATAGCAGATGCAACCATGATTTACAATACTCATATCGTGGCTAACTACACCCTACAAATCAAAGCTTATTCTAACAGAAAAGAACAAACAAGTAAATAAACTAAGCAAGCTATTAAGACTTAGTCAACTAGTAACCAAGTTTCCTAACAACTCCTCCCTTAAACTGAGATGTAGACATATAGTCAGTTTAACTCTTGAATATTGCATACACCGAGCTGCTCCGTCATCTTTAAGAACAAGTCTAACTTCAAAGGTTTTGTCATAATGTCAGCCAACTGATCCTTTGATCTATAGTGCACCAACTCCACTACTCCATCATTAGCTATGTCTCGAAGAAAATGAAATCGAACATCGATATGCTTACTTCTACCGTGCATAACAGGGTTCTTCGAGAGTTTAATGGCTGAGTTGTTATCACAAAGTATAGTGCACTTACAATGCTTAAGACCAAGTTTCTCAAGAACTCTCTGCATCCACACAGTCTGACAAGCGCACGCAGCGGCAACAATGAACTTTGCTTCGGTGGTGGAAAGTGACACTACTGGCTTTTTGGAGCTCCATGCTACAACTCCAGAGCTCATTTTAAAAACATGCCCCGAGGTGCTTTTGCGGCCATCAAGATCACCTGCATAGTCACTATCTGAATTAGCAAGCAAGCTCTCTTCTCCTCATTTTCTGTAGAGTATTCCTAGCTTAGTTGTTCCCTTCAAGTATCGAAACACTCTCTTCACAGCTTGTTGATGCAATACAGTAGGAGCCTCCATGAAACGAGCTATCAAGCTCACTACATACATAAGATCAAGTCTGGTGACAGTCAAGTACATAAGATTGCCTACCATTTGCTTGTAAGTAGTGGAATCAACTTTTGTACCTCCTTCATCTTTAGCAAGTCTATTACCAGGAACAATAGGATTTTTTACGGGTTTACAATGTTCCATCCCAAATCTTTCTAGCATCTCATTGGCATACTTCTTTTGGCTTATGAAAATCCTAGCTGACCTTTGCATCACTACACTCCAGAAATATTTCATGCCAACCAAGATCGGACAATGTCAGCTCCTAGCCTTCTTGAATCTTGAACTTCCAACATCTACTTTCATTATTTCCTTTACAAAAATAAGATTAAACGACCTACAAGCTTACTATAAGAATACCTTCGTCCTTCACTCTTCTTTGTGAAAAGTGTATGATCACTTAAGTATCTCTCAAACCCCTCATTGATGAAATATGATTCGATTTTGCTAAACCAGGCTCGTGGGGCCTATTTAAACCCATATAGTGTTTTTGTCTCATTTGTATCTTTGCTTTCCTCCACCCTCTCAACCTCATAAACTTGTGTCGTTCCCCAACGCTTCCTCGCTGATCTCACCATGTAAAAATGCACTTTTGACATCGAGTTTGGTATACTTTCCAACCTCGATTAGCTGCAAGTGGAAGTATTAGTCGAATAGTGTCCCAACGAACTACAGTAGCAAATACTTCAGTGTAGTTGATGCATGCTTGCTGTGTATATCCCTTTCCTACGAGTCGAGCCTTGCATTTATCCACTTCTCCCTTCTCATTCAACTTGGTTTTGAAAACCCATTTAATATCTATCTTCTTTGCTCCTCTAGGCAATTCGGTTAGTTTCCATGTACCATTTTTCTCAATAGCCTGAATTTCTCGGTCCATAGCTTCTCTCCAAGTTGGACTTTTAGCAGCTTTTTCATAAGTTGTTGTAATCATTGAAGTGAACATAGCAGTTGTTGCATCTCCATAGCTAGTTGCTGTACTTCATCATCTTCCTCAGACAATCCTTCACCGCTCACATAGTCCTTCGTACATACTGGCTCTTTTCTTCTCCTCCCTTGAACTGGACTTGTCATATTAGTTGGTGTAGGCAGGTCTAAACTGTTTGCTCTTCCATTCTTTTCTCTGTCTTCACTTCCTCCTATTCAACTTCCTCCACATCTTATTCTCTTTATTTTTCTTCATCATTCCCATTTAAAGAGCATCGCAGCGAGCTTCTTCACTCGTTTTGTTCCATTTCCATTTTTCTTCCCTTCAAAACGCAATCTTGGCTTATGACAATCTTCTTGGACATTGGATCATACATTCGAAAAGCTTTGGATTCTTCGCTGACCCCTAAAAACACACATCTGAAGCTTTTATCATCAAGATTTTTTTCTTTTTACTTCAGGTATGTGAACATGTCCTATGTACCCAAACACTTTGAAGTATTCCACCGAAGGCTTGATTCCATTCCATGCTTCTTCAGGTGTTTTATCTTATATTGTCGATGTGGGACACCTATTGAGCACATGTACTGCCCAATTCACCGCTTCCGGCCAGTATTCTTTTGGAACCTCCTTTGCAGTCAACATACACCGCACCATGTTCATTATAGTTCGATTTCTTCTCTCAGCCACTCCACTTTGTTATGGAGAATAGGCCGCAGTAAGTTGTTCAGTGATCCCATTTGAAATACAAACAAATGTTGAACTCAGACGAGTTGAACCTCGATCATTGGTGGTCAACAACAAATATAATTTTCCTGACTTCCCCTTTTCCTACCATACTTATTGAACTTTGTAAACGCATGAATGCTTCTGATTATCATGCAAGAGATTTTCCATTATTTTACTAGACTATGGTCATCAATAAATGTTATTATGTACATTTTTTGGCTATTAGATTTTGGAGTAATTGGACCACAGATGTCCGAGTGTACAAGTTGCAATTGTTGAGAGGCTCTCCAAGAACTTTTCTTAGGAAAAGGATCACGATGTTGCTTCCCCAATACACAATCAGTACATAACTTGAAGCTGGCTCTCAGGATTGGTAACCCTTTAACCATCTTTCTCTATGCCAACACCCGTAGCCCTTTCATGTTGAGATGACCAAACCTCCGGTGCCAGAGGTTTGTTAAATCATCTGATGATGCTTAGAAGCAAGTTGGTCCTGGAGCATTAGTAAGCATAGAAGCCAGCGGCACAAACATTCGATTTGCAGACATATTTGTTTGCATAATTAACCCATTCACTAGATGATAAGATTTTGCAAACATTAGATTGACTCAAGAAATAGCCAAATTTTTTTCCTTGAATTTGCCCAATGTTAAGCAAGTTATTTTTCAGCTCGGGAATGTAAAATACCTCGGTGATTACCTGAGTTCTGCCTTCAAAATGTATTCTGACGCTTCATTTCCCTATGATATCCATTTTTGAGTCGTTTCCAAGCTTTACTGAGTGCCTGAAAGACTGATCGAGCTCAATGAACCACTGTTTGTCTCCACTAATGTGATTTCTATAGCCCAAATCCAAGAACCACACCTCTTCTCTTTTGGAATTATGTGTCTCAACGTAAGACATAAGTAACATCTCTTGATCTGTATCTAGTTCAGCATACTCTGCATAATGGGCATAGCTAGGACATTTGTATTGAAAATGTCCCAACTTGTGGCGTCTGTAGCATTCCACCGTGCTTTCTTTAAAAGAAGCTTTTCTACTCACGTCTTCATCTTCCTCTGAAATTTCCACGACCTCTACCTCTTTCACCGAATTTGTCTTCATCCTTTGCTCCAGATCTTTCACCTTCTCTGACTTTCAAAGCCTGGTCCTCCACACCGCTTTTTCGAAACTTCTGCTCATGCATGCTCTGCAACTCATCCACCGAAAGACTATCAATGTCTTTTGACTCCTCTATAGAGCACACAATGTAGTTGAACCTTTCTGTAAGTGTGCACAGATTTTTCCAATATTTTCCCATTTGCATGTTCCTTTCTTTGCATTTACATCATATATGTGCCCACCACATCAACTCTAGAGAAGTAATCATTTACTGACTCTCCTATTTTCATTTCCAAGACTTCAAATTCTCTGCGAAGTGTCTGAAGTTAAGCTCTTTGAACTCGAATACTCCCTTATTTTTTTCTCTCAGGAATCCCATAAACTTCTTTGGAGGTATCTTTCTTTCTGAATAATTGTATTTATAATGACTTGTCAATCCGTTTTGGAATAGTTAATTTTTTCTTTTCAAAATCTTTTAGCTTCTGATCCTCTAAGGTTTTTCGTTGTGCTACTGCCAGTGCTTCTACATCAGTAGGCTCGGTGTAACCTTTCTCGATGATGATCCAATTTCTTTTGATCGCAACAGGTTTTCCATTAACATTGACTAGTGATCGTAGTCCCTAACAAATTTGGGAATGCTTAGGAGATTGTTTCCTTCAGCCCTCCTCTCCTCTCTCAATGTTTCACTACCCTCACTACTTCTCAAATCAGGCCTTGTTGTGGAGCTCTGATACCAACTGTTTAAAAATGATTTTGTAGTTATTAAGCTTGTTATTCATCTTCTCAAAGGAGGCTAATTTATACCATTAAAAACAGAAAAATAGCAGTGCAACCACGATTAAATACTCAGATTGTGGCTAACTAACCCTACAAATCATGGCTTATTCCTAACGAAAACCAAATAAGTAAATAGACTAAGCAAGCTATTAAGACTTCCTGGATCGTGGGATCGTGCCGGGTTTACTTGCCAACCGCTTCCAAACTGTATCCTTTAGACTTATTTGATTTTGGGCGACTTGGGGTTCTGGGCGACAATGAGGCTGTCGTCCTGGGCGATTGTGCCGTACTATCTTTGTTCGGCCTCTGGGCGTCCTACAACCTTGGGGCGATGGTATTCCTTTGTTCTTGGGCTTCCAATACTCAGGTTTTTCCACAGGCCTCCAACTTGGGCTTTTCTTCTTGGGCCTTTTAATTGGCTTCTGTTGGGTCTTTACCTTGGATTTATCAATTGGACTTCCTTTCGATTTTGGGCTGCATTTTAGTGTGTCAACAAAAACAAATAATCATCTTATAAGATCAACCTTATTAAGAGTAGTCGTTCAAATTCTTATATATTGGTCTATTTTTTTTTTTTATTCAATATAGAATTTATCCCTTAATATGTCATCACTAGATGGTAGCTTATTTGAGAAAATCAATTTTAAAGTTCACGTGCTCATTTTTTTAGTCTTAATCAAATCGAATTGCTTGTTGGAATTTAATGGACTCTGATACTAAATTAAGACATATGATTCCATCTTTAAAAAAATCAATTTTATTAAGAAGATTAGTCTAAACCCTTATAAATTGGTTATTTTTCATCTTTATTTGATGTAGAATTTATCTCTTAAGATGCTTCTGCAATATGATAACGGGTTTGAGCAAGCAAATCTTGTAATTCGTGTGCTTATTTTTTTGAGTTTTAATCGGATTGAATTGCTCGATAAAACTTAATGAGAGCTCTGATGCTATATTAAGATTTGTGTTTCATCTTCAAATGTCAATATATTAAGAGTGATCTAAACTTTTATATGTTAGTCTATATTTTCATTTTTATTTGATATGAAATTTATCGCTTAACACTAAATGTCAACCGTAAACCACAAAACCGACAAATAAAGCATAACCCACCCAGTCTTGGGCATGAATATGGAAGTGGCAAGTCCCGTAAAAGAAATTTAGTGAGAGTCAATTTTAGAAGGCATCTCGTGGAAAGCAAGCATAGCCTCTCAACAAAGTTGTCCACCCCATTTCCAACCTTAAGGATTTTGATCTTGATCAAGTTCGAAATCTCGTAAACAAATCTCAAATGATGTTCCTCTTCTAGACATATTATATCCCATTGGCAACAATATGGGTAGTGTTACAGTGTCATTAGAGAGTCGTAAGCATTCAGAAGGAATGTGGTAAAGATAAAAAGAAAAAAGACATGCTAACTCATTCCCAAAAAAATAAAAAAGGGAACTTCAATCGAATGTGCAATGGACTCTACTGGCGCTGTGCTGGCTAGTAGATGTGCATTTAAACCAGTAACTCACTCCATTTACTTGTATCAGATAACTCTGTTTGGATCTTAATTAGTAGGCCCCTATATTCCCTTATCCTTTTGCACAGTGAACTGATGGAGGGTTCAATAAGCCAATTAAAAGAGTACAACGACTATAGAGGATAATTTATTTCCTGGAAAAGTTGTGCAATTTTATTTTTTACTTTGCGCCTGCGTGTTTATGTATGTTGATGGGAGGTTGGCACAAGAATACATGGATTTATTCTCCAAATGGTCCGTTTGATTGCGAATGTGAAAAATAGGTGGAAAGAAAATATTTTACGGGGAGTTGAATTGCCTATAAATTGTTTTATTGAGAATTATAATTAATTGTATTTAATTGATATTATTTTTCACCTGAAAAATGTTAAAAGTTTGGTATCTGTTTGATTTCGTTTTTTTATGGAAATTGTTCATACTGAATACTATTCTTTTGGCTTTGTTTTGCATGAAAATTGTCAGTAAAAGTGAAATTTTTTTTTTGCCATTGTGTCTAAAAAAAATTTCAATTGCAAAAAAGAAAAAAAAATGAAAATTTTTTTTACCACAAAAATACAAGAAAAATCAATTCCACAATTTGAAGGAAAAATGGCACGTGAGCCATGTCCATGGAAATTTTTTCCCATGCTATCAAATAGAGCCTAAGCCATAAGGGCCTGTTTGATTGGCCTAGTTTTTCAATGAAAATGGAATTCAATTTTCAATTTACACTTTTAGGTTGTTTGATAGCATTTTTTTTTTTTTACTTGAAATTGGTTTTCTTGCTTTGGGTGCATGTGACCCATTTTCTTGATTTTTGGTGAATTTGTTTTCCCACCTTTTAGGTGTTTTTAGTTTTCCATCCCTTTTTTTTTTTTGATACAAAATCTATCCACAATTGTAAAAAAGATTATCCCTTAAATTAACAATTTTCATGTAAAATAAAGTCAAACGAACATCAAACTCTTTCCTTTTTTTAATTTTTTATTTTTTGCCAATCTAAACAAATTATATCCTCAATTGTAAGAAATTTTATCCTTCTAATTGACTATTTTTATGGAAAACAAAGTCAAACGGACAAGGTAAAAAATTAAACCAATCAAACACAATTAATTACAATTATCATTAAAATAAATTCTAGGCAATTCAATTTCTTGGAATTCATTTTTTTTCCACCCAAATTCCACATTTGCAATCAAATGGACCAAGGGTCCATTTGATACAATACATTTTCCATGGAAAATGAAAAAAACAAATCTCGAAAAAATGTTTTCCAATTTTCCAGATTTTTCACTTTTTGAGGAAATAAATTCTTGATATTTTGGATGGTAAATATTTTCCAGGTTTTTGTTTGTTTTTTTTTTTCTTTTTTTTGGTAATTGGAAAAAATTCTAGGCACAATGGTAAAAAAATTATTCACTTTTATTGACAATTCTCATGCAAAACAAAGTCAAACGAATGATATTCGGTATGATAATTTTTTTTTTCAATTTTTTTGGCGATTAGAACAAATTCTAGACCCAATGGTAGAAAATATTATCACTTTAATGGACGATTTTCATAAAAAACGAAACCAAACGGACATCAAACTTTCAACATTTTCCATAAAAAATTATACCAATCAAACACAATTAATTACAATTCTCAGTAAAATAATTTCTAGACAAATCAATTCCCTATAAAATATTTTCTTTCTACCAATTTTTCACTTTTGCAATCAAACAGGCCCCAAGCTCTTATCATCTTATTTTCGTAGAGAAAAAAATTCTTGGACGTGACTCCAAATTTAATGTGAATAAGAATTATTTGTTCACCGACACTTATTGGATGATTACAATATTTGGTTTTCTCCTTATCTCCTTCGACTTCACGCATTCTACCATACAAATAACATTAAAACTTTTGATTTTCTTTTATTTCACATTTGTTCGTCTTCCAAAAATAGTTAGTTGATAAGTCCAAGTTCCAAATCCCATATTTATTGGACACATCATTTTAATGTTATTATGTTATCACATAAGCTGATAATAAATACCAATGATGTTACGTAATATTACTCTTTTTCCTATAGTCAAACACCCAAGAAATTTTCAATTTTACGTTATACACTTTTAATTGTTCAATCCTGCATTGCGTCAAGTCTCTTATCTGAGCGAAATGACTCGAATACTAGAAGTCACAATCAAATTACCAGCCGCCCTTCCAATAGGGGGGCGCCACTTGGCCTTTATGTAAATGATTAGGTAAAATATTATATACATATAGATTAATTCTTTATATAATATTGAGCGTAAATTGCAGCAACGATCCTTAACCTTATCAAGTAGACTTTACTCTAACATTCAATCTATGTTGTGGAAATTTCTAACCTTTCATGAACCCAAATGGATGAAAAGATGACTTGGAAAATGTGAAAATTGAATATTTTGACAATTTTAAATAATGGCATTTCCGTCAATCCCATATAAACTAAATTAAAAAAAAAAACTAAAAAAGAAAAGATATACCATGTTCTCCCTCTCCCTCCCCACCCCCACGCTTACCCCAACCCTAAAAAGAAACCAGAACGATCAATTACCAACAACAGTGTTTCCAGGAAACATCCAACCTACAATTCCTATAATTCAATCATAATTTCTCAATAATATTATTAGAATCCGAACAAAAATTATGTACATTGATACCACTTATTAGAAATAGAAGAATCGGGATTATATAACAAATATGAAATAACAATCACAACATAAAAATAATTTACAGAGGAACGAAGAATTTATTAATATGAAGAAAGAATACAAAATATTGTGTTTCTAACTCACTCATCAAAAGTAATACGAAAGTCAAGAATCGCGTGGACTATATATAGAACCCAAAAAAATATGTTATGGTTGGAAAGAGGATGACAAAATCGCCTCAAAAGAAGGAAACAATTTTTTTCCTGGAGATATACGACGCTTGAACGACAATCTCTGACATGCGAGCTGTACACATCGCTTAGGCGAGCGACGACGATGGTGCTTCCAATTGCGTCCACACGTTGAGTCTGAGTCCAAATCGACTCCAAATGCCCCAATTTTCTACCCCAAAAAACACTGCTTTCAACCAATTTACAACCTCCAATGAAATTTGAATCACAAAATAAAAAATAATAACGTATAGTAGCACTAATGGGAGCTTCAGTCCAAGTCTTCCATTCCTTCAATTGTTACCTTTTCCTCAAAACTTCCTCTATCAGATTCCCTTTTACCATTAACCAAACTTAATTCGTTGTGGCTGTGGTGTCATTGGGGTGGCTCGCGGCGAAACGCAAGCACTTGAGGAGGTATATGTGGAGCTGTACAATTCGAGGGGGAATTCATGTGATGTTTATGACTTTGGTCAGGGATGTACTTTTGTTTGATATCAGTGAGCTAGTTTCCTGGTTGTCGAAAAAGGATAGAGTCTCGTAGAGATTGGCCGGCGATTGATTTTTTTGTTTTATGGTTTCTTTTTAAGTTGATTTTTCTTTTTCCTTTTCTGTTTTATTTTAAAATTTAGTTTATATGGAATTGACGAAAATGACCTTGTTTGAAATGGTCAGAATATTTAATTTTCACATTTTCAAATCAATTAACAGTCAAATAGATGATTTAGACATCCGGTGCATATTTACGAAATGTTAGGGATATCTGCTAGCACAAATTAAAATTTAAGGTAAAATCTGTGAAAATTAAAAAGATTAGAGACCGTTATTGTAATTTTTCCTAATATTAACACGCTCACGTTACTCTCTAAAGATCAATCAATTGGGAAATGACGAAGTTCTCATACTTAAGGACATCTAGTCGAAAGGCAAACGAAATCTCGTACAACCCTACAAATTTATCACGAATAAGAATTATTTGTTCATGGAAATCTATTGGACAAGTACAAACATTGGTTTTCCTCTTTTCACACGTAGTCAACACTTCATACAAACTCACACTTCAACTACTCTTTCACATTCATTTCTCCTCATAGTTGGTTGATATACCCAACCCATCCAACTCCCATATTTGTAGATTATCTCAGCTCCCTAATCCTAAAATATAAAATTATTTTTTCTTCGATACCTTCACTTACAATTTCATATTCGTAAATAATTTGATGTTTTACATTTAGCCCATGTTGGATATAAGTTAAAAATCAAGTTTTTAATAATTTTTGACAAAAATTGTTGTCTAATAAAATACGTGATTGAAAATGAATTTTAAAACATAAGTGCTGAACATATACTTAGGGCGCGTTTGGTATAACTCAAAATTCAATTAAAATTGAAAATATAGTCGTTATTGGGTCTCATTCGTCTAATAAAAGTCAACAATAACGGTTAATTTTTTAATTTTAATCCGATTTTAATATCTACTAAACACCCTCTTAATGTACCAAATAGAACCGATCTCATGTCCATAATGAGAAAAAAAAATATTATCCATAGATGATGTAGCAACATGGGCAACATAACTCACCGTCACGGGTATTTTAGACCTCCAATAATGTTATTGATTTTTAAAACAAATAAATATGTTTTTTTAAAAAAAAAGTCGAAATTAGTTTTTAAAATAAATAAATATGTTATTGGTAAAAAATAAAAATAAGTTAATTACTTATTTGGACAATTAAGTTGGAAAGTAACGTTTTTTTTTTTTTTTTTTCTAGTTAAAAGTACAAATAAATAAGATATCCGAACTTCTTTTCTTCAAAATAGCCAAAATAGAACTCCCATTGTTATACGCCCTGCCTTGAATTCCCTTTCTCCCAATTGCCGTTAAATTTTCCCTGAACTTTCAATCGCAGAAAGCTTGGGGATTATATTCGTATAATCTATACACCTATACATACAAAGAGGAGCAAAAGATGAGGCCACCGAGGAGGCCGATCCACGCGGTTTCGACATGGGTCCGGCGACAGCCGCCGAAGGTGAAGGCGTTTCTGGCGGTGGTCAGCGGCATGGCGGCGCTGGTTCTTCTCCGTGTTATTGTTCACGATCATGACAACCTTTTTGTAGCCGCGGAGGCTGTTCACTCCATCGGAATTTCGGTTCTTATTTACAAGCTTATGAAGGAGAAAACTTGCGCTGGTACTATACCATTTTTTTTCGTTTATATGTTGTGGGTTGTTGCGTGTCTACATGGGCTTTTTTGGAGGATGAGGAAAAGATCTTCTCTTTATGAACCCTACAATGAAGAGAAAATTTTGTGAAACTGCTTATTTTCTTTGATTTTATGAGGATTTCTTTTTTCTTTTTGGGGGGGGGGCTATGATTTTGTGTTAGTCGTATTTAATTGATTTGGGAATGGGAAATTTTTGGGGGGTTTTTTCTCTGATTTTTTTATTAGTTGCCTATAATTGTTTATGGGAGCGAGAAATTTTGGGGGATGAGGAAAAGATCTTCTCTTGGCTGTGGGAAGATTTGATTTTTATCCCTGTCTTTGTTGTTTTGGTTTTGATTATTGTTGTTTGTGCACTAGCCAACTGCCTTTTTCTTGGGTTCTGGGGGTAGTCAAGTCTCAAAGATATGATTTTTACCCAAGTTTTAGGGGTTTCTCTTATTTCTCAGCTATATGATTTCAAAGAGTTCTCATCCTTGAAATCTAATCAGGAATAATATTTGGAATTACAATTGAAGTAATTTTTTTTTTCGGTTATTTGCCTTCATGTGTCCGTGTTCATGTTGGGAGAGATGCCTAGTGACAGAACAAATTAAGGACCCGCCCGTGGTCAGTTATTTTGACTGTAATTTAGTGATTGTGGTCACTCGTAAATTGATGAGGTTGCATAATACTAGTTCTTTGTTATTTTTGATATGTTCATTTGCTGGGGGCCAAGGCTATATTTATATTGCATATGCATAAGGACTTGGAATTAGTTTTCTCTCATGCCTGACTAAAATGGTTGTGTACACTACTCTATTGTGGTGGGCAGTACCTAGTTTGCAATTAGCATCATATATGATGGTTGTTTAATTGATAATTAGTTGTTACGCTAAGGCCTTTGTACACGACGATCTGAATGTCAAATGAGGTCATTTTTAGAGAGAAATTGCAATTGAAGGTAAACTTATGATTGATAATCAGAGACCAGTTCCGTTGATATTTTTGAACATTAGAATGTGACCACAATTATAGCATGCTATTATAATTCTTCTAAGTTGACACGTTTTCTTTGGTAACTTCATGTCATGATACTCATTCAATTACTAACATACCTATTCTAAACCCCCCTTGCACATCTGATTCATTCATTTAGTTACCTATGGATTGTTATCTTAGATATTGTTTGCACGTAAGCTCGAACTTAATTTAAGAGTCATGTTTCTCCTGGCACCCTTCTCGCTAAATAATGTCCAATTATAGCACATGAATTTATGCACAAATCTGATTATGTGATGTTTACCTTGTTTAGTTTTTTTACTTACATCTTCTGATATTTGTGGATACCTACTTTCTCAGTTAACCTTATATTTCTAGGTGGATAATACTTGCTGATTCCTCCATTTTTCTTTATAAAACTGCAGGGCTTTCACTCAAGTCCCAGGAGTTAACAGCATTGTTTTTGGCTGTTAGACTGTATTGTAGTTTTGTCATGGAATATGATATACACACGTTGCTTGACTTGGCTACTTTGGCTACAACCTTGTGGGTGATGTATATGATTCGTTTTAAACTGAGATCCAGTTACATGGAGGATAAAGATAATTTTGCTTTGTATTATGTGGTGAGTCTTCCATGGTCTAATTCCTTTACGCTGAGATCTAGACAAGCATTTGGAAGAATATTTTAGATTTTTTATACATGCTATATATGGAATCTTCCCCGATATTTTTTTATTCAATTTTTGAAAAAGTGTTTTGGACTCTATATCTGTGCAGGTGTTACCTTGTGCTGTTTTAGCTTTACTAATTCATCCATCTACATCGCATAACATCGTCAACAGAATTGCCTGGGCTTTCTGTGTTTACCTGGAAGCTGTTTCCGTGCTACCTCAATTACGCGTCATGCAAAACACTAAGGTAGAGTTTTGCTGGCATCACGTAGAGCTGTCTGTATGAGATACACAGCTTCTTGTAAATTTTGATTGAGTATGTTGCAGGTGCTGATGATATTTCTAATTTCTTGGTGACAGATTGTTGAACCGTTTACAGCTCATTATGTATTCGCGTTGGGTGTTGCAAGGTTCTTGAGCTGTGCTCATTGGGTTCTCCAGGTTTGACTTGCACTAACTTGTGTAAATCTTTTTAAGTTGAGCAAATGCAAACAAAAAGATTCTTTATAATTAATTTTTTTTTTTTTGTAAACATCAATTACTGGCTTATGATTCTAATTTCCAAACTATCAGTACCTATAAAAAAATGATTCTAAAATATAAGTATTATTATGGCTTCATAGTGTTATATGCTACAATTATTTTATATTTGATTACACTAAGGGTATCATTGGTGGTATCTCCAATCTTTTTTTAATAGTAGAGCAGATAAAGTATTTGATAATATTACATGTAAATATGTTTATTAGATAATATGCTGATATTGGAATTGTATCGACTGTGTCATGTTTGTTCAAACAATGGAGTCTTTGTGAATATGTTCAACAATTGGTATTAAAGGGGTTGTTTGACAAAATTTTTGATAAAAGTTGTTGGTCATGTGAAATATATGGTTAAAATAGAAGTTTGACCAGTTAGAAATATACTAAAATTTTAGTTGAGTTTTATCAAAGAAGCACATAATTGGTTTGCTTAGATTATACCTAAAATCACGTGTTTCACAAGTTCTTTTGTTGCTGTATTACATCATTTGCAAAAATTAGCAATAAATTACTTTATGAGAAATATGGGCTGGGGCTCCCCAACCTTTCTCGTGATGTGATTATTGGTTTTCGACCTTTAAAAGTGAGGCTTTGGGTCTTCAACATATTTTAGATCCTTAAATATAGGTCCCCAAGTGACCGAAAATATCAATGTGGATGTTAAAATCGCACATAACTTTCACTTGATTCAAAAGCTTGAGGGAAAAATAAGCCATCTATAACGTTGTTCTTGCTTTAATTCATGCAAAATTTGGATTCGATTTTGACGTCTATACTGATTGTTTCCATCATGTTAGGTCCAGATTTACATAATTAAATAGGTTAAGGACCAAAACATTATTTTAGAAGATTGGGGATCCATAACACCACCACAGGATGGGTTGGAAGCCCAGCCCTAATTATCCAGTTATCTTATGCTCCGAACTAAGTTCACTCAAATAATTATTATCAAACTATAGGTAACAATGTGGTCAAGTATGCATAAGTAAGTAAAACTTACCCTTTTTACATGTGAAATATATTTACTTGTATTTACTTACAAGTAAATAAGTAAGTAAAACTTACTCTTTTTACTGGTGAAAGTTGAAAATTACAGTTAGGTAAGAGTTTTTCAAAGTAGCTGCCTTTTTTCACTTAAAATAAATAGTAGTAGGCTCTCTAAACATGTTTGGCAACAAAAAAATTTACGACTCTCTCTCTCTCTTTTAAAGCTTAGCCACGTGCTGGTGAGTCTCTTGCACAGGGCCGTAGAAAATTGAAATGATGAATTTTCGTCACCATTGTCAATTTGCATTCGACAGGTTTTGGACAGTCGGGGTCATCTGCTCGTGGCATTGGGTTATGGTCTGTGGCCTTCGATGGTTCTTATATCAGAAATTGTTCAAACCTTCATCCTGGCAGATTTTTGTTACTACTATGTAAAAAGGTTAGTATAAATTCTTGCGAAGCATTTCAGGCATATACATATCGTCTGTGAATTCACAGTTCCATTATATTTTATTAACTCGTTTCTACTTTGCAGTGTTTTCGGAGGACAGCTTGTGTTACGCCTTCCTTCTGGAGTGGTCTAATTAATGGTCGTTTGACTTCCCATTTCTAAGTTATTTTTTGCAAACCTCACAGCTTAGCCTGGTCGCTGGGTTCTTCATCATAAAAATTTGGCGAAAAGATGGCAAATACAAGAAACTTGGGTGTTTAAGTCAACCAGTTGATTTGCTAGAAATTAGATCGTCTTGGTTGTACGAGTACGAAATTGACTTTTGATAGTGGACTTGGGTTTTGATATTCTATTGACTCGCGTAAGGACTTAAACTTCGAATGAATGTTCATCATACTTCGTTTCGACTCAGACTTTCCTTGTGGAGCTACATTTACCCTTTTTTCTGGATTTTTGATCTTTTATGTTGTCTCGTCTTTTTCTTTGTTTTAGCGTTTGAATTGCCGAGTAGCCAAGTGGAGCAAGTTAAATAGGCAAATCTCCCGTGAAGTCACTTCACTAATAGGTTTTCTAGGTCTGCTTCCTGTTAGCTATATAACTTCATTTTCTTTCAGAATGGTCGCCCAACTTGCACTTATTTTTCAGTTTGATGCATGGGGCGTCTAGCAGATTCAGGAGCAGTAAACAACAAATGCAGAGAGTAAAACATTGTAATAATATTCTTTAGCAGGAACAAACATAATTTTTGTAGTTTATTTTTCCTTTTTAAGAGGATGTTTGTATCCAACATCATTTTCATACAGTTCACACATTAAGATTCCTTGTAAGAATGCCCTCAAGTGTAATGCCAGGTCCAAAAGCCAGTATCAATCCCCATTCGTTTTTGTCCGATTCTTCCCTTTTAGCCTCTTCCAACATGTACTCCAACACATAAACAATTGTATTACTACTTGCATTTCCATAATCAGCCAGTGCCCTTCTACTTGCATTCAATTTTTCAGGCAACAATTCTAACTTCTTTTCCAGCCTGTTAAGAATTGCAGGGCCCCCAGGATGAACTGCCCAAAATATTTTGTTATAGTCTTTTTCAGTGTAATTAGCAAATCCCATTAACTTAACACAGAATCCTTCAATATTATCCTCAATTATCTGAGGAAGTTCTCTTTCTAGCTTGAAACTTATACCCTCTTCGGTAAGTCTTCCATCAATTATTTTTTCGGTATTTGGGACGAAGTGTTGTATAGCAGTATGGAGTTCGAAAAGAGGCCTTTCGAGGTTTGGAAGAGGGGTCGAGCCGATTATCATGGCTCCTGCACCATCTCCAAAAAGTGCAACTCCGACTAAGTCATATGGTCTTTGGGTACTAGGTGGTTTGAATCCTATAATAGTAGTTTCTGAGGTAGCAAGCAGGACTCGACTCCCGGGATTGTTCTCAGCAATGTCTTTAGCAACTCGAAGGCCTGCCACCCCGCCTGAGCAGCCTGCAAAGTAGATCATGGTTCTGTTAGTCTCCGGCCTTAGCCCGAGCCCTTTTGCCAAGTAAAGATCACCCCCAGGTAACCGGACTTCACTTGAGGAAACGTATACTAAGTGGGTTATGTCTGAAACTGGTCTACCCCATTTCTTGATGCAAGATTGTGAGGCTTCGATTGCCATTTCTGTAACAGCTGAATTGCAGATGTCTAATCGTTGTTTCACCGTTGGGAGTCCTTCAACAGCAAGCTCAGGGTACTTCTTTAGGATCTCCTCAGACATGACCACGTATCGTGTTTTTACTGTAGTTGCCCTGCCTGGAAATCATGGGAAAAAGGATAATTACATATGTTAATATTATTAGTGGTCTATATATATAGCATAAGAAATCGTCTAGATAGAAATGAATGTTGATTGATTATATTACAGAGACGAGCGAGCTTGAGCTTAAGCTCTGGATCATCACAATTGGTGTTCTTGAAATAACCATCAACCAAGAATTCTTGCATGACCAGCTGGTGAGGAAAGGCCTTTCCAAGAGCAAGAATTGTAGCTTTTCCGGGGTTTGCATTCCTCGAGGTCTCTGCACTGCTCATGGTTTCTTCTCGAAAATAACTTTGAAACTCCTTTTCCTTTGCAAAGTACCTCACACAGGGATGCTCTTATATATACTGGCGCCAAAGAAGATTCTTTAAATTAACTTAATATTGCTTTTAATTTTATCGTTACACTTGGCGTGATGGATTGCTATGTGATTATTTATGATGTTGTAAACGGATTAGTTGAGGGGTGAGAAATTCATGAGCATTGTTTAGAAGGTGTTGGGTGAAGATTTGGTTAAGGATTTTCAACAAAGTTGTCAATTTCCTGGCTACTTGCAGCAGATAATCTTGATTCCTGGCAAAGGGGCATATAAATCTTTATGAAAAAATAGTGGCATTGCCATCAATTTGTCCATTTTTCACCTTTTCAATGACAAATGGGAAGAACATGGATAAAATGGCAGGTAAGTAGTAAAGATCTGCTTGCTGATTGCAGTATCAGTAGATATAACCAAAGATGAGCACATAATCATTTGCAGTATATATACTTCAACAATCAAACTAATGTAGCAGGCATATCCAAGATCATTGGTACGAGCATAAAAAATTAAGACCAACAGCAACAAGTATTTATTGATATGCAGACAAATAACATCGTGATCAATAACCTCGTCACAGCTTTGGTACAAATTACCAAACAAGATAAGAATGTTGAAAATAATTATCCATATGTCAATCACTCAAATTCATCGTTCTCCTCTGATGCTAATTAAAAAGGGAAAACAATGATCGGAGTCAAAGTTCTGACAGATTCTTCCCGTTGATGTAATCAACAACTTGAGTGGCGGCTTGATCAAGTGCAGCAGTGACTGCAGCCAGATTTTCCAAAAATTCCTCAGATGTTGGCCTGTTACCATCGACTATGTCGGTAACAGCTTTTAAAAATATTACAGGTGTTTTCAAAAGATCTGCCACGTAAGCAATAGCAGCTCCCTGACACCCAATGATTTCAAAAAGAAAAAATGCGATGTAAGGTTAGAGATTTTTTAGCATAGCAAGTAGCAACAACTTGACAGTGAATTAAATTAGAACTGAGATTTAACTCCAGTGTATTTTTACCAGTCCTATGCTGCATGACACATTTTTTACTCCTGATCACGAGAAGTCCAAATGAAATTAAGTATATGTGATATGCAACTTCTCAGTTAGTCATTGTTACCCCTAACTGATTTGAATTTATGCATTCGTAGTTTTTCCACCAAAACTCGTATGAAAATAAGACGGTTAATATTCTAAAACTTTTCTAAGAAAACTTAAAATAGGTAGGATACAGATTATGTCAGAGGCCAGCTTCTACTCCCATGTGAAACACACCCATGAAAATTACAATGAGATAAATTAAGAGATTACTGCACTGAAGTTGAAAATAATAGACAGCTGAATTGAGGTTGCTAAGATAGTACAAGTGATTAACAACTGTGCCTGAGAAGGACTGGAGCAGAGAACCATTTCCTTATATTAGTTCAGACATCACAATAAGCTCACGTACAGAAAATTACCTCCATGTCCTTCACTGTTGCATCATTTGCAACTATAGCAGTTTCATCATGTGGGCACATATCTAAAGAATCGCCAGTGGACAGTTTGCCAATCTGAAACATACATAGATTGTTGAAGCTCTATGGAGTAATCCAAAAGACATGCCATAGTGTATTATCATGCAGAGCACACGAAAATCCTGGGTCCAGCCTCGCAGAAATACAATTCATGATAATGAGATGTTTATGGACTTTTGTGGAATAAGAAGTATATCTCGTTCTCTCTCTCGATTTGAAAAATATGCATGATCCTTGGAGAAGGTTAAGGCAAAATGCACGATATTAGTAGGGTTGGGCCTGGGTTGGATTGGTTTTGAGTCCAACCCAAACCCAACCCAACATGTTCAGTTTGAAACCAACCCATTCACAGTTGAAACCCTACCCAATCCAAACTCGGGTTGGTTTGGGTTGTGTTCATTGGTTTGGACTTGAGTCCAATTCAAGTTGGATCGAGTTATTCTTTTGTTGGATAATTTTTTTATGGGTCCAATGGTTAGAACTTTTTTCGTTGAATTTGAACAATTTTTTTAAAGCTTGATATGATTTCAATTTGGATCAATTTCAGTTACATTAAAAAGGGAGATTTGAAAGGCCTTAAATCCATTGAAATTGGATCAATGGTCCGTGGAGTTAAATTTCATTCCAATAGAACAATATAAATTAAAAATATTGTAAAACCTGTTAAATAAATTATATCATGATCAAATTAAATACATATTAAATCAATCTAAATACATATTGAATACATGCATATTATACCTACTGAATAAAATGAATTTAATCTAAATACTAAAAATGTAAATCTCCTCCTTCAATCCAAGCATTTAGTCAAAAATCATGTCAAAAAATTGAGTTGAAAAGCTGAGGCACAAGTAGGCAGCAACAATGAGAGGCAGAAGAGACGTGATTATGTTTTTGGTTTTTGGTTTTAAGTATTAATTTTCTTTTTAATTTTTTTTAGTTTATTGGGTTAGGTTGGGTTGGGTTTGATTGGGTTTTTAATAGATAATCCGGAGCCCAACCCAACTCGACCTAAAATTTGATTTCCTAACCTGAATCCAACCCAATTGAACTAAAAACCAACCCAAACCATCGGTTTGACTGGTTTGGATTGATTTTTGCCCACCCCTAGCTATTAACATGGAATTGAAGAAAGTGTAATGAATGGAATTCAAAAGTGATTGTTGAAAATGATTTAAATCAAGGGAATTGAAGTTGATGGAGAGCTCAAAGTAACACGTGAAGGGGTACATCATGAGGGTTCACATTTAAGGAAATTGTCCCAGAGGGGACCCAGACTGAAAAATTATAGATGTGTGGATGGATCTAATACCTACTAGCTTAAACTTTCAGATCAAAATTGGACTCCTGTCACTCCATCGTTGCCAAAGTCCTCGGGATAATTCATGGCAAGTATAAAATGTGACTTCACTGACTGGATAAAATGATTGCTTTCAGTATCCAGCATATGGTAAAGCACAGACATGGTAATATAGAAAAGGAAAATGTAAGAACCAGATTAGATGCTGATTGTGAATTTTTTTAATGGGTGAATATATAGTAGAAACCTTTAAATTTAGCTCCTTCGCAAGATTGGGTGTTGAGCAAGCTTGTCGTGTGCCTACACCATACAGGTCAAATACCTGCAGATCCAAGATATCACATTTAGCCCCTGTTTGGTACCGATTAAAATCCAGATTTTGATCTAAGTCAAAGTCAATAATTAATTTGAACCACATATTTCATGGTCCCACAACTTCTCAACCACACATTTCATCAAATTTTATCAAAATCTACTAAAAATCTAATTTTAATCCTCACCAAATAGGGCTAAGGTTCAGAGGTTATCCAAAAATAACAGTACTATTCACATTAATCTTAAAGAAAATGGGCTATATATATGATTGCAAACATAGTTTAATATTTTTGGGTGCAGAAGACTACTGCTTCAAATAGATAAAAATGACCTACAACATCAACGGTGAAGTGAAGGTAACTGGATAATGAAGAAGTTAAACTACGAAGAACAGTTTAAGATACACAAGTGCCAGTACACCATGAGCATAAGTCAACTTAAAGAACTCAAGCAAACTGATTTATTCTACAAAGGATGGGAACCAGCAATACAAGGTATCCAATGTAAAGGATTAACTAGGACATTGACTTTCTATATCCCTGTGTCTTCCCCAATTAGAGATGATCTAATTCTCACTATTAGTAATGTAAAGTTGATTGCATGGCACTGATAACACTACATTTCTGCATGCAAATTCTATCTATTAACAACATATTATATATGGAAGCTTCAATTGCTTCTAAATAAAACATGGAAAAAAAAAAAAATATCGTATTTAAGTTGAAAATCATGCCAGTTAAAACTTAAAACAACTTTCTCACTGTAGCAGAAGAAACTTTACCAAATATTAGAATTCAAGCAGTCAAATATGTATATCACTTCATAAGCCAACCAGGTAAAAGTGATTGAGAAATCAAATCTCTACCAAAACCTTAAAAGCAAGGAACTCTTCTTCAGTTTTCATTACTACTACGCTCCCATAGGTAAAAATTGAGAAAGTCAGAAAAAAATAATGTATTTTCCTATAATAACAAACTAAGCCTTGTTTGTTTCCAAAAAAATTGGGGTCGGCTTCATATGTTGATGTTTAATCGCATCTTCCCAGCCATGCACCAGGAAAAAACAATTACAGAAAAATAAAGACAGAAAGACTTACAGGGATAGGAATTCTTCGGTCATGGAAAGCAACATCTGATGCAAGATATACATCACCTATGCAAGCACCTTTTGCCTGGTAAATTCTAGGTATCAATACAAGATATATATCAAAAGAGTGATTAAACGCTCTTTGTAGTATGCACATGTGACTTTGGTATCCCATATTTGAGATATGCCTATGAAACTTCTATATCAGCAATGTAATGCATAGATTCCATAAAGTACAAGGAAGATCGAACCTGAAAATGTGCGTAGAGTTTCATCACAGGCAGAGAAATAAATCAAACGCTTTACTGAAAACATGACATTGACTTTTGAGGAAGGGAAGCTTTAACATTTTGGTCGATGAGCAAAGAATCAGTCAGACAAACAAAAGACAGAGGGAAAGTATAATATTGAACAAGTAGATGTAACTGTTGAGTTCTATAGTGGCAAACTCAATGGAGCCAGTTATGTGATCCAAATAGAAATTACAAGTAAAAAAAAAATGAAAAAGAAAGCATATAAAGAAAAATGGTTAAAAGAATAAGGAACCTATTAGAATCCCACATTGTTTGGGAAAATATAAATGATCCACTTAATAAGGTGAGTGCAATCCTCCCCTAATAAGCCGATTTTATTAGGTAGAGTTAGGCCCAATATTCCTAACAGAACCAAAGAAAAAATTCATATATATAATCAGCAGTCGAATGAACGTACACTACATGCATAAAGGAGGATTGGAAGTATAAGCAATTATGGTGGCCAGAAAATCAATACATAAAAAACAAAATAATATAAAAGCCATCATAGCGGGATTAGTAATACCTTGAAACCTCCTGCAGTGCCTGCATTTATTACAAGGTCCGGTTGTAAAGCTTGAATAGAAGCATAAGTTATGAGTGAGGCAGAAACAGTGCCTACGCTGTCAACACCTGATAAAGAAACAACTAAGAACTCAGTAGTCGGAAATTTATGGTGACAACCAAACAAATAGGAATAAAGCCACTTAAACTGCCGAATGCATCACACTATTCAGGGTCCAGTTACGGAACTTAACGTGCACGCCTTCTTCCTCTACTAATAATAACATATACTCAAGAATGATCAATCACTTTCAGAAAAAAATGATTCCTCCAATACCAGTCTCCTACCCTCCCCACTGCTGGTTGAAAACATATTGAATGGAACAAGGATATGATCATTCTTAACTATATGTGACTTGATTTTATTTAATTTCAGAGAAAAAAAAAATGATCTAACATGCTCAAAGAATCTTATTGTTACAATAGAACCATATCGACAACATATCTAGAAATAAGCAGATTAGACTCAATGGTGAGTACATATACTACAAATTGAAAACAATTCACGTGAGAAAATCGAAATCCATACCCAAAACTACGTCTTTTCCAGGGGAAACAACATTGATATTCAGATCTTTATATTTTCCACTGTACCTCACCCACGGGACCCCATTCGGAAATCTGCATCATTTGCATAAGATGATACGAGATAAAACAACCCATAGAAAAAGTGTAACGGGCACTTGTAGAGTTTCCATAAGATTACAGATCACATTTTCCAATTTATTTATTTTAATACCAACAATTACTTAGCGCAAATAAGTAAAAGACGAGACTTTATTGTTATGTGCAACCAATAAACGTATTTAATTCCACTTATCTATAGCATGCTTTAACTTTCCAAAGAATACCAGTAGAAATTGTATGGAAAGGACCTTTTCCCAATCCTCTTTATTCTCAGTTTTTTGGGTAGGATCTCAGTTGTCTGCTATCCAATCCTAAACAAGAATAATATAGAATTTATTTATAAAGCTGAAATCGAAAAAGAAGGCATACACAGAATTGGATTCTTGGGTAAGCTGGAACTTTTCCACTAGAGGTGAAGCCTCCTTCTGCATAGCTATGCACCATTTTCACACACAGACAAAAGAGATATATATAGAAGTTAGTATATACATAACATATACGCACAAAACGCGGGGAGGGGGGGTGGGGGGAATCAAAATATATCAAGAAAAAGTGAGTACCGATAATAAAAACGACAGTGGAGATTGGGCGTCTAGGGATGGACACCTCTGTAACTTCAGCTGCTTTGTCATCTTGAAGAGGAGCCATTAATGGTGGAACTTCGTTTAATTTTCCGTCAATTTTCGATATCAGCCGGAAATATTTCACGATTATTCCCAAACTGTTCCTCTCTCTACGATTGCGAGTTTCGGTTTTGAAGTGTTGAAAGTATATCGTGCTGCTCTTACAAACGATTATTAGAAGTACGAGGAAGGTTCAATTAAACTGAAGGTCATTGGAGCGAACGAACCGGAGAGGAGATGGGCCAAGATGAAGCGTGTGTGATTGAACCTCTCTCTAATCAAACATCAAAGAACAGAGATTCGAAAATAAAAACTGTTCGGTCAACCCACGAAAACTCCAGCTCAAAAAATATAATCATCATTATCAACAAGCCGCCCCGCTCCCACCCTACCCTACCATCCCTAGTTGACCTCGTATGTCGGACCTCATGGACGGGCAAAACCCAATAAGGCCCAGAGTGGACACAGATCCACCCTGAACCTCTGGACTCTTTTTTTTTATTTTTTTATTTTTATTAATATGCTAAATCTAAACGGTCCAACTTCACCTATCTAGCCCAATCCAAGAACACTAGAAACATCAGATCTGCATCGTCTGGTGATAAACCATGAGTCGCCCCTTCACTTCACAACATTTCAGTCTCTCTCACCTAGTCGCCCCTACCTCTGTTCTCCCCTGGTCGGCTGCCGTGGCTCCTCGTGGAGTGGTTTTGGGTAATCTTTTTTTTTCTTGTGGAACGAGATTTTGGGTAATTTTTTAGTTTTCAAATAGGCATGTCCGATGGAGTGGTTTCAGTCTTTCAGGGACAAAATAAGCTTCAAAAGGATTTGTTGAGTATTTTGTTGGATTTAATCAATTTTGTATGGTAGACATGCTTAATAATTCTTATACTTCAATTTGTAGTTGAAATATTTGGGATTTGGATTTTGCAGTTTTTGTGGGTTTTCTAATGAGGGAAATGAGCATTGAGGTGCCTTTGTTTCAAATATTTGAGTGAAAATTCGGGTTTTGATTTGGATCTGCATAAAATTGAGTTGCATTGCTATTTAAAGAAGAGTTTTAACATACAAGTCGTATTGTAGAAGTAGAGCATTCATCAATTCGCAAAAATGACTTGTATGAAATTAGGACCCAAAACTGATGCATTTCAGAGGTAAGGGCAAGCCTGGTGCGTTTCTTAATTTTTCTACTTCAGTTTTCTACTTGGATGTAAACTTTTTTTGTTAATTTGGGTATTGTTGAAAATTGATATCTTATGAAGAGATTCTTTTAAAGAAAAACTGACTTAGACAACGTAAATATTGATGGAGGATGTCGAATAATGTGGAATTTGATGTCATCAAAATTATACACATCTTGGATAACAATTTTAATTTTCAAGATTAAGTTCAAACATATATGTTAATGGGTTTTTGTCAGCCACATGATTATGACTTTTCAAAACGACAATTTGGAGTAAAAGCTAGACGATTTAATCATTTTTTGTTTAAAGAGTTCGGTTATTGGTTGGAGTATAGTGTAGAAAAAACCCGACGTTCAACAACGATAAATTGTGCCCACCCTAAATTACTTTCATGGCTCCGCCCCTGCTCGTGGATGGTAGAGCTTTGCCAGTTCTTTGTTCACGGTATAGTATAAGTACACGCAATATCGTTAAAATACAAGATCATTAATCATTTGTATTCTAATAATCAAGTCAAATTGTAGAAATTATGTATGAAAGGATAAATTTGACGGAGCTTTTTAAAATTCACATACCTTAAAATGAAAATGAGCAATGTATATAGCCTTTGGGGGAAATCATTGAAAATAGCCAAAAGTGAAGGATAGCCTTTCAAAAGTGGCCTTTGACCATTCAAAGGTAGTAAACTACTAAAAATACTCCCAAATATAGAATTTACAACTAAAGTCATCATAATATAAAGAAAATAACAATTAAGTCCTAAAAGATTTATTTTAACCTCAAAGTTATAATATTTTCTCAAATTAACTTAACTATGACTAATAATAATTATAAAATGAAAAGACCTAGAACTAAAAGAGATTCATATAAAATTAAAACAATTGCAAAAAATAAAAAAGAAATTGAATTCGACAATGAAATTGATAAGATGGGATACCCAGAACAATTATTTGCATCTCAAGAAATATTAAAATGTTTCAAAGAAAATCTAATAGAAAATTTTGCTAGAGAAATTGTAAGATCTATAATCATAAAAGATGTACAGGATATTATAGATAAATTATGAAAAGAATAAAAAATATATCAAAATATAATATACCTTTTGAACCAAGTATGGATATAATAACAGATTTTGATATTATAAATTCTCAAACATTATTATATTTTGAAGATTTAATTAAACACTTATAAATGAGGAGACCTATCACAAATAGATTACCACAAGAATATAAGAAATTAAAGTTTGATTTAACTTTAAAATTTTATATATCTATAACTAATAATAGATTGAATCTTGATAAATCGAAGAAACACATAGAATATACGACTGTTTAAAATATTTTAAATTTTAAGATTTATTTGATTTTTGTTCGTTCAAAGTAGCACCCCGTATTTTGGTATCAGAGTCATAGAGATCATGGACATTACAATTACAAAAACAGATTGATATTACAAAATAGAAGAAGAAAAATGAAGTTATATATTTTTAGAACCTACGACTAAGAAACTAAAAACAATAATATTAATGATAATTAAAGAATTACCTCTAGAAGTAAAAGAATAAATTATAAATAAACTTATATTAGGATCATTAAGAGATGAATATATATATATGAAAAAATTATTATAGAACTTGAAAAAGAAGAAATTACGTTATATTGCAAAAATTATGAATAATAGTAAAATCAGAATTATAAAAATAGATAATTATTATAAATTAGAAACAAAAAAATGAGATTATATATATTTCTAGAACATATACCTAACAAGTTAAAAATAATAACATTAAGAGTAATTAAAAAATTACCTACAGAAATTAAAGGACAAATATTACATAAATTAATAATAGAATCAATAAAAGAGAGATGTATATATGAAAAAATTATAGAAATTTTTGAAAATGAATAAATTAATTTATATTATAAGGAAACATATCTACTCATTAAAAAACAAACAAAATAATTTTTTAGGATAACTAAACTAATAGAATTAATGGAGATAAAAGAAATTTTAGGTAAAAAATTAGCAAGAATAAGAGAAATAAATCAACAAATATTAGATGAAATCTTAAAAAATGGAAAAATAACAAAAACACAAGAAAAATTAAAATTAAAATTAAAACAAGAAAGTTATAAAATAAGAGCAAGTTATCACGAAAAAATAAAAAAATTAACACATAATGAATTAGCAAAACAAAAGTATGAAAGGATAATAAAAGATTGTAAACATGTTGAATGTAAAATATATTACTTAGCCAATCAAAGAAAAGATAACAAATCATTAAAAATGTCAATAGGTGAGTATATAGAGGATTAAAAACACTAATAAAAATATTAATAGATGATGTTCAAAATATAAATAATGAGATAAAAGAAGTAAAAATGATATTAATATTCTAAAACTTGAAATAAGAAAAATAAAATAAAATAATAAAGGAAAAGATAAGATAATAGACAAAAAATTTATAGATAAAAAATGTCTAGAATAGGGAAAAAACACGTTGAACAAGAAAATATAATAATAGAAACAAGTAGTATGAATAATGAATTTAGGAAAAAGATTTTACCATAAATAATAGAAGAAGAAGAAATGGAAAAACATAAAGAAAAAGCACTAGGAAAATTAGAAATTAAAGAAAATCAGGATAATAAAGAAAACAAAGATGAATGAAGAATTATATTTACTTATAGAAAATTTTGATTAATTAAGTTTAGAAAATTTAGATGAATATCAAGTCTTAATGAATATTGGAGGGGAACCAAATAGAGCAGAGTCTTCTAACAAACAAGAAATACTAGAAGAAAGTTATGCACTTATATACAATAAACCATATAGACAATATTATGACAAGATAAGAAATAGACAACCACCAAGAGAAAACAAATATAGTAATAAATTTGAACAAAATGATAATTATGATAAACCCATTAATCACGGAGGAGCAAAATTAAATTTAGATTGTAAAATAGATTCAATAATATTATTCTTTTTATATAATAAAGATGACACATGGGAAAATACTGAAAGAAGAATATACTTCTTAGTAGCATCTTTTGAAGGAAATGTTAGGAACTGGTGGGAATAAATAAATAATGATACAAAGATATTAATAAAAAGAAATGTACAAATAGAAATAATAAAATCAGATAGAAAAAGTATAGAAAGATTAGTAAACTATATTTCGGATGAATTTTTAGGAGAAGATTGGATAAAAAAATTGATGGAGAAGCAATAAAAGAAAAAGAAAATGTTAGAATAAAATTAATAAACCTAACAATGTATGACACGTGTAAAATTAAAGAATATACGCGTGAGTTTAAAGAATATTATTATATCCAATTTTATAGTAATGAAAATCAAGATATATATAAAGAGATGTACTATAATAAGTTACCAGGTTCAAGGAGAATATATTTCAGAATAAAATTTGAGAAATATATTAAAGAAAATCCTAAAACACCTAGATCTTTAAGATCAAGAATAAAATTTTTATTTGAAAGACATGCATATATATGTCAATAAAGATAATTGATGAAAAAATCAAGAAAATTAACTAAAATATGTTGTGAAGATATGAAAAAACATACACAATGAGGATGTAATCCTGAAGGGAAGATTATTAAGAGAAAATTTAGAAATTTTAAGAAAAAATACATAAAACCTAGAAGAAGATATTATAAAAGGAAATATAAAAACAAACCTTATAAAAAAATATAGAAGTCAATGCAAATGTTGGAATTGTGGAGAAATAAAACATATAAGTCATGATTGTAACAAGAAAAAAGTTAAAATATTACAAAAAGAATATTTAGAAATAGAAAGTGAATCGAGTGAAATATCAGATATTAAACAATATTATGATCAATAAGTATATATAAGTGAAACGGATTCAGAAGAAAATGGATCAGAATCTGAATAAAGAAATTGAGGAAATAGAAAGTAACAATATAGATAAACAAGAATATCAAGGAATAGAAAGTTATGAATTAAAAGTAACATTTGATAATAACAAATTCAAGAAAATGTGAAAATTATCTTTAGATTTAAAAATAGGAAAATGAGAAGCATTAGATAGGATATGGAAGAGAGAAAGAATAGCAATAAATGAATATCATAAAATTGAAAAAGCTATAAATGTTAGCAGGGACGGAGCCCAGTCTCAAAATTTTTTCTGGGCTCAATTTTTTTTTTTTTAGTTATAGGCTAAGTCCCACTGTCCCAACCCAAGATAAAAAGCCCAAAACTTTAAGCCAAATCCCAAAAATTTAAACCTCGTTCCCAAATCACTCATTCCTATACTCGACTCCTTGCTTGCTCCGCCTCCAGCCCTCCACTGTTCGCAGCCAGCCTGAAGCTTCGTTCGCAGTTCGCACTCGGCACCTCAACTCCGGCATCTTTGCAGCCTGGGCTCAAGAACCGCTGTTCAGATTCTTCAGAACTTCCACCCTATCTAATCTTTGCAGCCTTCGCCTCACGCCCTCGCACTCGCAAGTCGCAATCACACGCAGAACGGCAGAAGGTAGAAGATTTTACATTTTTACTACTTTTCTTTTCTTTTTTCTCCATTGAGTTTATGAGATTTTGTTTTTTCTCCAGCCTCCGAAGTTGGAATCTCTTGCGATTCTTTTCGTTTTCGAGCAGTAGACGGCGTTCAGCAGATGCCTTCAATTCCATTGGCGACTCGACAAAAGGCAGCACAGCCATAGCAGAAGAAGGTGAAGACTGAAGCCTCTGAAGTAATCTTGTTTCTCTTTTCTTTTTATTTGTTTAATGTTTCGAACATTCAATTTTTTTTTTACAATGAACTTAATATTGTTTTATGAGTATTGTACTTGATTTAAAATTATGTATTACTTTTGTATTGTATATGGAATTAGCTTTGTGAATTCATTCCTAAGTGAAATGTGAATTGCTTTTGCTTCTAGTATTACTGCCTCTATGAATTGCTCTGTTTGCACTGTGAATTACTTTTTGATTTTTTTTTTTGCTTCTAGTGTTTGTGATTCTGTATTGAATTGCTTCTAGTAATTGGATGTTGTGAATTGTTGAGGAAAATTTCTTGAATCTTTCCACTCAATCGCATACATTATTGAATTATGTTGTGAACAAAAAAACCTGAAATGTGCTCTAAGCCAATAGCTTATCTGAAAAACTGATCATAGTCAAATTAAGTAACATTTCAAGAAACGGAGGGGGTTCTATTAGATACTTGAGTGTCAGTGGTTTTTGTTCAAGTGTCAGAATCACAACATTTAATTTGCTCAAAGTACTGTTTTTTGGATTTTAAATCTTTATTATCCCTAGAACTAGATTGATTGAAGCTTGCTAATTTTGAAGGATAAATTGAATATGCTCTTGCTCCTATGATTGTTGGGGGTGTAATGTTGGGCGCTGACCAGTCTGTCATCCTCCACATGCCAGATATTCCTCCTACTACTGAGGCACTCGATGGATTGAAGATAGAATTGGTCAATGATGCACCCCCTCTTCTCAAAGGTTAGTAATTTACTCCAGAGTAGTGAAAATAATTGTCAATAGTTTCATATATTTTGACATTTTTTTATGCCAAAGTGGAATATGGGTTAAAAGTGGATAACTTGTACTTATCTGCTATGCTATTTAAATAAGGTGTCGTTGCAACAATTGATGTTGTTGAAGCAAGCAATGGAGTCAACATTGCATTGATGATCAGTGGTTTCCAGGAAAGAAGGCATGGAAAGGAAAAATTTGATGTCAAAGAATGTTTCCATATACAAATCCCAGGCTTCAGTTCTTGAGAAGCATGTTGCTGCCAACTGCAAGGTGATTCGGTTGTATTGATAATTCTTGATAACCTTTTTTTATAGAATAATGTTATGTCATTTTTTGTATTATCGTAATATTATTTTATATTTTTATCATAATTAAATTTATGGTAAAAAACTCGAAGTTCGACATTATAGTGTGCCCACCCTGAAAAATATTCCTAGCTCCGCCCCTGAATGTTAGAACAACTCAATGAATACATAAATTAAATTTTTTAACAAAAAAATCCAGTAAATGAATTATTAACAAAGATTAATAAAAAATAAGGAGAAAAAGTTTATTTAACAGGAATACAAATAATGTTTAAATCCTTATTTAGGGGAAGGAATAGATTCGCTCTTGACTGTAAGTTTACATGATGAAAGAATAATAAATTTAAAAGATAATTATCTAGGAACTATAGAATGAAACTTAGCATACCAGAAATTAATATTTACTTGTTACACAAAATATTATGTCTCAATAAAAGACAAAAACTTCAATGAAATTTTAGGACTACATTTTAAGCTACATATGAATGATATAATGGAACCAGGAGACAGAATTATGACTATAGAATATAGAGTTTTGTACACATTTACTAACTCCAATTATGAAAATATATACCCTAAAAAATTATACATAGAAGTTCATAAGGAATGTAAAGATATTAGTAAAATAATAGAACCAAACAAACAAATAAATTTAATTTCTAAAGAATATGAACTAAGCATAATCAAGGATAAATCTGAAATAACAGAAGATAAAGAAGATGATTATTATGATAAAGTAATGTTTAGATATGGAAGATTAATTAAAAGATCAACAAGCCTTAGATTACTTAGAAAACGGTTAGAAGAAACTAGTAATATAAAAGAAATTAAGCTTCATAGAAATGCTAGAAATATGAAGATAGAATGAGAATATTATAATAGAAGAGAACATATTAAAGGACCAAATATACTAATAGATACACGAGCAAGTGAATGTCATATAGTTTCAATTAGAAATAAAGGATTAACGATTCATAAGATTGAACCATATAGATATGTAAATTTTGATGGACAATACAAAATTAGAAGTCAAGATGCCAATAAATATATGATGAATTAATATTGTAGTACCATGTTATATAGATGATAGTATGAATACACATCCTCATATGTTATTAGAAATGAACTTTTTAAATGAATTAGAAGATTATAATATAAAAAGAGAAGGATTATATATTACACATAATGGTCAAACTATAATATACGAAAAAAGATAGATGAATAACCAATTAAGTCTTCCATTAACTGTATATATACAAGTTACCATAGTAGAAACAAATATAACAATATGTGCATTAATAGATACATGAAATGATTTTAGTATAATACTTGGAGTAAACAAGTCATAATAAACAAAATATATAGTTATAATAAATTAGAATGTGATATATTATTAAGAAATGATTTTATACAACAATTTCAATATTATAAACAAAATAATTATATGATAATGTTATAAACACTGTGTACACACTTATTAAAAATTTCGAGAGAATTTAGACCTTATAGAGTTCAGTCAACCCAGCGTGGTGATTTATGAGAGAAAAAATCGATTATAAATAGAGATATAAATACAAAAGTTTTATACAAAAAAAATCTTAAAAGCAGAAATAGAAATAAGCCTAGAAAAATCATAGAACAATTAGAAAAAACACGTGGAGAAAATCCATTATTATTTTGAAAACCATACCATCCTAAAGCTAAAATAGAACTAACAGAGAATGTTATAATTAGAGTTAGACCAATGATATATACTATACAAGATACACAAGAATTCAAAACCCAAATAAAAGAACTACTAGAACAAAAAATTATTAGATCTAATAATGGACCCCCATAGTAGTCCAACTTTTATGGTTATAAAACATTCTGAGCAAGTTAAAGGAAAAATCAGAATGGTGATCAATTATAAAGAATTAAACAAATATACTAAATTTGATGGATACTTTTTATCAAATAAAGAAGTCAATATAAACTTTGCAAAAGAAAAATAATATTATTCTAAGTTTGATTGTAAATCAAGTTTTTGGCAAATTAAGATGGAAGAAGATAATATACAATATACTACATTTAGTACACCTCAAGATAAATATGAATGGTTAGTAATGTCTTTTGGACTAAAAAATGCACCACAAATATATCAAAGAAAAATGTATAATATATTTAAAAAGTTTAATGAATTTTTTATTGTATATGTTGATGATATATTAATATGTTCTAACACTAAAGAAGAACATAGAAACCACTTAATGCAATTTATAAATGAATGCAAAAAGGGAAAAATTGTCCTTTAAAAAAAGAAAGTTATAATAGAAAAACAAGAAATTGATTTTCTTGGATTATCAATAGATAGAAAATGAATAAAATTGCAAACTCATATATTCAAAAAGATAGAAAATTTTCCAAATAAATTAGAATCAAAAGAACAATTACAAAAGTTTTTAGGATGTTTAAACTATGCAGAAGGATTTATTGAAAATCTTTCAAAAAAAAAGACATAAAATACAAGTTTTACTTAGAAAAACAAATACTAGATGATGGAGCGAAGAACATACAGAAATAATTAAATAATTAAAAGAAGATTATAAAAATCTACCAAATTAAGATTGCTGAATGAAAAAGACAATTTGGTTGTTAATATTGATGCTTCTGATATTGGGTAGCCAGCCATATTAAAAACAGATTTAAATGAAATTTGCAGATATTTAAGTAGAACTTTTAACCAATCAGAAATAAATTATACAACTCATGAAAAAGAATTGTTAGCAATTATTAGATGAATAAATTTTTTTTCACTATTCCTATTATCTAAAAAGTTTATTGTTGAAACTAACAATTCTAATGTTACAAGATTAATTAAGAATAAACTTTTAATGGAATCTCGATATAGAAGATTGCACAGATGACAAGCATATTTGTCATTTTATAATTTTGATATTATCCATATTAAAGGTATTGACAATTATCTTGCTGATTTCTTAAGCAGGAATATTGAATTTGGAAATGGATGATATCAAAAATATATTGATAGACGTCAAATGACGAATGGAATTCCTCAAAGAGGAATATGAAGATATCAAAGAAGGAATTGAGCAAATGGTGGAATTATTTCAGTAAAATGGAAAATTGTTGAAAGAAATCTCAATTTCTCATTCCAAATATACCAATGAATTGAGTGACACAATTGATGATATTACTTCACAATTCGAGTTATTAAATACCAAATAGTAGAAATACAAATAGGTACACAGCAAGGAAGCAGTAGTGGACCCAGTAAAATCAAAAGAGATACACCAAGTCCCTGAAAGGTGACTATAAAAAACAGTGATGAACTTACAAAGATTATCAGGATAAGAGATGATGAAGAAGATAACACTCTTTTATCAAAAAAGGAAGAAGAATATAGATCATTTACCAAAATAGTTTATGAACTGGAAGGAAATGATTCATATTTCATCTCTTTTGGAGATCACGTTTATCCAAGATTGATTATTACCAATGATGCAGACCCCTTTATGGTCTAATCAGCAACAGACTTTGGATTCTTAGATCTCATATATCCTGGAAGAGATCTAAAATAAATTGAAAAATTTGATGACATATTCAAATCTGAAATATCAAGATTTGCTCAAGAAAGATTGGTATATATTAAATTTTATTCAATCAGTTCTTAATTTGATGGAAATGTATTTTACCCTATTGAACATATAATCACAGTTGGACATGTTGGAAGAAATTTCCAAATAGAAGTCGGCAGAAATAAAAAGTCATTGCCAAATATCAATAAATTATGGATAAAATCCCGGAAAGTTCTAGGGATGAAGATTCTTTACAACAATGCAAAAAATTTATATGAGAAAAAATTTAAATGCTTATGCCAACATGAATGATGGACACTTTTGACAAACAATGGAAAAGAAAAATCTAAAATTTTAAAAGAATATATCCAAAAATTTGATATCCATCAGATTAATGGAAGTCTATCAACTATACATGAATCATGTCAATTAAGAGAATGCCCCACATGCTACCCAAATTAAAAGAAGACAAAAATATAAAGGAAAAAAAAGATAGAAAAGATGTATGGCCACTATCAAAAAGATGTCAAGCATTATTGAAGAATTTTGCCAACGCCATATGAAGACAATAGATGAAAAGAAGATGTGAAAGAAATGTGGACAACTGGAAGCAATAATAGAACTGCAATTATGTAGTGGATATACTGTTGTAATAATAGAACTTCATTAGTAAAGTATGAGATAAGGAATGATGTAAGAGGCCAATAATCGAGTCTCATGTAGTTGTATAAATAGAAGTCTTTGGGCTAAGAAAGAGAAAGGAGTTAGAAAAACACTCGAGCTCTCAGACTATAAGAAATCCAAAACATTTCTGTCTTTTGATATAATCCTTGTACCAATTTCAGAATATCAATAATATTCAATTTCTTTCATATAAGAATGAGTTTCTAAATTTTTATTCCCATAGATTCTTGATAGATCTAAGAAGAAACGTATTTCTTATTTTAACAATCAAAACAGTTTTTCTTTAATCCAAATCTAGGGACTTATCTTTGGAAATTATACAGTGAAGGTAAGAAGCTGAAATAACAAAGATCTGTTAAGACAAGAGGCCGTTGGAGGGAATAGTTTGCATATTCAGAGCCTGAAGGTTACTCGATTCTAAGAATAAAGATCCAGATCAAAATTAAGGTAGAACTACTATTTCTTGTTAAATTTTAAAAGAATTCTTTTAAGATCTTAGAGAATCGTAGGGATCATAAATGTTTATGATTATTCTTGATGTTTGAATTATTGTTTACCATAATGTTTATATCATTATTTTATAATACTATGGTAATTTTCATGATAATAATATTCAATCATGACAGGATATACAGTTAAAGGATTAGACGATTTGTTAGAAAAGATATTAGAAAAAATAGAAAGTATTAGATCCCAACTAGAAAATATAGATAAAATGTTTGAAAAATATGATAAACTCATAAAAGAATATGAACAAAAAATAGCAGACTATGCTAATTCATTAGATCAAATGATGGATTTATATATTAAAATTCAGAATATAAGAAATACAGAACAAATTCAAAACTTACTTTAAAATAAAATGACATGTCTTGCAATAAGGAAACTCATTTCATTAAGGGTAAAATAGATTTTTTCACAAAAAAACTTAAATAGACTAGTCAACAGGTTAGTTTGGAAAATCTCCCACGACCTTTGTTAGGTCTTCATTATTTTCAAAATACATTTTTTCTCTCTTATTTTCAACCACATATTTTTCAATAAAATATTATTACTTGTAAATCTAAAACTTTTTCATATTTTCTAATCATATTCTCCATCAAATCATGGTTATAAATGCATTTTTGAGTGAAAAAAAAATTGGGGCTCAAACAAGCTTGTGTTTGGTGGTGTAAGATAATGACACATCAAATATTTAGTCATTCTCTAACTCTTCGAATCCTAAAACTGGGCTCCTAACAAGTAATGAAGATTCATTGAGGCTGTCTATTTGAGGCGTTACCATATTAGGTGACCCTGGGGTGATGGAGGTGCAAGGTGTCTATTTTGACCTACTGTTGAGGTGAGGTTAAGGTGGTGACGTTGAAAGTTGTTGCTACTCCATCAAGTAAAAGCCTAATATTTATGTACATTTAAATAAATTCTATGATATGATCTTTATTACGTGTTTCACGTACTTCTCTTTAAGTTGTGATTTCGATTGGTTCGGTGATGAGCTTATGCTTCATCTACCTTAGCTCGCATTAGTTGGAGACATAACAGACAATAATAATAAAAATACAGATTTGAACGAGATATTAAAATTTCCCATTTTATATTAAGACTAGTTCGCACGGGCTGGGTTATTTTGAAGGTAATGACGTAATGTTAGTTTGTTAAATATGTTAAATTATCGTGAATTAAATTTTGAATGTTAAATATGGGCAATTTAAATTATCCTAGTGAATTTGCAATTGGGTGTTGTTTAATTTAACATTGTGTGTCCGAATGTAATTATCAACTTGATCATTATTTTATGTATTTTGGTAATGCAAACAAGCTATAAAAAAATGTAGCTCATGAAATCTTGCAGTAAAAAGAAGAAAATAACTTAATTTGACGATTTGGAAGGGAAAACAGCGAATTTTGGCCTTGAAAACGACTTGCACCCAGCCAAGCTAGTGGACACGACGTGCGCACCGAAGATAGATTTTCGAATTGGGGTCATGAGCGCAATTCCGATAATCGTAGCCAAAGTTATGGTGGAAATACTAAAATACATCTAAATGTTTTGTCAATGTAAGTTATTTTCTTCTTTTTCCTGCAATATTTCGTTCATTTCATAATTATGTCTTTTAATTTGATATGATTATTGCGTTTTTGCTATTTTTGATAAAACTTCAATAATAATGTTTTTATTTCAGCTGCATTTTTTATATCTTTTATAACATTTTTAGTTATCTATATTACCAAGATATATATGATAGTGGTCAAGTATGTAGTGACATTCAGACACACAATGTTAAATTAAACAACACCCAACTTGTCTTGAAAATTAAACTTGACTCAACAAGATAAAAGTAACTTCGGTAGCATTTGACAAATTTACTTGTATTAAATTACTCAAAGTGAAAGAAAAAAGGTCCAACTTAAATTTGCCCATTCTACATTTACAATGTATAATAATCATCTATTATATTTAGGCAAAAGGAAAAAAATTCTTGAACAAGATGAAAATCAATGAAACAACATCTAATGAGAATCTTCACTGAAAATATTAACTATCTAATAGAATTGAAGCCTTATTGAGAAAGCACATCAATAAGCTTGTCACTTATTGCAAAATTCACTGGTTCAGATGCCATATTTATGATCCCGCTGTAAGCAATAATAACAAGTTAACATCATTGAGATATAATGGAAGTATAAGTGTAAAAACACAAGTAAAGTTTCAATATTTTATGAGCAATCTTGTAATAAAAAGGAATGTTATATAACAACACAAATGAAGTTTGAATAAAATTAAGTAATATAGTCCCTTTTAAGTATTACATAAGTTTTTTTCGGAAAATAAAATAAAACAAACCATTAATTTGTTTGAGAGAGCAAATAAGCAAACATTTTTCAATATCCATAACCTCTTTAGCAAATAAGAAGAAATGAATATGTACTTGCGACTAAATGTCTGCTGAAAATATAAGTGCGTGGAATATCTCGAGAGCAAAATTCCTCTTCTCTAGACCTCTTCATTGACAAAAGACATTCAACAGAGAGTTCTTAAATAAATGAGCACCAACAGAATACAAAAGAAATTACCTTCCAAAATCAGATAATATCTTGAAGTAAAAAATTGTATGGTCCATAAGTATGATTATAAGCTCATAGATAAAATGAAAATGACTGAAATTAAAACGACTTATGGTTAATAGAAAAATTTATACCATACATTAATAACGATTAAAACAAAAAGTAATAATAATTAACATGTTATCAAGAGTATATGCATAAGATTTTTTGAAATTCTCTCAGCTATAGTTACTTCCACTATGTTTGTAACTTTAGAGTACCATATTGTCATAAATCCAAGTAAGTGTAAAAAATATACACAAATATCATAAAGTTTGAAATATTCCAAAGCTAAATTAGTTATAGAAAGAAGAAATAACATAAATCAGCAATATAATTATAACAATGAACGACTAAGATATGTGATAAATACTTACAAAGAAGTTATATTCTACAAATAAATGAATGAAAGAATTTCTCTGTAGACAACATTCTTCGTACATGTACTGTGTAAATTGTCCGTGCTTGATGATTTTAGTAAAATCTTTAAAGATTTGCTTGTTTTAGCTCTAGACAATGCTACATAAAACTGACAATGACAGAAAATCGGTCCAGGAAGATACAAACCAACGTAATCAAGTGTCTGACCTTGTGCTTTATTTATTGTCTTGCAAAACATGGTCTAATCGAGAATCAAGTTCTTTTAAAATGAATTGAAGTTTGATTATTTTTCAGAGGTACAAAAGGAATTATTGGTAAGAAAACACGTTTCCGACAATATTCACCAGTTGTAATTTCAGCAAGAATTACATTCTTATCAAATTTTCTACAAATAAGGCGTGTTCCATTGCATAACCCTTTAAAAGGATTGATGTTTCGGAATAATATCACATGACAGTTTTTCTTAAGCTTCAATTCATGCGGTGGAATACCATTTGAAATCAAAGTATTCAAAAAATCTTCATGTAGGCTCTATTCTGATTTGTTAATTGCTTCATCAAAACTATAATATGTGAAGATTTCACTAGGAATCTGATCAATTAAAATTCTGTTAATATGATCAACACATTTATTTCTAGACTTACTCGATTTCCCATCGTAGGTAAATTATCAACATATGCTTCTATATTCAAAAAAACGTGATTTATCAAAAATTTTAGAGATGTAATTTCATCCTCAAATGGTACAATTATATTGTCTGGAAGCTGAATGCAGTTACAATTGTGTTTTTCCTCTATTCAATGGGATCAAATTTTGCTCGCATGTTCTCAACCAACTGTAGATGTGAATACAAAGGCCGTAGGTCAGAGAAGACTAATAACTTTCATTATGTTTTTTTTTCCTCTCGGTATCACCAGTAAAATTTGTCTGAAATATCCTCCTAAAACGGTTACTTTTCAACTGAAAGGCAAATTACAATAAGTAATATATCTGAACATTTTATCAACGGTTTCAACGGCACAACGATTTACCATAGGCGCTTCATCCCAAAGTATTAATGTAGACATTTTTAACAAAGTTCCTAGAGCTGATTGTTTACTAACAAAACAGATAACTTCGCCAACTATTTTCAGATGAATTTTAAATCTTAAATGAGTTGTTCGACCTCCAGATAATAGAGATGCAGATACTTTAGAAGATACTGTAGTTAAAGCAATTAAATTTTGAGACCTTACACCTGTTAGGAGAGCTTTATATAAAAAAGTTTTGCCGTTCCTCTTAGATCATCGATGAGATAGATCCCACTTGATTTGTAATTTAACCATTCTTCTAAACCTTTCATTTTCATCTATATTTACACTGAATGATACTATTCTATAGTCATTTATGTTTTTACCTAATGATTTTAAAATAGAATTGATATCTTCTAAAACTCGTAGTTCAGCAGCCATTGAAGGTATATTTTCATATACATAATTATCGATCATATAAACTTTAAATTTATCCCACGGTAATTTTAGACGATCAAAATTGCAAAGTGTGAGAAGTGTAGTAAAAAGCTGTCTTAAAGAAGTAGACATTTTATACATAATAGCTTCAGACATACATTCTTCACAATGATTGTCTCCGCCTAACAAACCATGTAAAAGTGCTCATTCTCGATATGTACTAACCGTTACCCCGTTCAAAGTTCGTAAATCATGAAATGATGTTGGACCTCGAATATGATTGAGAAGAACGCATAGAAAATATAGTCTCCTTTAGATGAATTCGCTACGACAATTCGTCCTATAACAACGTATTTTTTTCTGGGAGTGTAAATCTTCTTAGTTGAGTTCCAAACAAAATGTGTTGGAAAATCTTGATAAACAATGTACGAGCAAATTTATTTGCTTTATTTACCTCAAAAATTTTTGTTAACATTGTTCTTTTCGTATTTTTGTTGTCAATAATAGTAGATAAATTATCTTCGTCGTCATATCTTACTTGTTGATGATTTTCGATATGAAGATGTAAAGAATAAACAGTTGGATAAATTTTCACCAAATGAAACGAGAAAAACTTCCATATAGCTTTAGGTGGAGATGTCCATCTAGCAGATTGACAAGCTGAGATTTCGTCGGTTTCTTTTCTTACTTTATTTGTGGAAACTAAAAAATGAATACGATCATATCATTTATACACATATTTTACAGCATTAATAAAAGAACATACTTCAACATTAATGTTTCAGTCAAATTTTACGCTCAAATAAGGATTATACGATACAACCCCATCGATTGTCTAACATTTGACCTTTAACTTTAATAGAAATATTGTTATCACGACATTTATACAAATGATATGGGTTATCACCGAATATAGTAATATTGTAATAATCCCTATGATATTTATTTTTGCAACTTTTGTTTACTTCCATACATACGTTTTTTGGATTAAGGTGTACACAAGGGTCATACATATTGTGTTTAACGATAACAGAATGAAGATAAAGATATTTGTTTTCATTATGAGTTTTACAACAAACTATCTTATCAACATCTAGAGCAGAACAGATTTTGTGGTTATAGTTAAAAATTAACTATAGATGTGCATAAGGAAGTACCATTTTTTGAAATTCAGTAACATATATATGCGCAACAACTGGGCTAAGATATTTGTTTTTTTATAAATCATTTTTCAACTCTTCTAATTTTGCTCAAAATATACGCACAATTAGACCAGGTCGATTTTGAATCTCATCATTGTGTTTTAGTTTTTGCTTAATTTCTGACCAATTTGGATTGCATATTATAGTCAAGAAGATGTCTGATTTTCCATAACGCTGTACAATAGACATTGCATCCATATATCTCGTTAACATATCTATAGGCCTACATGTAAAATACTGAGGTAAAATAAATTTTCTTCCAATTTTGTACCATCTTGTCTCTCAATTCTGAACGCTATCTACAATACATTGGTAAAGTTCAGCTCGAATTTGATTATGGTTGTTACGAAAATAGTCTAACCATGCATTTTCGATCTTAACATACATATCTATAACATATTGATGGAGCAATCTACCACTGTGAAGTAAAATAGACTTACCGGAAAGACTAATTTGTAATTTATATGAATAATATTCTTGACAAGAAACATATGATTGTTTCTTCATTCCATTAAGCACTGCACAAAGAAATACATCATTCAATTACGAAATTGACACTGCAAAACTTACGTGAATGTACAATAACATAGATTTGCAAACATTTATTTTCTTTTTTCAATAAATTCAGCTGCAGAGGTAACTGTATTAGGAAATTGAACAAATTCATACCAATATTCAGTCCTTCTACACCTCCCAATGCCTTCATGCCACCCAGATTCTCCGTATGGAAAAAGTAAAGAATATTGCAAAGGATCATATCAACCGTAGTAATAATGAACTTTATGTGAATCACCAGAATGACCATTTATAGTAACGTCTGAAAGCGAATATTAGCATTTTTATCGTTTTTTACCCATACAGCAGTTACTTCAGATGAGGTAGGAGTATTAAATACTCTTTGATCAAGTTCTGGATCGCATCTTATATGTATTTGATGATCTCGTAAGTTAGTCATATTACTTAAAGATCGAAAGAATCGACTATATGAATTTACTTTCAGGATTTCAATTAGAATAATTAAAGTACATTAATCAAAGTTCTCTGAAATTTTCATACGATTTTGAATTTCATTATCTGTATCATAAAAATATAACTCCATATAAGAATATTTATTGTTCTGTGGGATAAGTTCGTTTACATAATGATATACTTGTTCTTGAACTCTAAATGTGTAAATACCTTGGTATACTTTAAAAAACTATTTGTCGTATTTGACACCAAATGAAGTGAAAGCAAAGTGGTTATTATATCCCTGTGCAAATTTTTTAAATTTCCTACATTTAGATTCTTAAGAAGTAAACAAGTTGTACAATTCAATGGGTGAATCAGGTACAGAGAGATAAAATTTTCCATCGGAACAACAGAAACATTTACTTTTTCTATAAATTTTTCTTGCATCACAATATTTACAGCTATTGCATGTCGGCAATACGTATGCAGTCGTTGGTATGTTCAATACATCAAAACCACTTGGCAATGTAGAATTGGAAATATGAGGTGTCTATTAGATCATAGCCTCAATACATTGTAGATTGTTGCATTTGTACATCATTCGAAATATTATGTCCAGATGATATATGATTACCTATCCTCCTACGACGATCATTGCAACTACTTCGAAGTCGTTTTCGTCAATACCTATTCCATTGATCTTCTTGTTGGCGATGGGACGTTGTTTCAAAATTAAGATAACCATTTGAAGTATTTATATCGAATAGTTGGAGCCCAAGGTAACTAACACGAACTAAAAGAATTAAAAAATGTTATTAACATATTTATATTTTTAAGTAAAATAAATTTGTAGAATAATTGAATCAACTTCTCAATCACCAGATGGTACAAAAATATTAATCACAACACTAACAATTTTTGTAGAATAGTTGAACTCTAACCGTAACTGCAGAAAGCAATAGTTTTAGAAAGAAATAATTTTACATATGTTAAAACATACATAGAATAAAACTAAAATTTAAAATATCAAAATTTGTGAACAATGGACTATAAATAAATAACTAAAATACTACAAAAACCTATAAACAAAAACCCGAATAGTTTAGTTGGAGAAACTTACCTAAGATAGAGTGCACTACTATAGTCAATTACAACCACCGGGAAAACAATTGGACATTGTATAGAAGAGAGTAATAAATACAAATTAGAGTCCATAATTTGTCAATAATAGTTGAATGATAAATACTATAATAGAAAATTTAGGAAAAAAATACAAAGATTAACTAAAAATTAAACTCTACAAAATCTAAAAAAGAAGAACAAAAATATCATACCTGGAGATAACACAATTGAATATATGTTGAAAATTTTAATATTTTTACTTTGAGAATGATATCTTGCAATCTAAAAAAAATGAAATCAAATTCTACATTAGCAGAATCAGGAATCACTAAAATTATGACAAATTAAATAAAATCATAATAAAAATAAAAAATCGAAGTACGTGAAGTAAATGAAGAATAATATCATCTACAAAAAAAAAAGTAAGAAAAAATCAATTGAGAGAGAATGCTGAAAGGAAGTTGAATGAAGAGAGAGAAAGCAAAATGCCTGGAAGAATTTTGATAAACAGTAGAAGTTAGTCATAGGGTGTTATTTTCACTCAATGATATTTATATAATGTACATTAAAAGTATGATTTTATATAATACTAATAATGTAGAATGATTGTACAAATACACTAACAAACGAATTACGCTTTTCTTATTTCACGAAGAACAAAAAAACTCTACAAGACATTTTACAGTCTTAAATACTAAAACAATAGATAACCTGCTGGCCAGCAGTCCCTTCATGGAATGGGCTACAAAGCAAAATAAATAAATACTGAAAATAATGAAATAAGAAACATTAAGTAGCTAACGAATTCAAACATCCAAAATTCCTCATACGTCACGGCGAAACGTGAGGTTTGAAGTGAATTTAATGAAGAAGAGAAATGAATGATTTATTTTATTCCTACCGTCACACTTTGTTTCCATTTAATCTTATCCCCTTTAATTTAATTAATTGTAATTATTATTATCTTTTTGCAAGACATTATACTTTGACCAAAACAAAAAGATATTTTGTATATAAATAGATACCAAAGAATAAGAAGAATGAAAGATTTGTTTGATTAAATCTTGTCACCTTTATAGTCGATCACTTTTTGGTTACACCAAATAATTAACACAATAAGTTGGAGGTATAACTCTGTTTTTAACATCTTTTACTTCTTCCTATATACTTGCAATAATTAAGGCATTACTGATTTTATAACTGAAATATAATTTCAAGGAACACAAAGTTCTACATGTGAATGGTTAAAGAATCCATATATTTAGCGTGCGATGATCACGAATAATCAAGAATCTGTAACCTCATGGTAGTTCGAGGGCAATGTCCTCGACGGGGATCGACCTGTCTGGTCAGGTCGCGAAGATCGAGGGGCAGTGCCCCTTGTGGGGGTTCTGGGGCAACGCCCTCGACGGGGATTGACCTGTTCAGGAGTGTATGTGTTGAGGAGCTTATCTGTTGGAAATAATTTTTTTTAGCAAATACCAAAGATGAAGTAGGAAAAAATAATATTTTTAATAGTCGTGTTTTAAAAAAAAAAATTGCTCCGCACATTACGGAGCAACTGCTCTGCTCTCTTTGTTATGTGCGGAGCGACCACGGAGCAATCTGCACACCACAGAGTAGTTGTTCGAAGATTTTTTTTCCCGCAAGCTTACAATTTTTTTTTTTACTTTAATGTAAATCAAGGGATAATTTTGTCTCTACAGACAAACGAAATTTAACTTTACAGACAAACGAAAAAAAATAATCAACCCAAACCAATTCTAGTATGTAACATAACATAGAATAAATTGCAATTTCTTAAATATAAAAACTATAAACATCCAAACTAAACCAATAAAAAAATTTAGGGGTACCGTTATATTTTTTGCTATTTCTAGTGATCCTGTTGGTTGACAAATTTATCTACAACAAAAGCAAAAACACATACTCATGTTTAATTCCATCATTTATCTTTAATTTCATATTTTTTATTTATATTTCCAACTTGAATTAACCAAATACACATATTATGCTCAAAGTTAACCCATATATTTCATTTAGAAAATCACAATAATCTCCAAAAATTTACCCTTCAGATTGAATTATCAGTAATCGGTAAACAAACCTACAACTAATTCAAATTCCTTATCTTTATCTTATCTAATGGCCTTCTCCCTTTTCTCTTCTCTTTTTTTCAAGCTTTTCGTTTGTTACCTATTCTCGTTGAAGAAAAGAAAGATTTTTTTTTTTGTATATAAATGCAAAGAATAGGAAAAATACAATCACCGCCTTTCACTAAGGAAAATACAGCCACCACCTTTCACCGCCTACATTTTTGACCAAATCTTTATAATTTGAGTCTCCTTTCTATCTTCTTCAATTTAATTTTTCCCCCAACGTTTTGTTTCTTATGGAAGAGGGAAATATTTTTTTTTTTTTTTTTTGTGTATATAAATGCAAAGAATAAAAAAAAAATAATACAACCACTGCCTTTCACTAAGGAAAATACAGTCACCGCCTACATTTTTGACCAAATCTTTATAATTTGATTCTCCTTTTTCTCTTCTTCAATTTAATTATTTCCCCAGCGTTTTGTTTCTTATGAAAGAGGGATAAAATGGGAAAATGAAATATGTCTAGAATAAATAGTCAACAAATGATTCCATCTTTCTTTTTATAGAAGAGGGAAATAGAAAGCCACCTAGTAGCCAAATTTGCATATCATGAACTGATAATAGAATTGCTTGTAACTAACAGCCACCATATTCTTAATTTCTACAATATATACAATGTATTGTGTGCAATCAACAATATATTTCTGCAATCTGTTTTCTTTTACAAATTCTTTTTATGCAACTTTGTAACTGGATAACTGTCATTAATCTCCATTCAAATGAACTCTTGAACAAATCCAGATGGTGGATCGGAAAAGGCTTCGGTCTCATCCCCGGGGTCTGTAATCTCCTACACCGATATAAAGGGCTAAAGTACGAAAAAGATTATATCAAAGTCGAAAAAATATGTGGTAAGTCAAATAGACCACAGTCCGAAGAACAAACTGGCTATGAGAAGGCTTTGTGCTAGGGCTACCATTTGGTAGCATTGGGAAGTTATCTGGAAGTGGCATTTGACAGTTCTCACCATTGAAATATATTCTTCTAGGAAGCGCCCATCCATTTCTGAGTGTAAATGATTTTGAATCTTTTTGCAAAAGTATCTCTGTACTCACTGATCCCAGTTGGTTCTCACCGGCTTGCATGAGTTCAGAGTTGTACGAAAATATTCCCCAGAAGAGGGCAACTTCTTCTGCGTATAGTATGATCATATACTTAGTATAGAATTTTAATATACATCGGGGCACAAATAAACATTTTAAGTACGATTTTGCAGAGGTGTACCTGAAGTTGGAAGCACCTTATTGTTGAAGCTATAAGTAGTGGCAGGCTGTCTAAATCCTGGATGTTGAACCAAAATGTTCCAATCTGAGTAATTTTTCCCGTAGTTGTAATTAGAGATAGTCAGTTTTACTCTCCAATGATCCACGTAATTTTTCTTAATATGCCAGTGAACCCGAAGTGGGCACATATGATTGGTGCATTGAACTAACTCAGCATCGAGCAAATTTGATGGGAACGAACCTTGTCTATTCAACATAATGTACACACAAAATTAGACTTATGCATATAGTATGCCGGAGAGCAATTTAGAGAAAGTAACATACCTAACACACGATGTTGTCAGCTCATCAGCAACTCTACAGCCACAGCTGCATGAAGGGCATGATGTGATTGTAGGGTTGTAAAATGTTGACAGTGAAACACAACAAAATGGTGGTTTTTTAGCCAAAAAACTAGAGTATGTGCATGTTGATCTCCATGTTCCTGAACATCACGAATCTTTAGTTAGGACTAAGAACCTAGTATTCTACAATTGCATTTTGGTAAGTAGTATTAGATCGTACTGGATAGGACAATGAACAAGAATTTTGCTACTTTTTCTTCCTTAAATGATGTCCATTCTGTTTAATCCATCTAAAAAAAACACGACTTGAACTCAATGATGTACTTACTGAAAACTTGCTCTTGTCTTCTGCCCCCAATCACTGAAGAAACTGTGGGATCTATGTCCATTACTTGGCTGCAAGTATAACCAGGTCCCGGAGCCATCAAAGTAAGATTCAGAGGCTTGTACCCCGTAGTATTCTGCTCCAAATTGCCAACAGTAACCTCAAAGGATGAGTATGACATCAAAGGGTTAATAACCCAGGCAGCAAGGACGCCACCATTGCAGCAACCATCGGTCCTGTTTTGTGGCTGTGCATCTGGCATCAGATCAACTATCACAGGATCTTTCTTGCATGAATGTGGTACCTGGAATTTGAAAGCTGAACAATTTCCTTGTTGGACAGCAAAAGCACCAGACATTGACCAAATGACCTCATTCTTTTCCCAGGTCCATCCTAGTTTCCAACCTGGGTTGTCTACATGACGATACTGGTAGTAGTTTTGGATCATTACTCTTGCCTACAAGCAGCAGTCAGATTAACTGACAGGTCACAATTACTGGTGAATGAGTTATCAAAATCTAAGATACCAAGTGCAATTGAAGATAGTAATGAATTGGCAAGTGCTGTATTTAAAATTTGGAAGTTGTTTACCGAATCAAAGTAAACCCACAATACATGTTTGTTACGTACATGACTAAAATTTTGATAAACAAAATTTTTAACTTCTTTCTCTTCGTAGTACTATCGAGTCATATCTGGTCTTTCACACCAAACATGCCATCAACGTTTGTCAAATTCAACCAACAATAACTAGTATGTCCATGTCGAAGTTATATATTATTTCCATCATCAGCACAGCACAGAAGAACTCATATTTATTATATGACTGCAGACAGCTAAAACAGCTTGATCAGTCGCACACTCAAACTATGTATATGAAACTTTTTTTCTATCATGGAAAACCATGACACAAGTAAATAAGGCAACTCGGAATTAAGCAACTAGTTAACCATAAAACAAATTAAATATTTAAGAGTTAATAAAACTGAAAGACAAGAATTAGCCTCCTCACAAATGAAAAACTTCTGACAAGAAACAAATCCAAACTTAAAGCAGAAAAATACAGTGTGTCAATTACAGGACTAACCACATAGCCACCAATTGTATACTTCTTTATGTCGAAGGTAACCGTAATATTTCCAGTTGGATCCAAAGGATCATAGCTATCTGCAACCAGAAAAGCTTAGGTGAGAAAAATTATAAAGAGAATTAGGAAGCAAGTTTATTTCCAAATTCAGAATTAGGGAGGCAAGAGATGCCTGAAATTCTGCTCAGAGCGATTAACAAAAGTAACGTCCATTGATAGCGGAATGCAGAAGAAGTCATTGAATCCATGCTTTTTTACTAATACAGCAATTGAAATATACAGAAGCTCTTAGAGTTGAAGAGACTTAAAAAAACTTCATTAATTATAGTTTCTGAAAAGAATGATCTGTACCTACTAAGAGTTTTCTAGCAAATTTAGTTTTCTGTATTGTCCTTGATTGGAAGTTCGAAACAAAGAAGAGTCATTGGAAATATCAATTTAATTGAACGAGACAAATTCACAACATCTCATGCTCCAAATGGTAGATTCTCTATGACAAATACACACTAAACAACAAAATATAAAGATTGGCAGGCATCATAGTTCCTTATAAAGGTGCAACGTGTGACATGAAAACATCATGGAGAATATTTATCCATTTCATCTACTAATAAATTACTGTATTATATATCCAAGGAAGAAATCCAAAATCGCTAGAGATAAAAATTTATCCTACTAACTTTCTTGTTTCTTCCTTCGCAAAGTCTAGAATAATCGTCCCAAAAAGTTCTAGTAATTTGCTCCATCAAAAATATATGTCTCCACATCCTACACAACAGCAATTTAATAAAATCTCATTAAGAACCAAGATTATGATTTAATTATAAGCACAATATTGTATAGTATCAGTTACAATGTCAAGATTCCAACATCATAAGTAGAAAGCAGCATCCATTTAAGTTGTAAGTACAAAAATGAAGTCAACTAGATATAATAATTCAAGCATGATGCAACTCTGTACAAGTAACAATACACATTGACTTTCTTGATGAAGATCCTATCATATAATTGTTGAGAAAATTCTGCGATGATCATTATAAAAAGATAAAGGAAAATTCATGCACAACCCAAAAAAGTAAACGAGTGTATCAGAGACCTAACTTAAAGAAACAACTTGGTTCCTCTCTAACACCTTAGACTTTTAGATAGTACCACAATAAGAAGTAGAGCTCAAAAATTCAAAGACCCCAATTACAAAAATTATGCAAGATGATTTACATACAACTTAAGCATTTAGATGAAATGATTATGAAGTGCCCTGTAGGTATGGGCAATTATAAAATGAATGGTGACACCCAAAGTGGTAAGACGGCCGGCTTGGTTATCTGCAGAAGCGGAATAAGTATAAAGCATATAATAAAACACAGTAGAATTATGTATTTCTTTGGAGCATTTTGTCGAACAGGTCAGGGGCCATCGATAAGGCGACATGGCCAAGGAAATAGTTTACCAACAAAGTTTAATATTTATTTGTGGGCCTTGTTTGCAGTTTCAGTGACAGAGTGTTCCAAATTATATGGCAATTTGAAAGGCATGCATGATGCATGTTTGGCTAAGCTTGAAAAGTTTACTTAATTTACAAATAAGTAGAAAAGTATATTTGGTTATTATAGTACTTTTGTTCCTAACGATATTTTATATCATTTCCATCCTCAAATTTTTCATTAGTTAACACCTTTTGTATTTGAAAATAATTTTATATTCAAAAGTCTATCGAAATGCCGTAAAACAACTTATTTTTTCATCATATTTTTGAAAGATAAATAAATAAAAGTTTGAAAAATATTTTCTCCTTGCTTCAAAGTATGAAAACAAAGTATTTTGATATAAATCATCGTTAAGGACGAGATATACCTATTAATAGAATGTTGAAAATAAAAATTCAATGAAAAAAAATTGAGGAAAGATTGATGAGTTTAATTGCAATTAAAATGTGGTTATCAAATAAAAATTGTGATGATAATATAACCACCCTTACACTGAAGCCCTTGTTTGAGCATTGTCTCCCGAAATTCATTTTTCCTCCCAAAACTTTTTCAATTACATATATTTTCAAGAAAATACTTTTACACGTAAATATAAAATTTTTACTACTGTTTTAAGTATATATTATTTAAAATATCACTATTACAAAATTTATTTTTTTTAAAAAAAAGGGAGCTCAAATAGGAGAAAAAATTGATTGATAATTACATTCATTTGGCCAAGGCTTTGAAAATTCAAGATTAATTTTATACATTAAAATTACTCATTTAAGGAAACACGTCATAATATTACTTTCAACGAACATCATGTTCATAAAATACTACAAGATTCGGCTATTAATTTCTTCGATTCACAACATTAAAGGACTTCTACACATACTACGGTGAAGATGGGGTCGAGGATGAAGCATGTGGCTCGTGCACGATTGAGTTTACGGACACTGATATCGGATTGGCTTCTAAATGTTGCATGACACTCTCGAGTACTTGAGTCAATAACTTCTTGAACTCTTCTTCGTTAACCATTTTCCGTTCATTCACCTCGAACATTTTAAGAGCTTCAGTCGTAATATCATCCATCTACAAATACATTGATAAGAAAACATATCGACATTTTTTAATTCATCAATTATTATCATTATAGACGATACTAAAAAAGAATTATTGAGACGGGGCTAGGAATATTGAAGCTTATCATAGACGACAATTACCCGATCCAGAGCGCCAATTGGATGTAATCCAGCTGAAGAGGCAAGAAATTCAAGAACTCCACGGAAATATTCCTTCGATATCTCCCCATTTTGATCTTTGGGTACAATTTCTATAGCAGAATTCAGTGTCTGCATTGAACAAAAGAACGATAATGAAATGTATAAATAGTTCGTTTTCTGAAATTCGACTTCAAGATTTTCATGGCCTATTGAAAAGAACGAATGATTAATCTATGTGTACATAAATGTATACATGTTCGCGTAATGTGAGTAGGATGAGGCCTATGATACTGTAGCATGAGCACCACCCCCACTCAGGGGCGGACTGAGACCAATTTTCTTGTGGGATCAAAAATGAGATTTCAAAAATGTTTAGGTTAAAAAAAAAAAACTCAAAATTTTTTTTTTTTTTTTTTTTTGTGGGGTCATCTGACCCCATGTGGGTCCGCCCCTGCCCCCACTCACAATATGTGTTCATCTATGTACACATAGCATGGCTTAAGAACGAATAGGTCGTGTTATGCTTGGACGCATCAACTATTTGACTACTAACCTTATGTAACTCGAATTTGTTCGACAACAATCTCTTAATCCCACTTCCATCGAAAGTATTCTGACTATGAGCAACAATTGCGGGTTTCTCCATAAGATGTTGTGCCACACTCCCTATAGCTCTTTTAAACTCAACCGAAAATGTCTCTTGTGAAACTGTTTGCTGAGAGACATTGCCAGAGGATTGGAGTGCTGGTTCCACAATGTTGCTTACAACCTACAAAATAAGAAAGAACATTATCTCCATACTAGAAAATCGCACTTGTTTTTGACAAGACAAACATTTTGTGCATTTATGTGTAGTGAAAATAAATTCATTCTACAAGTATGGAAGGATTACCCAAGGATCTGCAGCCGGAGGCATCCCTTGATCAACGGTAAGTTTCGCGAAAGCCTCCATAATGTAATCTCGAAGAGATCCATCGGGTAATCCAATCTCCGAAAAAATTGAAACTATATCCGTTTCAAAAGTCGGGCTCTTCAAAAACTCAAGCAACTCTTCACCATCAATTCGGAGAATAACAATGGCGTCTCGCTTCAAACCAGCAGCCATGTCCATTAGTATATATCAGGTAATAGCCTTGCTTTATTTTTTCTTGTTTACCACTCGCAAATTCATTAGTCACCTGCAGGATCACATCACCTTATATCAATGTAGAAAGTAGATTTTGATGTGCAGCAGTGAAATTCTGTTACGAAAAGGAGAGAATATGCAATAGAAAAATTAAGAACATGGGGAGCAGAAAATCCACTATATCAAAGAAGAGTACAAGAGAGGATTACTTTGGACGGCTACTCCGAATAACATATCGAAACCCATATATAGATGAGATCCCTCTACTGCCACTACATACATCCAAAAATTCTCATAATTTTGGTTTCACCATATACATCGGATCATGAGATTTTTGACGGGCCAAATAGAATTCGGACCACCGTACTTTAACAAATTCTTTGATTAATTTACACACGGAAGTTGTCTTCAACATCATAGATAGAATATTTAATACCATTATCATCAATTTGCACTCGAAACATAAAATGGCATAAACAGGGAAATAGACCAAACTCTGAACAAGTTATCATGATGAACAATAGGTTCCATTCGTAATTTCATTTTAGTTTCTCTATTATCTTCGTAATTGGGATTGCTACAAACATATAAACTAACAAAAAGAGGAAAAAAAAATCTTATTTGTGTTTTATAAGGTTATTGGAGATAGAAATCAATTGGTTCACGAAATGTTAAGTTGTAGAGCCTACTTGTTCATCAATTAAGGATTGTTTAAAAATTTTACACTTATAATTTCGGTTTTACCTATTTTTTTTTAATAAATATGGAGTTGTCTTTAGAGTTTATTTCATCATCATTGAAGAGAGAGAAATGTTACAGAAAATAGGATGTACGATTTTTCTCTTGTAAACTATTTTCATCGTGGTAAATTATTGTAGTGACAGAAGATGATATACTCTCAAGCGAACTTCTATAAATCATGTTTCTTTTTTCCTTTATTTCAATATTATTATTCTTGATTGTATAGAATTACAATTTCTAATTTTCAACACAAAGACGTCCCAATAGAATAGCACGTCTATAGCACCCTCATCATCTTTGAATTTCGATATTTTATTATTTTGATAGTGGAAAAAGCTATAACCAGAATCAAACTACAGAAAATATCATCAGTTTGATATCAATTAAATTAATCTGAATCAAAGCCAACAATTAATTTTAACCACATATTTTATCGATCCAACAATTTTTCAGCCACACGTTTCATCTCCTTCTATAAAAATCTATTAAAAATCTGATTTTAATCCATATCAAACATAAGATCTAACAATGCCTACAACTAATATTCAGATATTAACGTGGAAATAAAATTCGAAGTTGTCTAACACTAGTATTATCCATTCCGATGTATCAACTACTAAAGATTTCCATAGACAAATATCTATGTGCTCGAGACTTTTGTGTCAAATGTTTCATCGCTTTTATTTATTATAAAATGTCTCCTCTATCTAGTCCGATGTATCGACTACTAAAGATTTCGAGAAGCAAAGACCTATATCCTCAAGACTTGCATGTCAAACGACAAACTTTAACATAAACAAGACTACTATTGTTTTTCCATCACTTGAATCCAATTTGCATAGCGTTTTTTTATCTAACTTTTTCCCAAAAATGTTGTTCCTAAGTGTTGGTGCAGTTGTACTTCTTTCGTGCAAAGTATAGAAGAAAGATGACACAAACCTGAGAACAGACCCAAACCAAAAGCACAGCAGATCGCAACTGATCCTTTAGAGGAATCTTAGCATCGAAGTCAATGTGCAGTTCTTGAAACTTATGATCCACAAAGTTGCTAGCTAAACACCTATATTTTTTTCAACCAACTCCATAACGTAATCAGAACCGTCCATCACCATTTGATCATCTCTTTTGGTGCATGTCAAAGAGACAAAACCCTACTTTTTCTTTAATGCAAAGCCCTGGTTTTGGTGTGTATCTCGTGACAACAGTGTGTTTTATTTATTACTCTAGTCTTTTCTGTGACCTCAAGAGTTAAATAGTGTGAGAGTACAAGTATTTTTAGATAGAGAAAATATGGTTTGTGGACAGGACACGTAGGTCGGTGGGTGGTAGGTCAAAAGTAATACTTTAGTGAATCCATGAGTTTGAACTTTTTATTGATTTTGTCGGCCAATAAAGAGGCGACGCGTGCTAATGTGATATATTTTATGCTGTGTTTGATTCGATTTAAAAAGTTGACAAAGATTTTAAAAATTTCATGAATTCATAATTTTTTTAATTACACGTTTCATCAATTTTTATAAAAATCTAATTTTTAGCTAATTCAAACCAGAAATATGTAGTATATATACTGACAGTGGATCGCTGGGCCAGTATATTTTATTTGGGAACAATACATAAATCCTATATATAAGAATTACATTTTAAAAATAACAAACTCCAAAAATCTTTTCAAAAATCAATTTATTAAATATTTTTAATTATAAAATAATACAATTACATCAATTTATTAAATTTCAAATCCAAATCATTCACTCTCTCTCTCTCTACTCTTTATCCTCTCCCTACCCCTTCTCTTCATCGGAGGTGGCCATCTACTTCGGCGACGCTCCGGTGATCACTTCGGTGGCCGCTCCGACGACTATTCCGACGACAATTCCGACGATCGCTTTTGATGGCCGCTCCGACGACTTAAAATTTTCCAGAAATTTAAAAATTGGAAATCACACACCCCACCCCATGGATCCACCTATCACCACCTTATCCCTGCCTCCACCTCCTAAAAAATTACTAGAAAAAAATTGTGCAGTGTGACTGTTTGTGACTAATTGTGATCAAATTTGTATTCAATGTGACTAACTGTGACCAAATTTGTGTTAAATGTGACTGTCTATGACTAATTGAATATTAATTGTGACTGTATATGACCAAGTCACAATTGATCACAATTAACACAAAATTGGTTACAACCAATCACAATCGATTACAATTAACACAAAATTTGATGAACATCATTAACTGATCTTGAAATAAAAATTGTTGTTGGAACTAACTTAGACAGTTGATGAATACGATAAATTGAAAGCGGCTTATTTTCTCCCCTCTTCCCAGTCCCATGTTCTTCTCTCTTCTTCTGACTTCTTGCTTCTTCTTGGTTTTAATTCTAATTCATCATGCATCAAATTTGGTATCAGAATCAAAACTTGGGTTTTTATATTTTTTGGTTTCACTTGCATACGGGTTTCTTTGTTGTCCACAAACCACCAACCGTTAAAGTCGGACGTTCAACAGCAGTCACAGTACCTGCCGGTACCTTCACCCAAACACCACCAAAACCATCTGTGTTCTCCTAAACTTCAGCTCCGCTGACACCACCACGCAGCCACAGTCTTCCCTTTCTATAGTCAACAGAAACTAAAAACAAAAAAACATCCACAGTCACCAGCCGCCTCCACCTATTCCCACAACTTACCACCACTTGAACCCCGCAACAGCCGCCACCACCCACAAACCACACCGCACGTCACTCACCTCGTTGCCAAGCAAACCTAGCAATTCACCATTAATCAAACCTGCAACCACCTCTATTTCCTTCTTCTGCAACTGCCGACAGTCCACCTGCCGGCTAAACCAAAAACACCCAACCAAACACCTAAACCCCATAACAACCATCGACAACAGTATCATCGTCGGCATCCCTTGCCTCCGCATCGCACACCAGGCTGTTGTACCTACCTCTTCTTCAGTAGTAGCCTTGACGTTGTTGTAGTAAACTCCGGCTCGACCGCTTTGCGCGACTCTTGCGTGAGGCACCGCACGAAAAGCACAGTGTCGCGCGGCAGCCGCTGCAGCATCGCCGCGAATAGCGGCACCGTCATCGTCGGAGGTACGCAGAGATGCTGTTGTGGCTTTCGACGGCGTTGCTGTGTCATAGCCCATCGTGCGTTGGCGGTGGTCTCTCAGCGACGATCGACCACGGTGGCATCAGTTCCGGTGGGAAATGAGAAGAGGGAAGAGGTTGGAGAGAGAGAGGGGAGAAAGGAAAATGATTTAGGGTTGTGTAAATTAATTTATTTTTATAATATTAAAAAAATTAAATTATCATCTGATTTTTGTATAAAAAACTTTTAAATCTGAATTTTGAATTGTATAGTTTATAAGTAAGGTTTAAGCTAATTTTCTCATTTTATTTTATGGGGTGGGGTGGGCCAGAGATATTTGATATTATTGAAGGAAAACAAAATATATTTCAAGAAGAGGAAATTTCACTCATAGTTATAAAACTCGGCCCAGAATGATAGATTAATTTGATAAAAATGTACTTGACTCGGTCAAAATCGAGTTTCGATCGAGTTAATCGGTGATTTAACCGGTCCGATTGACCAGATTGATTGAGTTTTGAAATCATTTTGCAAAATTTTTGGGTCTAAGGGAGTAAAACATTGGATCTCTAAGGAAAATAATGAGTTTCTCACCACTTGAACATAAAATGTTTTAGCATTATTTATGTGCAATAACTTATATACATCTAATGAATCATTTATACGTTTTATAAAAATAATCTTTTAAAAAACTTTGGTCCAACATTATACTTTATTTTATAGATCTAAATAATCAGTGAAAAATAAATTAAAAATTTTAATTCTACCCCTAAAAAAAAAAAATGCTTTATATATATATTTTTAGATTTTTATGCAATGACTCACCATTCTATGCCTTTATCGAAAGCTTTCAATCCACTTCTCTTCTAGTTTATTTCCACTGTTTGGCTTATAAATTATGCTAAAACTTATCGGGATGGTCGTTGTTGAACTTTGATGTCATTCTCTTCTGTTCGACGATTCTTTAGTAGGTAATTTTAAAGATTTTTCCAAATCATCTTGATATAGTGAAGCAAGAGACACCAGATTCGGATTCGAGTCCAAATTCTTTTTTGTTGGCGGGTTAAGATCATAATCCGAAGTCACCAAGAGGAAGGAGAGCGAGAAAAGTATAATTCTAGAACTCATTCCAATAAAAAAAATCTTAAATCCCCTTTTTGAAATCTTTCTAAAAACACTTTATAAGAATTTGTCAAATGATGTATTAACATTCTTGTAGAATTGTAACCATCTATATAGTGGTGGCAATTGAGCCGAGTAGTTCGTCGGCTCGCCCGCTCGGCTCGTACTGTAGCGACCCACGAGCCGCTCGGGCTCGTCAAAAAACGAGTCCGAGCACGAGCCGAGCAGGCCGGCTCGGTAGGCGAGCCGAGCCTGCTCGGCTCATTTTAGACGAGCGGCTCGTCCAAATTTTTTTTATTTTTTTTTCTTCATATAAGGACAGTTACCAAAAAAAAATCAAATCTCATGAGCCGAGCCGAGCCGAGCCACTCGGCTCGTGGCTCGTGATAGACGAGCTCGTGGGCCGAGCCGAGCTCGCCCACGAGCAACGAGCCGAGCAAAAGCTCGGCTCGTTTTGTAACGAGCCACGAGCTCGGCTCGTGGGGCAACGAGCCGAGCTCATGGGGCAACGAACCGAGCCGGCTCGGCTCGGCTCATTGCCATCTCTACATCTATAGTTAAATTTGCAATCTTGTAGCTGTTGTAATTAATGAACAGCTTAAACTATGCCATTTCGATTTTCAGTTACAAATAAAAAATGAGAAAGTTTCAGGCTTAGTATAAGTATTATTTTTGGGTTATTATAAATGAGTATTTTGGTTTAATATTAATTTTTTTTTATTTCATAGGTATTTATGATATTTTCCCTTTCAAAAATAACAAACTCGTGATTTAAAATAATAATAATAATAAATCAGGCGTGTCACATTTTGTAAGCCTTGATAAAATCTTGTGACCTATAATTAATTAATCGGATCATAATGTTACAATCACAAAGATACAATTTGTGAGTAACAACTACATATTTTAGTCGCAAATCAAACATTTCGTTATATTACAAATTACCCAATCTATCGGCAAGAATCACTCTTCGGTTCACCCCACTCCATCACCATTGGCATCATCACCCATCGCCGCCGCCGTAATCTCAAATCCACAACATCCCACCACTATACTTTCTCCTCAAATCCACCACCACCTCCAACCTCCTCACCACCATCACCACCTCGAATCCACAATCACCGACACCTCCATCCACTAGCAGACCCATGGAGGTCTTGGGGGCACGTGCCGCCCAACTTTTGAAATTTTTTTAAAAATAAAATTATGTTTGGTATCGATTGAAATCTAAATTTTAATATAAATCAGAGTTAACAATTAATTTTAATAACATATTTCACGGAATCCATAACTGTTTAACTTTTATAAAAAATTACTAAAAATTTTATTTTAATCTCCACCAAATAGAGGCAAAATCACAATAAATTTGAATTTCGATAATATGTTAATTTTAAAAAAAATTCGATGATCGTACGCTAATCGAATCTACAAATTGCTTATGTCATCTCGAAATTTATTTCGAGAACTACATTATAGGCATATCGAATAATTCAAACATATATCGAAAATAGTTAAAAACACGTTAAACGTGAGTTTTAAAGAAAGACGTCTATCTCGCATTTTTTTTAAAAAAAAATCAATTATTTCATTAACATTTATTATTTTTGCGATACAAAATTTTCAATGTGATTTTCATCATTTTATTATGAAATTTTATATGGAATATGATATCAAAAATTCTCGAAATTTTACATTCGAAAAAGTCATATACCATGTAAATTTTTGGATGCAAAATTATATAGAGTATGATTTTTTGGACGTAAATTTTCTATTGTAAAATTTCTCTCAACTTCTTTGCAAATTCGATTGTACCCCCTTAACTTTAAAATTCTGAGTCCGCCCTGCCTCTACCTCAAAATCCGCCATCACCTATACCGTCAAACCATCACACCACCTTCACCTTCAACACACCTAAAATTGTTGGAAATGGTGCCAAATATGTCAACTTTGACCACAATTTTAAGTGGGACCGAATGTTCGAATTGTCGAAATAAATGTTCAATTAAATTCTACGTTCCGAGTAGATGGGTGTAGAATATTTAATTGTGAAAAACCATTTCAATATGAATGACAAATTATGGTTGAAAGTTGGACAATAAATAAGAGGAATAAATAGGAAATAATTGAAAAACTGTTCTAATCCCACATAGGTTGTAAACACAACCTTGAACTACTTAATAAACCTCAAGTTTGGAAATGAGCTGGGCCCCAAGGGATACCAATAGTCTTTGAAAGTGGGGAGTCTTAGACAATGTCTAGACTAACCGAAGGCAGCGCGCGCCGCTGTCGCCACCGCCGTCCGTCCGTCCGTCCGACCGGCTCGGCTCGGCTCGGCACGAGCTCGAGCTCGAGCTCGGGTCGGGTCTTGGGCCTGGGTTTGGGCTTGGGCCGGCCTCCCTCTCTTTTCATCAGTTTATTAAAACGGTGAGTTAAGTGGACGTCTTAACTGCTCAACCGTGAATTAAGTGGGAGTGAGTGGTGAAACTGTTCAAAGTGGGGAGTTGTACGAGACTTAACCGTCAAACTCCCTCCTTTATTTAAAGGGTCCTCAGGCTTTCATTTCCGACACACCAACAAATACTCGAATTCATACTGCATACATAGTCTTCGTCGCACCTTTTCTTTTCTGCATTTGTCTGAGATAGTACATCCATTTCTGGTTCGCTGTCTTGCAGTCGAAGTGCTGCTTCTGCAAGTGTTTGATCGTTGTATCTTGGGAGACGCTTTACCACATACCGTGAGCACCGTGTGACGGGGTAAAAACGTCTTAAGGACAGAGAGCCTAGTTCTCGCCTCGATCATCCTCATTCCGAATTCTGCAATTGTTTAAGCTTACTGTATTTGCTCGTTTAATGTTTCTGTTCTTACTCATTTAAATTGTTATATTCTGTTCATACTGTTTAGCAAGTAAATTCTGGAAATATTATCTACTGCAACAAATTTTTTACCAACAATCTTAAGACATTTTTACGTTATTAAATACTTTTCTAGATTGTACTTGCTTACTTCTGCAGAGACCATTGTGCTAAATTACTATTCTACAGAATTTTGATTCAAAAATTCTGACTTGTTGATGTTCTATTTTGAAAATAGAAATGGCTAACACTTCTGGGACGAATGCAATTCCCACTACTGTGGCTGTGACCCCTACAGTTACGTCAACTATGGCTGGTCCGTCTGCTTCAACTCATATTCCTCATGGAGAGAAGCCTGAAAAATTGAAAAATTTAATGGGGTCGATTTTAAGAGATGGCAGCAGGAGATGCTGTTCTATCTCACTACTCTGAACCTGGCAAGGTTTCTCACTGAGAATCCTCCTTCTGTTCAACAAGGAGAAAATAATCGAGTTTCGATTATTGCTTTAAACGCATGGAAACATTCTGATTTCTTATGCAAAAATTATGTACTGAATGGACTGAATGATTCGCTATATTGTGTATACAACGTAATGAAAACTGCAAAAGAACTATGGGAATCTTTAGAGAAAAAATATAAAACTGAAGATGCTGGGTCTAAAAAATTTCTTATCGGTAAATTTTTAGATTATAAAATGATTGACTCTAAATCTGTTATTTCCCAAGTTCAAGATTTGCAGGTACTTCTCTATGATTTACATGCTGAAAAAATGACTGTAAGTGAGTCATTTCAAGTAACAGCAGTAATTGAAAAACTCCCGCCCTCATGGAGAGATTTCAAAAATTACTTCAAACACAAACGTAAAGAAATGAACATGGAGGATTTGATTGTGCATTTGAGGATCGAAGAGGATACTAAGAAATCTGAAGGAGGAACGGGGGACCAAGCATGGAAGCTAAGGCAAACATGGTTGAATCAAGTTCAAAGAAGAACATGAAAAGGAAGCACTCAAACTTTGCCCCGAAGAAAAATGAAAACAACCAGAAGAACAAGAAGTTCAAAGGGGACTGTTTCAACTGTGGCAAACTCGGACATCGTGCAAGTGACTGTCGCAAGCCTAAAAAGCAAATTGACCGTGCACGTATTGTTGAAACTGAAAATCTGACTGAAGGTGTTCAAGAAATGCACCTATCTGCTGTAATATCTGAATGTAATAGTGTTGGAAATCCTAGGGAATGGTGGGTATATACTAGTGCCACTCGCTACATTTGTGCTGAAAAGAGCGTGTTTTTTGATTACAAACCTATCGATGGAGAACAACTGTTCATGAGAAATTTCCCAATCTAAAAGGTTGAAGGACAAGGAAATGTGACCTTGAAGATGACATCTGACAAGGAACTCGTCCTCAACAATGTGCTGCATGTGCCGGACATTCAGGAAAATCTTGTTTCTGGTTCCCTTCTTAGCAAGAATGGGTTTAAGTTAGTATTTGTATCTGACAAATTTGTACTAACTAAAAATGAAATGTACGTTGGGAAGGGTTACATGACTGATGGGATGTTCAAGATGAATGTCCTTATTATTGTACCTAAATTGAACAAGATGAATGAAGCTTCTACTTCTACGTATATTGTTGATTCTTCTTGTTTATGGCATAAAAGATTAGGACATGCAAACTTTAAATCTGTGCACAAATTAATGAACTTAAATTTGCTACCTTCTTTAAGTTTCGATCCTAATCACAAATGTGAAACTTGTGTTGAGGCTAAGTTAGCCAAAAGACCATTTCCATCAGTTGATAGAAATACTTTACCTTTAGAATTAATTCACTACGATATATGTGACTTGAAATTTGTACAAACTAAAGGTGGGAAAAATATTTCATTACTTTCATTGACGATTGCACTCGGTACTGTTATGTTTATTTGTTAAGAAGCAAAGATGAGGCTTTGGAAATGTTTAAACATTATAAGAATGAAGTTGAAAATCAATTTAGCAAAACAATAAAAATTGTTCGAAGTGATAGAGGTGGAGAATATGGAGCGTCGTTTGAAGAATATTGTTCTCAACAAGGCATCGTTCATCAAACAATGGCTCCTTACTCACCTCAATCTAATGGAACTGCGGAACGAAAGAACCGCACGCTTAAAGAAATGATGAATGCTATGTTGATTAGTTTTGGTCTACCACAGAATTTGTAGAGAGAGGCTATCCTCTCGGCAAATCATATTCTTAACAAAATACCACACAAAGTAAAGGATGAAACACCTTACGAGTTATGGAAATGTCATAAACTTTCATATAAATACTTGAAAGTGAGGGGGTGTTTGGCAAAGGTAGAAGTACCAAAACCTAAACAAATAAAAATAGGACTAAAAACTGTAGATTGCATATTTATTGGATATGCTCATAACAGTAGTGCATATCGCTTCCTTGTGCATAAATCCGAGATTCCGGATATACATGAAGATACAATAATTGAATCAAGAAATGCAAGTTTCTTCGAAGATGTCTTTCCTCGTAAAGATAAAAGTGATGTAATTTCAACAAAACGAACTTACGATATTGCAAATGATGATGAAAATGAAGAAGAATTCAGACGCAGTAAAATGACTAGAAAGTCTACGTCCTTCGGTTCAGAATTTCTAACGTACATGATCGAAGATGAACCAAAGACATTCAGTGAAGCAATGTCAACACCAGAGGCTCTTTTTTGGAAAGAAGCTATCAATAGTGAAATTGAATCGATAATGCAAAATCATATTTGGGAGTTGGTTGATCTCCCACCTGGAAATAAACCTCTAGGATTTTCAGAGAACCAATTTTTCATCTAATAATTTTTTTAACCAAATACATTCATTCACAGCATCAGTAGCAGCAATATACTCAGCCTCAGTAGAGGATAGAGAAACTATCTTTTGCAGTTGTGATTTCCAACTTATACATGTATTATTTTTACAGTAAAACATATGCAGATGTGATTTTCTATTGTCACAAATTACCCGCAAAATTAGAATCAACAAAATCTTTAAGCTGTATTCCAGTTTTACTGTTACAGAACATTAAACCAAGATTAACAGTACATTTCAAGTATCTCAACAACCATTTTAAATGGCTTCCCAGTGGTAATTCACCAGGAGTTACTCATATAACCTATTAAGGTACTTATAGCACAAGCAAGATCGGGTCTAGTAACATATCATAAACATACAGTAACCGATACCATGGCATTAACATAAGGAATCTAGCCATTCTATTTCTTTTCAATTTTTTTTTATTTTATTATTTTCTGATTTAAAATGATTGCCAAGGGGCAAGGTGACCTCTTTGCATCATTCATAAGAAAATCTAGTCAAAATTTTTCAGATGTAAGCCTGTTGTGTAAGGAACAGTGTATGATCAGACCTTTTTCTACTAATTTCCATTCCTAGAATTCTTTTAGCATTACCCAGGTCTTTCATTTAAATTTCATGTTTTCAGTCTTTTTTTTTTTTTTGCTTGATGTTTTAATTTCAGTTACATAACAACCAGCAGTACCATATCATCAACATATAGAAAGAGATAATAAGAGTTAGGACCTCCTTTTCCTTTATAGTAAAAACATGGATCATATTCACTTCTATTAAAATCAAGGCCTTTTGTAAAAGTATCAAATTTGATATCAATTATCTGTGCTTGTTTTAAGCCATAGAGTGATTTTTTCAGAATACATACACAGTTTTCTTTCCCTTTTTTTTTTAATTTTAAATTAAATTCTGTTGTTAAATTTTTTCATCTAAATTAACATGCAAGAAGGCAGTTTTCACATCCAATTGTTCTAGTTCAAAATCATATTGTGAAACAATGGACAACAATATTCTCATGGAGGTGTATTTGACTACAGGTGAGAAAATCTCATTGTAGTCAATTCCCTCCCTTTGGTTAAATCCCTTAGCTACTAATTTGGCCTTGAATCTCACATTCCCATCCTTAGGATCACCTTTCTTAATCTTATAGATCCATTTACAAATCAATAACTTTTTTGCTCATTTAGTTTATTGACTATGTCCCCAAGTTCTATTTTTCTCCAAGGACATCATTTCATCTTTCATGGCTTCACCCATAAATTTTGCATTTTTCCCTTCTATAGCCTCCTCATAAGTGTTAGGCTCAATATCTAGAAAATTTTGAATGTTTAAGAGCAGTGACAAAATCAGGTTCACTGTATCTTAAAGGTGGTCTTATTTCCCTTCTGGTTCTATCTCTAGCCAATTGATAGTCATCTAAGGGATTCATTTGTTGGTCAGGTTCTGTCTCAATATTAAGGTCAGCATTTTCCTGTTCAGGTTCTATGGTATGCTCCACCTCAAACTGATCTTCATTTCCAGCATTGAAATAAGCTGAAAAGGAATTTCTGTTTGAATATTATTTTTGTTTGAATCAGTTTCAGTGGTGGCAGGCATTTTAACCTTAAAACAGGGCAGGTCTATCTCATTGAAAACCACATTTTTGCTTATGGTAACCTTATAGCCTCCATGATCCCTTAGCCAAATTCTATAACCTTTGACTCCTTCCCCATACCCCAAAAAATACCTTTTTCATGAACCTAGGCTCTACTTCCTTCATTTTGATGAACATATGCAGCACAGCCAAAAATTTTTGGTTTAGAGTAGTCTGCAGGTTGACCATTCCAGACCTGGTCAGGGGTTTCATAATTCAGAGACTTATTGGGACATTTATTTATAAGATACGATGCATTCCTTGACAGCTTCCTCCCAAAAAAGTTTTGGAAGACCTGAACTGATAAGCATGCACCTAACTCTCTCTAACAGGGTTCTATTCATCCTCTCTGCAAGGCCATTCTGTTGTGGGGGGTATAAGTGACAGTCCTATGTCTAAGGATCCCATTTTCTTTGCAGAAATTGTCAAACTCCTCATTGCAAAACTCAAGGCCATTATCAGTTCTAAGGGCTTTAATCTTTTTGTTTACTTGATTTTCAACAAGGTTTTCCCAAGTAACAAAGTTTTGAAAAGAAAAAAAAAAAAAAAAAAAAAAAAAAAACCCAATTTTTTCTAGACAAATCATCAACAATTAAGAGATATATTTAAACCAAGAAAGTATTTCACATGTGGTTGGGGTCCCCACAGATCAGCATGGAGATAATCAAGTATGGATTTTGATTTATAATACGACCGAAGCAAAAGGGTAATTTCTTTTTGCTTACGCATATAAATGCAATGTTTCACAAAAAAATACTTTTCACTTATCAGTTCCTAAAATGCCCCTTTTCTTAAGAATATGCAGATTCTTATCACTAATATGTCCTAGTCTCTTATGCCTATTTCAGATTTATCACACTGTGTGCCAACTGCAGCATTGGACCTGAAAACTTGAATGTAATGTTTTCAAAATGTAAATACCATTTGTTTTTCAACTTAAACCCACTTTGAAAAATTCTTTTTAAGTATCAAAGAACCTTTATTGATGATAGTGAAAAACCCTTCATCATCAAGAGTACATAAAGAGATTAAATTTCTCTTCAGGCTGGGAATGTACCTGATCTTATTTAAGGTCAGTACATTTCCATTTTCAAGTTTCAAAACCAATTTCTTCATTTACTTTATTTTGCAAGAGAAGTCATTTCCCATTATTACTTGTCCTCCATTTACTTCTATGAATTCAGTGAAGTATTTTTTACATGGTGTCATGTGAAAGGTACAACCTGAATCTAAGATCCATTCATCTTTTTCAGATGAGTGGCAAATCACATAGACTTGACCATTTGAGATTGCAGCTTCTTCATAAGTTAGGGCAGCTCCACCTTTAATTTTGTGGAGTTTTTCAGATTACATCCATTCTCTTGATACAATATTTTATATAGTGACCCATTTTTCCACAAACATAACATTTCTTTTCCTTTATCCTTACTGTCCAAACTTATTGAACTTAGTTTTGCCTTTTGAAAAGTTTCCTGAGTACTCTTTAGGTTTTCCAAAGGTTTATTTTTGAAAAGGATTGTTGTTGTTCTTGTAGGAATAGTTCCCTTTTATGTGATAACCAACTCCAATAATGGAGGTTTTTGTTCACTTTAAATTCTAGTTTCTTTATTCCTTAAAGAAGGCAACAATGTCATCAACAGTGATAGAAGTCCTACCATATTCTAGGGCATTCTTAAGTTCCTTATACTTATCAGGTAAGGATGACGGTAAGGCTACAGATTTTTGGTCACTAGATAGGGTCTCACCACTATTGGTGAGGTCTTGAGATAGTTTGTTAAATCTGTCAAAGATTGAATTGGATTCAAATTTTAAAACTGAAAACTGTTTCCATCCACAAGTAACATTTATTGGGAAGTGTTTTGTTTTTTGTACAAAGATTCAAGTTTAGACCAAATTTCAATTGCAGTAGTAGTGTCACCTACTTCTCTAATCACATTATCATATCAATGCAGGAATATGGTGCTCCAGTCAGTTTCAGTTTGATCAGTTCTCCTAATTTGGGTAACATCATCACCCCAAGATTCATCTAAGGCTCTTGCACATTTTTGTTGGCATTTAATAATGCCTTCAATCTTTTTACTCCAAAGATTAAAATCACCTTTAGCATTTCATACTTCAACATCAACTTTAGTACTTGCCATAGATTTCCATTTTTTTCCAAAAATTAAAAAAAATAAATTTTTTGTTTTTCATCAGAAAAGGTATGCAAAAATTAACAAGTAAGGTGAGTATGTGCATAATATATGCAGACGGATCATTCAGAATATTGCGTGCAGATAAGTTTTTCACACAGAATTAACATGTGCATTCAATTCAAAAAGGATCAAATTATATCAGGTAACACAATAGTAATAACTGATAGAAAAGTTCGAATAACAGAAGTCAGTGGTTTTTCTCGAAGAAACCGTTAAACTTCCCCTCGATATATTCTAGGGTTCTCTTATGAAACCCTAAACAAAAGAACATAAGGTGGGTTTTCAACCAAGAAAATAAGATTGAGTAACTCGAAAAATAGCAGCCAATAAGGGTTTAAAAACTCGTTACCAGATGTGTCTCAGTGCAAGATGTAAAATAGTGAAAACCAGACTATTTTACTTTTACTCCAAAAAAGAAGATCAATTTCCAATATTGCAGATCTATAAAGATCAGTAGCAAGATCGTCAAGAAACCAAGAATAAAACCAGATCGAAGGCCTCCAGTAAACAGGTCGAACGCTCTGATACCACTGTAGGAATTTACAGTCCCAGAATATACCAAAACCAGCAACAGAAATAAAAGAACACAAGATTTTTCGCTCGAAGGCCCGGATGTTCACCTAGAAAGGGCTACTCACCCGTTGAGCATTCACCTTAGTGAACAACGCTCCAATCCACTAGTAAGGAACCAAGTTCATCAAGTTACAAAACATCAGAGATCCAAAAGTATCACTCGACAAAAGGCCCTCAGACTTTCACTCTCTAAAAAGGACTCTCCAGATTACACCAAGTAACCAATAATGCTTCTGTTCACCAAGAATCAGAAGAAACACAACAGAACTCGTAATCTATACTAGAAATCACCAAGATAACCTAGCCTCAAGATTTACAGAGTCGAAAACCAAAGGTTTTCTGTAGAGAGAAGAACACACGCGAAGAAGGAGAGAAAACCCTAGAATAGAGAGAGTCAATCGTCGATCAGAATGGAACCGTCTAGAGAGTTATAGGTCTAGATAGCATCCAATGGTCATGCCTTCACCACATGACACCATCTCAGCCGTTTCCCAAACATAAAGAACGTGTTTCAGTAAAATGCGAGAGTCAACAGTGATGGGCTACCCGGTTGCAACTTATCCATTTTGGGCTGAATCAGATGTTAAGCACATTTCAACAGTTCAGATGGTATGCTTATGATTGATTTCATTGGTAAGACAATTATTCATTTCACGTTAAACTTATTTGACAAAATAAATAAATAAAATTAAAAATAATGATATTTATTTAAATATGTTATAGAATTTCCGTTTGCCAAAATCAAATCTCATTCTTTAATTTCAATCTCTCATTTATAATTACTATTCATTTATTATTCACATTTTTTTTTGAGTCACTGCTATTTCTCTTTATAAATGAAGTTTAAATTTATCAAACGGAGGCTTAGTTTGTATCTCAATATGTGAGGCTCAGAGCCCGTTTGATATAGCTTTTGCTTTCTATAAAAGAGCTTTTAGATGAAATTACTTTAATTTTTGTTAGAAAATTAATATTCCGAAAGTACTTTTAAAGAAGGGAAAGTCACATTGAACTGATTTCCTTTGAAAACTCTTTCAGAAATACATTTATAAAATTAGTCAAACAGGTCCAAAAACAGTTGTTGGGTTTCAAAAGCTCATTTTGACTTCTCAAAATCCATATCAAACGGCACGGGCCAATAGTTTCGTATCTCAATATGTGCAATAGAGGTACTTCAACTTTCAAACTTGATACTTTGGTCCTCGAATTCCAAATTTCGTCCAACTTTAATCTTCTTTTTTTTCGAAAAATAAAAATCAAATCTCATTATTTTTCGTTCTTTTTCTTTCAATACCATGTTTTCTCCTAAAATTAAGCTCACAAAATTAAATATCCAAGCAATATAAGTACTCTTAAACATGGATAATGCTACATGTACATATTTTTTTTATCTAATCTTTTACCTACACTCACAATAAGGTGTGGGACCGCACATTTGAGAGTTTTTTATTCACGCAGGTCCCCGCTTGCATGTGAGAGGATGACACATTTTCGGTAACCTCCATTCGATACAAATAGAATTATCATTTAAACGTCCAGTGCCTTTTATGGCACGGATAAGTGTCAAATCACACTTGTCATTATGCAAGTTCAAAAAATAAGCTTTCATCCCAAAAGAATTCAGCCATTAGAGGATCCAATAAATATTTTCATATATAGAGTACACCATAAGAGCCCCCCTTTTGTGCTAGAAATTTGGTGCCAGGATCAGTTAGGTCCCCCCACCAATAGGGGGTGCTCGGGTTTGACCCGGGCACCAAATTTCTGGCAAAGGGACTTTGCCCATACCATAAGCTATCAGAGGAGGAGGAATGTAGACTGTCCATAATCCCTATTGATGTTATTACTTGTCCATGCGTAGGAGAACAGTATATGCTTTGCCTTACCTAAGCTGAATGCTTTTTTTTTTGTCTTTTCTTAATTTTTTTTATATTAAATTATGTTTGGTATAGAATGAAATCTAAATTTTAATCTAAATCAAAGTTAACAATTAATTTTAATAACATATTTTATGAAATCCATAACTGTTTAATTTTTATCAAAATTTAATTTTAATCTCCACCAAACGGGGGCAAAATCAAAATAAATTTGAATTTCGATAATATATGTAAATTTTAAAAATTCTCCGACGATCGTACGCTAATCGAATCTACAAATTACTTCTGTCATTTCGAAACTTATTTCAAGAACAGAACTGGTCTTGTTAGTATAATTCTCAGCTAATAATGTTGTATGAATTGTATATGTTACAGCATTGTCGGGTGGTCTTCCATTACTAAAACCTTACAAAGAAGTTGGAGCAAACTTCACAAACGGCGTAAACTTCACAGTAGCAGGCTCCACTGCTTTAACCAGAGACGGAGATAGGGGGCGGAGAGGGGGGGCGACCGCCCTCCCAACATTGTCCGTCGATCAACTATTCCTAGTTAATTTATAATGTATTTTTCAATTTCGTCCCCCCCCCCCCTCCCCTCCCCTCCCCTCCCCAAAAAAAATTTGACTCGCCCCAGCAAAATTTTGAAATTTTTTATTTTTTTTCATTAAAAAATATTAAATCAATAACTTACACTTTAAAATTCAAGCCCAAGTGCATTAAAAAGAATGTTATAACCCATTTGCAAAACCCAATTTATAGCCCATTTGCAAAACCCAAATCTCCATAAGTCTCAAACCCACGACTTCATTTCAGTTCACCAGTTGCTTAGGTTCAGGGTGTTTATTTTTTCCAATTAGAAATTTCACAAACCTCTAAGCCCCCCCATCTGTCGTCCACCGAATTAGGACCATCTATCAGCCGAACCTGTGACCTGCTCAGTGCTCATTGTTGGTCTTCTCAATGTTCAATTTATTCCGGTAAGTCATAAATTTTAAGTGAAAATCGGCTTCATTTTTCTTCTAGTCTTCTTCATTCTTCATTTTTCACTGTACTTCATTCTTCTAATCTTCTTCATTCTTCGACCCTGTAGCTCACTGTTCAAATCCTACTCTCTTAATGACTCGATTCGGCCCTGCAGACTGCCAGCCATCCGCCTTCATTTGGAGTGAGACTGTGAGATTGAGGTATGTTTGGTTAAAAATTGGTTATTTGGTTTATTGGTTAGATTAGATATTTAACTTAGATTTATTGGTTAATTGGTTGGATTAGATACTTAACTTAGATTTATTGGTTAATTGGTTGGATTAGATACTTAACTTAGATTTATTGGTTAATTGGTTTATTGGTTAACTTATTCACATCACATTTCACATGAATTAGGGCAGTAGACAATTTATGGTAGAATAGTCAATACTCAGTAGTGAATAGTGATTGAATTGAACATTGAGTTACAAATTTGAATTACTGGGAATTGAACATTGGTTTACTGGGAATATTTACAGCATGAAAAAAATTGAATCATATTTCAAGAAACGAATTTTTGAGGAAGCTTCTACTTCTAATATTGAATCTCTTATTCCGGAAGATAACATTGGTCAAGAACCATACGTTGTTGACTCTTTCCGTTTCAACAGCAACTACAGAACGTACATTTTCAGCTATGAGTGTCATCAAGACAAGATTGCGCAATAAAATGGAAGATGATTTTTTGTCCAATACCATGCTTGTGTATATAGAGAAGGAAATTATTGATACTTTTTCATTAGATTCTCTTATTGACGAGTTTGAAATGATGAGGACAATGAGAGACCAATTTCAGATGTCCAAGTCATTTCTACCATCTGTTATATAGATATGCAGTTTACTTTTTGTCTTTTTTATGTCCATCTAACGTTCATGTTTTCAATTTGTATAGCGTTAGACACATAGATGTACATATTGTTTTTGTATCGACAAACTGATTGTCTTTTTGGTTAGTCAATCTAAATTGCCTATTTTGGTACTTAAAATCGTCGTTTTTCAATCCTCTTCTAGTTAAAAAAAAAAAATAAAAATTCAGGGGCTCCACCCCCTCCACCCCCATATTTTTGCCCTCCCCCCAAGAGTAAAATTCTGGCTACGTCCCTGACTTTAACAGTAGAAGCACTGGCCGCGAAAAATATTTCATCTACGGTAACCAACAGTTCGCTTGACGTTCAAATTGGATTGGATGAATTCTCATTTCAATTCCACGTGCCATGATCAAATAGGTTGGTTGGTGTTCGTTCTTCCGCACATGTTTGAGCCTCATTCTTCGAAACTTATCTTTTAACAACGCATTACCCATTCTCTCATAAACAAAATCTTATATATAAACCCAAAAATTTTCTCTACTATTTAACCAAATATTTCCAAAAAAAAATGATGCTTACGATCGATACGAGGATCAAATAATTCCATTAATTTATACAAGGTGTGATTTTTTATTTTTATTTTTTTCAGATTGTGTTGAGAAGAATGGGAAGTCTCTTTTCATGGTTGGAGAAATAGGTGGTAATGATTATAACTTTGCATTATTCCAAAGAAAATCTCTTCAAGAATTAAAGGACATGGTACCTCAAGTTGTTGGTGTCATTGCAAATGCTGTTAGGGTAAGTACTTTTTCTTTTTCTTAGACATCTCTTCTTGCAAATATATATATTCTTACTATTTTGCTAATGATGTAGAGAGTAATTCATTTTGGAGCTACTCGAGTAGTCGTTCCTGGTAATTTTCCTATTGGTTGTTTTCCGATCTATCTTGCTGGGTTTTACACAAATGACTCGACCGCTTATGATCAACAATTTCATTGCCTTAAAGACTTCAATAACTTCTCAATGTATCATAATGAGCTTTTGGAACGAGCTATTGAGGAGTTGAAGATTGAATATCCAAATAATGTTATTATCCAAAAGTATATTTTGGAACAATACTATCTCAAGCTCGCGGTAAGAAAACATTATTTATTAATTTTTACAGACTATTTGTAGTTCAGGTTGTTGTCAAAGTTAACGATTAATATATTTTTTTCTAAATTTTTGTAGGATTTGATTTGAATTCAGAACAAAAAGCTTGTTGTGGAGCTGGAGGGTCTTATAACCTTAATCTAAGGAAGATGTGTGGTGCTCCAGGGATTTTTTCCTGTCCTAATCCGTACATATATATTAGCTGGGATGGGATTCAACTTACTCAACATGCATATAAATTAACGGCGGGATGGTTGATACGAAGCATCTTACCTCAGTTGCAATTCCAAATTTAAAAGCCATTATTCAATAATTTGGATTGTTCTAGTTTTCGGATCACAAGTTTCACGAGTTATTTTATTTTATTTTAAGAATTTTGGCTGTGTATCGCAAAGGAAAATTCTACTTGTATATAATAATTTACCTAATCTTTTATAGGGCCGCCACTTGTCAATTCGGTAATCCATTAGGTAAATTATTATGTACGTGTAGCTTTGTCCGTATCGCAAATGCCTCTTCACCGCAAAATCTCATGACTCGTTTTGTAAGGTTGACAGTCAAAAATTGTATCTAATATTGTATACGAAGCAATAATATGACAGAAATAGCCATTCAGCTATGTATGTAGATGCACTTTAGCAGCCTTTGGAGCATCACACTATCTGAGTTTTCACTTGCTTCACAACTACTACAATCTCCACATAACTTTTTATAGTAAGTGATAATGGCGTTTTTACACGTTCATTTAAGTTCACAAACATGGATAATTATCAATAAATGTGCAGAATATAACTTAATTCGATGTAATATGTGTTTGCAGGATATCAACGATAAACATGGAGGAAATTAGGAAAAACAAACAAAAAAGGCTTAAATGAAGCAAAAATCAAAGTTTGAGGACTCAAGTGCAATTACTGAAAAGTTTGTCGATATCACGATGAAGATTTGAGAGTTATAGGCATCAATTGGATGAGGAGAGAGCAAAAGGGATGAAATATAGTCGAAGTACTATCACATATCAATTTCTAACCGAAAAAGTTATACTTTAAAATTTTAGTCTTAGTTTGAGACCCATTTTTGGAATCGAATACGTTCGAATTTGAAGATTTATATTTCTGTAATATTTGTAGCCCTTTGAGTAAGCTTTCCAAAGCAAATTTAATCACCTCAATCGGGTATCGACAGAAAAAAATATGACCAAAATATCAAAATCTGTCAAGCGAGAAAAACACGAAAATCATGCGATCGCATGGTAAACTAACTTGCGATTGCCCAGACTTCAACATAGCTTTTTGGGAGCATTTTACTTGGCCCATGCGATCGCATGAGGGACTACCTTGCGATCGCAAGGTACATTTTGGGCGCAAAATTTTTGGTTTACTTATCCGACTCCAACTCGTATGGTGATGATTCTAGGGCAGCTATAAAAACCACAATTTGTCCAGAACCTAGGGTTACACATTTCTAGAGAGAAAACACCATTGAAAAGTAAGGAGAAATGCTAGAACAAGGGTTCCACTTCAAGATTCAAGATTTAACTTCTAGTTATTTGGTGATGTCTTCTATTTATTACTTTTATTGTTGTTTTATTTTATCCATGTTAGGCTAGACTTTTTATGTACTAGGTGAACGATGAACCTCGTATTGTGATATTTTAATTTCTATTTTGTAATTTGACATTTACACACGTTTGATGGATGTTGAATGATTTATATACATTACTTTTCTTCTACAATTATATGTACAATAGTTGTACGAGTTTGAGTGATTTATTTTATGCATTCGAAAGAAGGAAATAAACTCAACAATGTATAAATCATCGTAGGGTCTGATAGGGGATGGAAATATACCGCTATACTTTACGTGAATATCTAAGTGTTTACAAAACGTTATGCATTTTTGTATATTGCATTTGTTATAGAAATATAGTCAAATGGCATGCTAGAATATGTTCAATTCTACTCGAAAGAGATTATTGGATAAGTTAGAAACATTGATTCTTTGACCAATTCATCGTGTTATCAAATTGTGAAATAGGGGTTAAAAGGGAACTTTGCTTGGTGATTCGGGATCCTAGTGCACTTTTCATTCATTAATTTTATAAAACTTTTGCATTCGACATATTTTTGTTTTCATTTCGTAATTTTAGTTTAATTTGCATGCTAGTTTTAATTTAATCAGAGAAATTGAAAAACTCATCTCAAATTTAATAGATTCGGTTAAGATCGTGATAATAAAAATCAAGTTAAATCAATTCTCGTGGGAACGATACTCGAAATTCTAAGATTTCCACTTTATTATTTGTCAACGAACCGTGTACTTGCGATGATTTAAATCCGAAACATATTTTCGTGAACATCAAGAAAAAAAAATCTTGTTACTGCTATGGCTATCCGCACACGTCATATCCAGGGGTGGAGCCACCTTAAGTCCGGAATAGGCATCCGCTTGCACCGAACTTTTGGCCCTATAGTTTTGGACTTTATGTAAAAGACTACGGAGCCCAATGACTTTTTAAGTCCTAGAGTCTCAGCCCATTAAGCTCAAATCTCTCAAGTAATTTGAAACTCAGAACCTAGCTTAAACCATGAATCATGATCCCAATTCCCAATCAATTAATCAACCCTAAACTTTGCTTGCTCTCCACTTACACACTCCATAAATTGGCATTTCGATTAAATTTATCCAAATTGACTTGGTCGGCTTCAATCTTGGGTCCACCCAACTTGACGTACCAATTATTCCAACTAACAACTTCGCTCACACTGAAGGAAAAAAAAAAACACTTCTCGCTCCATCCTTGGTTATATTGTTCGTGCTAAGCAATTTCTTCAACGGTCTTCGTTCACGGAAACCATGATTAAGCCAATATTCCAAAAGGGTATTTTGTGATTTATGTTGGTGAAAGTGAGAAGACGATATTCTTCATTCAAATATTGTACTTTGAAACATTTGTCCTTTCAAGAATTGTTAAATCAAGCTGAAGAAGAATTCGGGTTTGATCATTCGATGGGAGGCCCTACAATTCCATTAAGAGAAGATGTATTTACTCATCTCATGACCTCTCAGTTGAATGGCATTTGAAGAATTGGCTTACTTCTTTAGAAAGCAAATTTGGAAAGTAGTAGAGTCATGTGCTGTTTATGTAGAAGTGAAATTATTGTATCCCCAAGAGATAAATCATTTTATATATACAAAATGATAACACATCTTTTGATATTATGAGTCAGTTTTTGAACAAATTAATGACCCAATTCACATGATTTTTATTTTTTATTCTACTTCTTGTAGAAGAGATGTGTCATCTTAATCTCACGAACAACTTCTGACTTTTCAAAAATCACGCCAAACAGACATTAAGCCAATTTTGGAATTAAAATTTATTACTAAGTCAAATTCTCCATCTTCACCTCCCATAACTAAAATTTTCTGGAAAAGAATGCTTAATGCTAGGCTCTTATAGTACTGTGTTATCTTGTTTTCTCCATGTAGTAGATCCTAATATGTTGGTAACTCCATTGTATACAAATAGCATTATTCATGTTTGATACATACTATTGGACAAGATTAGAAGTGTAAAAATGAATCGAGTAGTCCAGCCTTGCACAGAAACCCATGGCATGGGCTGACCAAGAAGGGGCCATACCACTCCAACATTGCCTTTTTACGACGGTATCACATTGTAGATATCTCACTTTTCGACAAAGTACACAAATTGTATCAAGGGCCCATTTGGCATGATCTTTGTTTTTTACTTTTACTTCCCGTAGAAGAGTTTTTGAAGAAAGTTATCTTAATTTTTGTTTAAAAAATAATTTTTAAAAGAGTTTTTTATTCCGAAAATATTTTTAGAGAAAGTCAATTGGACTAACTTCATCTAAAAACTCTTCTAACTAGAAGAAGTACTTTCATAAAATTATTCAAACGAGTACTAAGAACATTTTAAAGAATTTCTGAATGTTTAGATGATTTGGAGTATAGTAATTGATTAGAAATGTTTTTATTATGGTTTTCTATCAAAAAACCATATATATATAAATCAAAACATCCTAAGTACGAATAGATAAAAAGGTTAATGAAGAGACACTTTTTATGAAAAAACTGAACCAGAAATAAGCCCGACAGCTAGCTTCGGAGACCTCCAGAAAAGCTGGATCCTGGACTATGAAGCAGAACCAAAATATCTGCTTTCGGCTTAGCTTCTGGCAGCCCCCAGAAATACTAGCTAGCGGCCTTTAGACCCTTTTTTTTTTTTTTTTTATCATTCCAAGTTTAGCTTTATGCTTCTTGCCCAAAAATGTTCTAGCTCAAAAATAATGGCCCTTAGGAAATCAAACAAACTGCCACAGACAGCAGTTTTGAAACAAATTCTCAAAAGATGTTCAATCTTAGGCAAAAAAACATGGATATGACGAAGATGGCCTTCCGTTTGATGTACCAAAAGACCATTTTGCAGTGTATGTTGGTGAAAACAGAAGCAGATTCATTGTTCCCATATCATCTTTATCTTGCCCTGAACTCCAGTGCCTTCTCCAACGCGCCAAAGAAGAATTCGGGTTTGATCATGATATGGGACTCACTATCCCTTGTCAAGAAAAAGTTTTTCTCTCCTAACTTCAATGTACAGATGAAAGGATGACTTTGTTTGGAGAAAGATGGCCAAGATGAGGCAGTGCATTGCCGTCTGACATAAATGGAAGAAGCTTCATTTAGAGTCGAGAACTTTTTCATAAAATCTCATTTGGTTTTCTAGCCTTTAAAAAAGGGAGACGCATGGAATGATTGACCATTGTGTTGCTTTGCGTTCAAAACATACTATCTCGAGTTTTGCATATTAGATTGGACATGTTTTATCCGATTCTACTCTTGAAAAAGCCGTGTACGTCTATATGAATCGCGTGGTTACATTGCTCCCAATTTTTTTTGTACACGCAGGGGCGGACGCAGGAGTTTAACATTGGGGGCACAATCGAACTTGCAAAGAAATTGGGAGAAATTTTACAATCGAAAATTTACGTCCAAAAAAATCATACCACATATAATTTTACATCCGAAAATTTATATGGGATATCACTTTTTTGGATGTAAAATTTCGAAAATTTTCTAATAAAATGATGAAAATTACGTTGAGAAATTTGTATCGTAAAAATAATAATTGGTAGATTCGATATAATGAAATAATTGGATTTTTTTAAATGCGAGTTATACGTCTTTTTAAATACTCACGTTTAACGCATTTTAACTATTTTCGATATATGTTTGAGCTATTTGATATGCCCATAATGTAGTTCTTGAAATAAACTTCGAATGATATAAGCAATTTTTAGATTCGATTAGCTTACGATCGTCAGAGAATTTTTAAAATTAGTATATTATTGGAATTCAAATTTATTTTGATTGTCCATGTTTAGTGGAGATTAAAATCAAATTTTTAGTAAATTTTGATAAAAATTAAACAGTTATGAATTCCATGAAATACGTTATTAAAATTAATTGTTAACTTTAATTTAGATTAAAATTAAAATTTCAATCGATACCAAACATGATTTTTAAAAATAAGTCCGCCCATGTGTAGTGTACACGGTCTAGATTGTATTTATTTTCTCTAAACGTGTTGAGTAAATCACCAAGTTGAGTTGACATGATTCATCTTGTTGATCTAGTACCTCACATCCCAAGTTCCAAGTACACGAACTTCAATAATTGGGGACTTGGTATTCGATTAGTGGCCTATAATTGGTTCGTGTTCGTGAAACTTGTGGAACACATAAAATGCTCGGTAGTGTGGCCAGCCAACACCTACATAATCTTTTCTTTATTGTTATCATTCTTGGGATTGACCAAAATAATTATGGAATAAAAAATTCTTGTTTGACAAGAAAAGGAAAAAGATGGTCAAGTTAAATTAGGAGTATTTTTCTTTATATAATATCAAGTGGAAAAGGAAAAGAATATTATTGGTATTATTATATAAGAAAAATAATTAAGAGAGTTCAATTGTGATTATGTAAGTTTTTTGGCATAATTTATGGTTATATATACATTGAATTTGTCAATGAAGTTAATGTGAAAAAAGGTGAAAAAGGAAGAGAGAGAAAAATAGTGTGTGCATGTGAGAGAGAGAGAGAGTATACAAAGGAAGAAAACACGTTTGTTGTTCTTTCTTTGCGTAGGGAGAAGTGAGGGTGAGAAAAATATTGTAACGAGTGATTTATTTTTCTTATCAATAAAAGTGTTCTTCTCCTGTGATTATCAGCAGTCAGCTGAAGCCACGTTAAATTCTTTGTTTTTTCTCTTTTGTCTAATTATTTATGTCTTGTGTTTCCTCTGCGTTTGGTTGATTTGGGGTGGGAAAATTGATTTTTTCCCTAACAAGTGGTATCAAAGCTAAAGGTTCACACTCTGGGATTATTGCGAAGATGATGACAAGTTCCAAGTTTGAGGTGGAGCGATTTGATGGGAAGAATAATTTCAATATTTGGAAAAGTACTGTTGAAGATATTCTCGTGCAACAAGGACTTTACAAAGCTTTGCAGGGTAAGAGGTTAGAAGGGATGAAAGATGCAGATTGGGAAGAATTAGAAGCGAAGACAGTCAGTACAATCAGATTGGCTCTTGCACCTGAGGTAAAGTATAGTGTTTTGAACGAGAAATCCACTTCTAAGTTATGGAAAACGCTGGAAGATTTATATATGTCTAAGTCCCTAACTAATAGGCTTTATTTGAAGAAACAATTATATGAGTTGAAGATGGATGATGATATTGATGTTAGGGACCACTTGAATAAGTTTAATAAGTGTGTGACTGGGTTGTTGAATGTGGGTGTAAAAATTTAGGATGAAGATAAGGCTATTATGTTATTGTCTTCCTTGCCTAAATCATATGAGACACTGGTGACCACGCTGTTAGTTGGTAAATCTACTTTGACAGTGAATGAGGTTTCGACTGCTTTGTTAGAGACAGCCAACATGAAGAAGCCAAGTGATAATGTGAATGGTGATCGGGTTCTATTGACTACTTCTGATAATAGATATGGTAGAGGTGAATCGCGAGGAAGAAATTTTGGTAAAGGGATCGTTCTCAATCTCATCCAAGGAGAGACGTGGAATGCTATTACTGTCACAAGAAGGGTCACGTTAGAAGAGATTGTGAAGAATTGACAAAACATCTTGACTCGAAGAGGAAAAGTAAAGAAATCACAGAGAATTCAGACTCTACAAATGTGGTGGAGGAAAATTATGATCTTGGAGATGTTTTATGTGTTACTAACGATGAAAGTCTAGTTAGTAATTGGTTTCCAGATTCTGGATGCTTTTATCACGTGTCCAAATAGAGATTAGTTTGAGAACTATAAGCCATGTGATGAGCGTTATGTTTTTGTTGCTGATAATCAAAAACTTGGAGTCAAGGGTTCGGGTACTGTGAAGGTGAAAATGTTTGATGGAGTGGTGAGAAGAATAACAGGTGTTTTGCATGTCCCAAGATTGAAGCGAAATTTAATATCACTGGGAGCATTGGACACATTGGGTTATGAATATTCTACCAAAGGTGGTGTGCTGGTTGTGAAGAAAAATTATGTGCCAATAATTAGAGGTGAAAAGATTGGTAATTTGTACAAGCTAATAGGGAAAACAATTTTAGGTAGAGCTGCCAGATTGGAGTCGTACCGAGGGGAGTCTTCTACTATTACTAAAGTTTGTGAGGTAACCAAGATGGGATCTGTGGCCAATGGTATGAAGGTTGAAGAAAGCAGTTCAAAGATATTAAAACGAAAGGTGACGTTTCATGAATATTTGAATACTGTTCATGTTTATTAGAATTTTTGGTCAAGGTGGAGATTGTTGGGATTAACCAAAATAATTATGGAATAAAGAATTCTTGTTTGACAACAAAAGGAAAAATGTGGTCAAGTTAAATTAGGAGTGTTTTTCTTTATATAATACCAAGTAGAAAAGGAAAAGAATATTATTGGTATTATTATATAAGAAAAATAATTAAGAGAGTTCAATTGTGATTAGGTAAGTTTTTTGGCATAATTTATGGTTATATATACATTGAACTTGTCAATGAAGTTGATGTGAAAAAAAGGTGAAAAAGGAAGAGAGAGAAATAGTGTGTGCATGTGAGGGAGAGTATACAAAGGAAGAAAACACGTTTGTTGTTCTTTCTTTACGTAGGGAGAAGTTGTGAGGGTGAGAAAAATGTTGTAACGAGTGATTTATTTTTCTTATCAATAAAAGTGTTTTTCTCCTGTGGTTATCAGTAGTCAACTGAAGCCATGTTAAATTCTTTATTTTTTCTCTTTTGTCCAATTATTTGTGTCTTGCGTTTCCTCTGCGTTTGGTTGATTTGGGGTGGAAAAATTGATTTTTTCCCCCAACAATCATCTGCACTAAATCATGCGCGATGATTTGCTTACTTCTCCCTTCTATCTCAATCGACAAATAACTAGTATTATAGCTGATACAATCCGAGAAAAAACTATGTTCTCTCTCAGTAACCATAAGGTTGTTACCAGACGCGCAGTTTATGCGCCTCTATGGGTCTGTTTGTCAAAGGATTTAAACGACGACGTTTCATCCATAGAGGATCAGTTTATGCCTATTCGACCAGAGTAGTTAAATAGTTTTTCACGATTTTGGCAAATTTATAAATCAATTCTTTATAAATTGATTTATTGATTACCAAACTGTAAATATTTTTTTGTTCCATTTTCACGCTCTTGGTTTCAGGCAAAAAAATGTATTTTTGGTGCTGATAATTCCAAATACATATTAATTTGTACAAATTACTTAATGATTCATTTAATTTGAAATATAACTTAATTAAATTTATGTTCTTTTACTAAAATTGAGAATCAAACTCGAACCATCTAGTTCTTCAAAAATTCAAAAAGAAGTGTTTTTTTTTCCCACTTCATTACAGACACAAAATTCAAAAAATAATTGTCCAAAATTAAGTACATTTTTCCTTTTCTTATTGCAAAGAACAAAATCAGAAATTATGAAATCACAAAGTTTAAGGATACAATCAAGGACCACTCTTAAAAAATGTTCATCAACACAATTGTATCCATGATGAAAAGAAATATTAAAGTTAAGATATGCAATTTCATAAAAGGAATTTAGTGTAACGTGATATGACTTCTGTCACCGCCCTTGCGCAGTTTACTTATCTATGTTAACCGTTTTCTGCTCTGTCGTATGCATTAGACTTATGCTTGGGTGAAAATGTGAACCCTGCGGGAACCTTGCCAAGTAGCATCTCGGAGATCCTAACCTGCAGCACAAACGATATGCTCGAGTCATGATAAAGAAAGAAATTGAACGTCGAAAAAAAAAAGTAGGTTTAACGCGAGAGGACAAATAATATACCCAGTCGGCAGCTGAGTCAGAGGCCATTAGGGTCTCGAGGTCATCACGACCAAAATATGCGGGTGGCCGCCAATTAATCCTTTGTGGGATAACATCTAAGAGACCGACAGGTATGTATCTGCATGTGTAACTAAGCCACTCCAGCAAGAAATGCCTTGTTGTTTCCACTCCTGCCATTCAATGCAAATGATGAAAACTGACAAGCAACAATGATCTATGGCATGCTTGAGAGTGCTTTCAGGTGATTATAAGATGTGGCATGTGAGTCCTACACGGTGTGGATAGTAATCGTGGATTCCACGAGATGTGTGGATAAAAAGTATATTTGACCAGCTTAAGTTATAATGTACGCTTCCAAAACATGCACTTTAAATGTTTATGGAAGGGTGATCCGCCAATGAAAATATTTAACTATATATATATATATATATATATATATATATATATATATTGACATAGATAAATTTCGAACAAGAACTCTCTTCTACACCTTGCAACTTAAATGTAGAATCTCTCTTACAGGAATATATACATATGTGCAAGGAATATACATACCTCTTGTATCCGAACCCCAATGTTCAAGGCCAAACTGTGCATAATCCTTCAAAATGTCCAACCGCTCTCCTGAACTTATGTCCCAGTGCCTCTGTTCCTTTATCTCAGTGAATATCCAGGGCTGTAAAATTCATGCAACAATGCATTGAAATAGCAAACCGGAAGTAGTATTAAGACTCTGCACATAATGCTGAAGTATTCTTAACTGGGAGAAGAACCTAACCTTAATTAATGCCCCTCTACCAATCATACAAGAAGAGAGCTCGGGGCAGTTGGACTTGTGATTGCTCCAGTCTAAATAAGAGAGCACATCACCATTTCCGAGGACTTGTAGATTATGAGGTGCCGTTCTTGCACACGTGTAGATGTATTCCCAATCAGCAAGTTTGCTGTAGCGTTGCTGACGTGTTCGACCATGTATTGTTACTGCAGTGGCCCCCCAGTTTCCAAAATCTTCTATTAGAGAGTCAATGCGGTTTTTGCCCTCAAAATAACCAGTTCGTACCTGGAGACTCAGAAAAAGAAAAACGAAAAAGAACGAGAAAACAGATAATGAGCAAAACAATCATCAAAAATAATTATGCTAGAGCACTGTCCAAATAATAGAAACACAACTTAGATTTCAATTATTTGCTGATCGAGAATATTGTGGTTAAGGCACCAGATGTCGCATGAAATACCTTGATGGTTACCGGTGTATCAACCGCTCTAGAAGATGCCTCTATGACACTTTTCATTCGCATCGGTTTCGTAAGAAGTGCTGAACCAGCACCCTTGTTAACAACAATATCAATTGGGCATCCCATATTAATATCTACAAAATCCACTGTGCAGTGCTCCTCTATAAGTTCAACAGTTCTTGAAACTGTATCTGGATACGCCCCACATATCTGAACACCAAAGAGATCCTCTGATGAATGTCGTCTTAGCAGAGCCCATTCTGAAGCTTGACCCTATACGTAATTTAGAGAATATAAGAATTATGAAATCAACTTGGGATTATTTGTATTGTACAAGAGACTACAGAAAGGAATATCCATTTTGATCGCTGCAAAGTCAACATGGCAATCAGAGCATGACATTTATCCAAGAGATATGAATTAGCAGCTTCAGATATTACTAAATTAAGAACCTCCAATGTAATGAATCAAGATAAGCAGCAAAGACAGAGCCTATAACAATAAAATCCTCTCTTGCATGGGAATTCTTAGACCCTTGACATATTTGAGGTTGATTAAATTCTAGGGGTAGAGGGAAGGTCCGGATGTAAAACATTCCATAAGCTTTTATTCCATTATTAATTATTCTATTAATAGGAATTAAGAAGGACAAGCAAATAAAGTGATCCATGTCCTAAATGTGTCACATATCACGCATAAGGACAATGTGATATGAAAGTCAAAACTGCTTGGTGGATTGAATCAACATTGTGAAGTAATTCAATAGAAAGTAAAATTTAATCTCAATCCCAGTACTACCCGAGGTCGTCTAATGAGTGAACTTTTGAAAAAATAAAATCGTTTTACCAAGTCGATTTTGGTGACGAATTTAGATAACAAACTACAGTAAGCATGTTAACTCAGCTTTAAACTTAGTAAACTGCAAGTGCATTGTTGTCAAAAGTGTTTGTCATCATCAAACATTACCATACAACTATAATCAATGATAATTAGTTTAAAAGGGAAACCAAGAACTACAAATACAGGGTGCAAACCTGCAGAAGATTTGTGCACATTGCCATCTCACCACATGTAACATCAGCTCCTAGAAACTTGCAAACCCTACGAAATGGGAGATTTCCTACTGTCGTAAGGGGAGCAAGATAGAGCTTGTCTCTGAAATCAATGAGCTTTTTTTCACGCAGGTGTAACTTTAAGCTTTTATCAGAGTCGGACAAAGTATGTTCAGTGACCGTTGTTTGTTCATTTTGTGCACAGCTTTTGTCCTCATCTTTAACGTGGACACTTGGATCTGTTACACTACACAAAATAAGCCAAAATACCCTAAATACAATGCTTCCAATAAAGAACTTCAGAAATGACAAAATATAACCAACCGCTGTCCACTTCCACTGAACACGCATCATTGACTGAAGATTTAGCCTTTTTCAAGGGTCTAAGTTCATCAGCCACGGATTCCTCATCTGGTTTATGATCTTCTAAAGCTTCATAAGAGCATTCCACTTCATTTGTGGCTTCAGAAGCCGAATTGCAACTGCCATCACCATCAACAACTCCAGCTCCGTTAGCAGCAATTTGGTTATCTTTCTCGTTACCCATCGCTTTTCCCTTTTCCAACTGGACCTGTAATCAACTTCATGTCAGTATCAATGTAAAATAAATTGCATAATGATGCACTTTAGCAATATTACAAGTAGTCACATATGCCTCAACTGGTTTATCTTCTTCTTCCAAGACTTTTGGAGAGCATTCCACTTTGCTGTTGGCTTCAAGAGCCACGTTACAACTGCCATTGCCATCACCATCTACACATCCGTCTGCAACAATTTGGTCATCTTTCACATTATTCATCGGTTTTCCCTTTTTTCCAGGGCCCTGTAACCAAATTAGAATCACTATCAATGTGAAAAGAAATGTCTAGTATTCACTTAAGAAAAAGTGAAATGACATAAAGGTATGAGATGAGGCCTTATATCCTACATGAAGCCCAAGAAGTTTCAGTATATTATCTGCCTTTGGGAACTTCATTTTGTTTTTCCACAAAAGCTTCTGAACATCTTTGTTCAACACATTCAGTTCCGAGCTGTTCTTTTTTGCAGTCGTAATTACAGCAGGAACATCATCACCACCCTTATGCGTGCCGGAAAATCTACAAGACAGTCCGTAAGGACATGGCCCCTCGTTATCCAAGAAAGGGCAGGAACCCTCTAAATCATCTAGTTTCTGCATTTAGCAGCAACAAGTCACATAACCGTTAAAATAGTCTGACCGCTTGCTCAAAGTATTCGACACAATTTTAGCAAAGTTTCATCTACTCTTAGTCAATATATTCACCTGAGCTTTAAATGCTTCCACATCATGGCTGAAGCGGCACTTGTCTTTATAAGGGCAGGAACTGGCATTTCCACTTTTCGCTACCACATTACAGAGATGCGCCCCGGATTTTTTTTCCTATCATTTTTAACTCATCTTTAGTCCTCTAAAAACAATTACAATCATATGATCAAGATATCAAATAAAATAAATTTTCTTTTCAAAAAATTAAAAAAGCTGAAATAGTAACTACATCATCATATAAAATAAGTTAAATTTGGTATACCCCTCTTCTAAAAAGTTGCTCGAGTGAGATTTTGTCACTCTTACAACTGAATAAGTTTTCATTCGCTTAGTTTATCAACACTCTGCACCACCTCCGTTTATTAAAATATAGTTTCCCAACTACCTATGATGGCACATTCATCTTAGCATCTTTGTTTCCATGAATGTCTTGACCTTTAATAACCCATTTTGAATAATATAATTATTTCTCCAATTAAATATATATCTGTATATACATATATACACACACCTGGTGACGTTCACGTTTGAGCTGGCGTTTGGATTTCTTCTCCTGAAGAATGGGAGCCGGCTTGGACTCTGAAACTGCATCTTCTCCACCAGTTGTTATTCTATCGGTATTTGTATTGTTATTGCTGGGCCTGACGGGTGGTGGACGGAGAAATTCTCTTTTTACTGGAGCTATAGCTTTAGCCACCAGTTCCTCCGGGCTCAGCTGAGCCTGAATCACCTGAGAATTGTCCGTCGGACAATCGAAAATTGTAGAACCTTTTAACGCGGGTTCCGACGATAAACCATCCATCTCGGGTCCGGTAGTCTGCATTGTGCAGGAGTGAAGTAGGGTTTTGGATATGCAACTTTCGGGGATATGCTAGTTTACCTGTTGTTTAGGACGACGTCGTTATTTGGTTATTGGGTTGGGTTAGGCAAACAATTGGACTCAATGGAAATAATCCAAGGAACATTTCGTATATAAGATGGATGCAAAAATACAATTTCAAAATTAGTTTTATTATTTTAAAAATCAGGTCCTAAATAAATTTTATTAATTAAAAAATATTAAAGTCACACAATATTATAAAATTTATGATTACAGTTACGTATTAGTTACAACTATCGTTATCATAGTTACAAATCACAAATTTTGTAAATAACAACTTATTTCTTGGTCTTAAATTATCAAATGAATTGAATACATACTAATCTTTTTTGTCATAAATCACAATTTATCAAATTAATAGATCATGTATTATTCGTCGATCACAATCACAAATTTTACGAATCACAACTTATTTTTCGATCTCAAATTAACAAATTAATTAGTCGCAACTTAATAGATTGTGATTCACGATTATAAATTTAATCAGAATTTCACTTTTTAAGGTCACATATTATTCATTAATCACAAATTAGTTATTTTAGCAAACACATATTATTTATTGATCACAAATTAATTTATTGATCCCAATAGCCTAAATAATTGGCCACAATCCATCTTTGTACAACCACCACTACCACCACCTGTCATATCAAATTCGGCACCACTATCACCGCATGTACCAACAATTATAATCACAACCAGCATCATCTTTATCTACATCCCATCTCTACCACACCACAACCACCATCCCCAACAAAAAATCCTCAAACCCGTTGTCGCCACCATCACACCACCGTACAACTACCACGCCTGCATCAACAATCACCACCACGACCTCCTCAAATCTACCATCTCCTTCACTTCTACCACACCACACCACAGCCATCAACACCAACACTTAGATGCAACAAAATCAAAGAAAGCAGATCATGCCGCGTGAGGCAAAGAAACATATGGTAGGGCACATTAACGCCACGCAGCGACGCGCAGCAGCAGCGGCTCCTCGTATTGCGCGTGGCACTCATGGGTAGAGGTTGTTTGGTGTCGATCTTCTTGCAATGGCACTGGTGCTGATCTTACAATGGTGACGAAATAGAGATGGTGGAATGGGAAGAGAAAAGATAGAGATAAGAGGTCCTGAAATGAATTAGGGATTATTTTTTTGTGTTTCAGTTTTGAATTTTGAATTCATTCTAAATTTTGTATTTTGAGTGTCTATTTTGAAAATGCGTTCTTTTTGGCATTTTGAAAACACTCAAAACGCATTTTGAAAATTTTTTAGTTTGATTATAGTTGAAAATACTCAAAACGACAAATTTGTCGTTTTGAATTTCCTTTGTAAATTTGTAACTTGTTTTCAAAATGGACGTTTTCGAAAATAGGAAAGAGAAGTGTTTGGGAATGAAATTGGGTTTGGATAAATGGGTGGGGTAGGTGTATAGTTTAATTTAATTTTATTATATTATTATTAATATTTAAAAAATGAATTATCGCCTATTTTTGAATTGGGTAGATGTATATCTTGATTTACACTCTGACTTATAAAATTTACACTTGACGCAATCTCACGCCACCTTGCACATCTTACATATTTAATACAACCATTATAACTCTTCCACGTTATCAATTGCCAAGAAGGGTGTCAAAAGATGTGTACAAATAGCTTAATTCTTGAATTAAATGTGTGATAGTTAAAGATAACGTAAGATTGTACCAAATGTAAATTTGATAAATAAATGTGTAAATCATGATGTACATATAACAAGATTGATTGAAGAGAGAGAAAATGACAACTAAGTAATGTTCGAGGTTAAGAATTGAAAATAACCTAAACGGTTTTTGTTGTGAAACAAACAAGATATCAAAATCGCTCTGATACCACTTATTGTGCTAATTAAGCTCAAAATATCTGATATCAGTTATTGGGAATTCAATGATCATATATTGTCTGATACCACTTGATATGAGACTAACCACCTAATTGAGATGTTGAAGTTATATGACAAAATATAAACTATATGATCACAAGTAAAATAATAAAAGAAGATAAGAAATATGGTAGAAGAATTATGAAATTTTATTGCACCACAAATAATGAAGATGGAGAAATATTACAATAATCATAAAGCTAGTATTCGCTTTTCTCACATTATTCTCACATCATAAAATTGTATAGAAGAACCTAATATTTATAGGAAATATGTAGGGGACATCTAAACTCTTTTGTAGAGTTGTTGATGAAGTAAGATGCCAAAAAATCGAGTTCAAAACGAAAAATGAGAGAAAAATTGGAACGGGCACGACACCACCCCCTAGTGCCCGCGCTGGGCACCCCAATGCCCGGGGCAGAAAAATGAACCGGGCGTCGGGCATTCTATCAATTTTTTTTATTTTTTTTTTCACTCAAAGTTGTTTTCTTCATCCCGAACTCTTTTTCAAGTACAATACCAATTTTCAAGTCACAATGGATTTCCAAAATAAAACTTCAACCTGACATACGACTCCAATAATATTTCAAACTAAATTTTTCTTGACGTGCACTTCAATTAGAATTCTTCAATTAATTCAACAATGAATTCGGATCACACCCAAATTCTAACATTTTTTATTACTGTTTTTAATTTATTTATGTTAATAGGTGGGTTCCTAATTAAATTTGTTTTATTTTAATTTAAATGCTAACTAAGCTAAACACTTCGGAGATCAAAACTATATATAGTAACTTTCTTGGAAGCAAGAACTTATCGAGGAATCTGACCTAAGTAAACTCCCTCTAGAAATTCTCCTACAAAAATGCAAAAACAGAAGTCTACCAAACGAGCGCATAGTTCTCCATCTAGCCAATATAGATATGGAATGCAATCAAACTACATCGACAACCCATGTACGAGCAAGCAAAAAATACTAAAAAAAGATCCGATCGACGTTTGTAACATAGTAGTGAACAGTACAGTGCAATGTAAATTCTACATTAACAAACAAGCCATAATAGTTCTCTCCAATTACATGACAAAACAAGGTCAATAGATACATCATCATTACTGGGAAATAAATATGCTTGAAGATAAGGTAGGTCGTAAAGGAATGGAGTTGGGATGAACATGCAAAACAAGGCAGAATATGTAGACTCCACATGTCAATGTGTTATATTGAACACGCGAAACTAATAAATGTGAGTTTTTAGCAAAAACTACTGAATATGATGAAAACTAAAACGGTAAACAGAAAGGGGTCAAACGCTTTCGTTCCAAGGCACCAGTAAAAGCTATTGCATCGATTCATTTTTTTTAGATGTACTACCATTCTGTTGCTGCTGCTGCAATTGATGCATGTTAACTTGATTCGCCTGCTGCTGACGTAATTGGAACATCGAGGGGTTAAGTGAAAGCTGCTGGAATTTGTACGGATCTCCACTCAGTTCAGCAGTTGCAATCTTTAAACGTTGTATCTCCCCTGTTAATGCTTCATTTAATGCTGGCATAAAAAGGGGGGAAAAAAAAGTTAAATTCTGCTACATAGCAACAGCAGAACCTTGATAGTAACAAATCATATGAGCATTTCACCCATAGCCCCAACCAACAAAGTTGCCAACAAATAACGAGGGACCACGACCTGAAGCAGGCCAACTGGTAGCACATTTAGAAAACTTTAAAGCTAGGTATATCATTAAATTCCTGTGAGCAAGTAAAGCTAAGTAAAATCATAAAGTGATTAAGATCAATCATAATATTGCAGGTATTCAAACTATGTGTATGGGTCAACCATAAGATATCCAAAGTGGGAGCATGCATGTCTGTATAGGTGGGGTGGCAATAGTGGCAGTCTGCTTACAAAGACGATCAGTGGAGGAAATTGAAGGAAGCAAGTATACTTGGTGATAGTAAAATGGCAGTAGCAAAAAAGAGTGATTACATTCTGCATATGATCTTTGGCAAAAGAAGAAGTTCCATTTTTTTATGTGCAGCGTGGCTGGACAGAGGTTATACTTAGGGGTGAACATGGATGTATACTATTTGCAATTTTGATGGTTCGTATTCATCTGCTGTACACTAGTATCCCTCATTCTGATGATTTCGAAATGAACATATGAAAACTGGACTCATCTGTGTGACCGGTGCCCGATGGGAAGTGATAAGGAAATCTGACGGTGGATGCTTTGGTGCAAAGGGATCTATTCACAACAAGGCACGACTACTTAGTTCATCAATGACATACGACAAAGTACTCATCTAACAGTAAATGTTACAAGTGAGGTGATGATCATTCTTAGATAACAAGACACCCTTATTCTGGCAGAACAGACAATTTTATAGTAGTTCAATGCTGTCAAAAATTGTATTAAATTCTTCATCTCTTTTCTTGGGATAGTCTAGGAAATACTGTTCTCTTAACATTTGAAGGAAGAAAAAAAAAAAAAGACGACTATACCACATTAATAGCAGAAAAGTTGTCCAACATACATTATCTATGATAGTGAATAATCATCATACCATCCCGAAGTTGTGCCTGTTGCTGCATGGCTTGGAGGCGAAACTTCAGCTCATTGTTCTGGTTTGTCAGTCCAGCAGAGTCCCGCTGAAAGCAAATAAGATATTGTCAGAAATTCACAATGCTAAAATGGATTATTGAAAAGGAGTAAACAAATATTAGCATTCTCAGCAGCGACAAACCTGAAGTACAGTAAGTTGTGCAGATAATGTGGTGGCTTCAGTCTGCAAAGTTTGGACCTTCTGTTCCAACTCAGCTATATATCTCATCTTTCGCTCTTTTGAACGAGCAGCAGATTGACGGTTGGCCAAGATCCTAAGACAATACAGATGTACTTATTAAGCAGTATGTATCATTTACTCACACCATCTACCAACAGAAAAAATAAAGAATAAAATTGAAGGATACGCTACCTTTTGGCCCGTTTGGGATCACTTACTGCTATCTCTGCAAGTTTCTCATTTGCCATAATCTTCTTGAGTTCAGCCCCACTAAACTCACCATTACCGAACTCCAAGCTAAAGGTGTTTGAATTTCCATCAATCGAATTGGTTGGTGAAAGTTGACCAGCACTCGTTCCTGGAGAAGGTGATAACTTGGGTGACTCGTCGAAGCTCATATTTCCTATAAAACTATCCATAGAGACACTCCTGTAGTGTCGGGTGGTTGGAGCAATATCACCCCTGGCATTCCTTTTGATACCTTCCCTTGGTTTCTGAATCTTGTTGCCGCCTTCATTGATACTACTAGTGGCTTCATTATCACTGCTGTCATTTGTCTTTGTAACACTAGCTCTACTATCTTCCAAATTTTCATTCCCTAGCTTCTCATCAGTACCAGAAGAGTTAAAGGCATCGATGTTGTCCAAATTCATGTAAGCAGAAAACAGATCATCTACAATTTCCCCTTCGGATTTCTTCTCCCCCATTCCTTCAACATTGCTCCCACCACCTTTCTCCCAACTCGATTCCCGTTTAACTAACTGCACTGGCTTAGCTCCTGAATTCTCTCTCGAACTCTCCAAAGCACCAGGGCTCCTCAGAGGAATAAGTGGTGGTGACTGCATCATGGTAGAAATCCCAAAAGAGATATCACTATTAGACCTTCTATGGGTCTTACTCGGAGGAAGACCCTCACTGCCCCTCAATGAACCACCCCTTGTGAAAGGTGAAGGCTGTAACAACGAATGCAGGTTCCCATCCCTCTCCTCCATTGATACATCAGCAGACATTTGGTCAGAAATCGAAGTAGCAGGCGACTCTCGATAAGATGAAGGACTTAAGGGTGGCAACGAATCAAGCAAAAAGAATGACGGTTGTGATAAAGACCGCGAGTGCAATGGCCCTGCACTAGGACTAAAATTCTGCATACCCATTTGCTGATTTGCAGGGCGGTTAACCTGAACTTGAGAGTAAGGAGAAATAGGTGGCATTTGTGGATAGGAGGGCGGAATGCCAACTCTTTTAACACTATTGTCCACACTGATATTAGGGGAAAATTGTCGCATCTGACCGCGAAATTGTGGAGTATTTAACAAAGACACATCAAGTTGATTCAATAAAAAGGGGGATTGCTTGAGTGAAGATGATGATGCCCCAACCGATGATTGAACTCTTGGTACAGTAAAACCACTAGCTTCCTCACTATCACCACCCATTTGACTTCAAAAATTTCAAACTATCAACGAACACTTCGTTTTCTATAAATTAACTATCTTTTTCAGTTCATAATCACCTGTACATCAAACCAAAAACCCTCATTTCGAGATTCAAAATTATACATAAAATCATGATCGAAGAAATTAAAATAATTGAACTTCAAACGCAATCAATGATCTTGAATATCAACATACAAAGATGAACATGCAGGTTATTAATAATTAAACGAATTATTGAAAAATAAACAAAGACTTCCTCAGTGACCTTACCATTGTTCAGCAAGAGCTTGTTGGGTGTGAAGAGAGCTTTTGCGAGGGTTTACTGTTTATGTATGTGTATATATTGGCAGTATTCTCTCTCTCTAAAAATTAATAATTTTCTCTCTCTATATCGAGGACGACGAGCGGTAAGACTACACTATTACACGATTTTCACGAATACCGCCACTGAGACTAAAGACGCGTGAATTTGGTATTCATTCGGGTTGAATTTGCATTTCGTCTGAATTTGAATTTAATTCCGACCGAATTCCACTAATTATTTCTTTTGTCTACCCTATATCACCGCAAATTATGTAGCAATTAATCTCTCTTGGTCTAATTCTAATATTTTTTGTCCACGTGAAATGAATGACAGCCTCGTATTCTTTTACTTGACAAAATTAAGGTCTCGACAAGTTGAGATCGATTGACCATAATTAACCGATGTATTGAAGTGATAAGATTTCAAAAGAGAATATCAAATTAATTCAGATTAGATTTTATTATTTGACAAATTAAAACAATGATAAATGATATATGTCGTGCTAGTCAATCTGACATTAACGACATGTGATGATCGATTCATCAATCCACCAAATAATTATAAACGATATGTGTCATGCAAGTCAATCTAGCCTAATGACGTGCGATAGGCCGACGTATCAATCTGACAACTCATCAAACAATAATAAACAATACATGTCATGCTAATCAATCTAACCCGACAGGACGACACGTAATGACCGATTCATCAATCTGACAATTGACTAAACGACAATGAAAATACATGTCGTGCTAGTCGATCTAACCTGACGACGCTTGATGGTTTATTAAGCAATCTAACCACCGACAGATAATAATAAAATGACACGTGTCAGGCTAGTCAATCTAGCCTAATGACACGTGATGACCGATTCATCAATCTAACGGACGATCAAACAATAATAAATGATACGTGTCATGCTAGCCAATCTAGTATGACGACATGTAAAAATCGATTCATCAATTTAATTTATTTAAAACAAGTTTTTGAAAAACGAAACAAAAATATTCATTTTCTTATATTTCACAAAAAAAAAATTGCATGGGTGGTTTCAAGTTTATACGGAAGCCTGAACTGGACTCGATGAATGCAGACCAATTCAAATTGGGTGACACATTTTGACATCCTTAAATTCAACTATTTGTTTCTTTTCTTTTTCTTTTTTTTTTTTCCTTTTTCATAAAAAATAAATTTTAGTTTTTTTTTTTTCTTTCCACATGCTTCTTACAACAAATCGACCAAATATGCAAAATAAATTTGAAAGGTACAAGAATTATATTTCACCTTATAAGTTCTTATTTCTTCCTCCGACTTAACTAATCAAATAATCTTAGCAAAAATCAATCACTACAACTATATTACACGGTAATAAAAACACGTTAAGCAAAAACTTAGTATTATTGCATTGATCTACAATGAAAAAGTTGGCATACAACTAGAAATCAAACTAGACATAACCAGTAAAAACTAAAAACTTACTTCTATTCAGTCGAAATTGAGTCTAAGATTGGACAAACGGAAATGTGTCTGTAAGCTTTCTCGTAAAAGCAAAGAGAGTGAAGAAACCTATTCTTTGAATCCTCGGTTTTATTGTCGTTGTGGCCAAAACGAACCTATTCTTAAATTTATAGGACGACTCTTCAACAATAGTGGAGGTTGCCCATCTTATAATTGCAAAATATTGATTTTGAATAGTAAATGTCAATCTGGGAAAAATGTGCAATAATGAGAGTAGATAAGATTAAAGTTAATGCGACCATAATTTAGGCAACAACATAATTGAAACACCATTTAACGTTGATTATACAGATAAATTAATAGTTATGTGTCTTTCCTCTCATTTAATTACCCACAATTAATTGTCTTGCTTTGGTTGAATTTATAATAATTCGAGAAATTTCTACATTTGCCTCGCATTTAACTTTTGTCATGGTTTCCACGCCACCGAAACTCTACTTAGAGATATGGGTCAAAGCTGACAAAGTCAACAAAAACCCGAATTGGTTAAAGTGAAGAAGTCAAAGAAGAAACCGAAACTTTCCGTCCCGAAGCTCTTCACGCCGAAAACCTCCGATCCAAAACTCCCTTTCGCCGAAGCTCTCGTTGGCTCTCCGAGAATCTATAGGCAATTTCTAGGAATGGTTGATGTAACATTGGTAATAATGAATGTCAGGATTGTCAACTAGAGTGTAGAGTGGCTGACCCGTTGTCAATGTATTAAATGTGTTGTAGGTTAAGTGACTTGAGGCTTTGACTTGGGAGATGATGTCATGTGGTTCTTATCCAATTGCATATCTGAAGTTGGTTATGGAATTTGTTCCATCATTTGAAAAGTTCAAGTTGACACAGATCCCATGCATAGAAAATGCTTATGTAGACACTCTTTCGAAACTAGCAAGCAGCAAAGATTCTGAAATACTCGCCGTTGTACCTATTGAGCACCTCCTAAGACCCTCCACCTCTAAAGGTGAAGATGTGATGTGAATCAAAGATACTTCTCCATGGATACAACCCATTATAGCATTCCTTAAGGATCATACACTATCCTCTGATAAAGAGGAAACGCAGAAGACGAACATCACATTTTGTTTTTCAAGATAATGTACTGTATAAACGAGATTTCTCCCTACCCCTTCTCCTATGCATAGGTGGAAAAGTAGCACCTATGTGCTCCAAAAAATTCATGAAGGGATGTGTGGTAATCACGTAGGAGGATGAGCATTGGTACAAAAGGTGTAGAAGCAGAGGTACTACTGGCCTACGTTCAAAAAGGATACACAACAATTTGTGAAAATGTGTGACAAGTGTTGGCATTTTGCGACAATACAAAGACAACCTTCCCAAGATCTAAGTGTAGTCTCGAACCCTTGGCCGTTCGCTAAATAGGAAATTAACCTCATAGGACCCTTACCTAAGGGAAAAGGCGGCACTAGCTTCGCTATCGCCACTATTGACTATTTTACTAAGTGGGTGGAAGCTGAGCCCTTAGCTAAAATAATCGGAGCAAACACTTCCAAATATTTGTGGAAGAATATTATTTGTAGGTTTGGAATCCCCTGTTCAATCGTATCCGATAATGGGCGATAGTTTGATAACAAAAAAGTCAGGGACTTCTGCAACAAAGTAGGAATCAAAAAGCACTTCTCCACCCCCATCATCCTCAGGCCAATGGGCAGGTAAAAGCTGTCAACAAAACCTTCAAGTATACCCTCAAAAGAAAGTTGGATGTTTCCAAAGGGACTCGAGTGGATGAGCTACCTCCGGTTAGCACTATCACACATGGGACCTTTTCATCCTCACATGTTGCCAGTCCCCTCGCACAAAACCAATTCTGTTTCCATCCTTTGATGGAGGAGGAAAGGCCTATGACGAACGAGGAGTGAGCCCCCACGAATACAAGGAGTACCAACCCTTGGAATCCCCTTTACCTAAGACTCTAGGTTGGAAGATAGATTAGAAGACGTGGAAAGACATATCCTCACCAAGGGAGGTCTCCTTCTACAAAAAATGTCCCCACTAGTTGAGCCTAAGCATTAGGGACGAGTTGGGTAGGAGACATCCCGTATGACCTAAGAACGGGCTCTAATGAAAAGATAAATGGGCATACGAAGTCCTCCTTTAGAAGAAACTCGCTGACGCGACACATCCCTGCCTAAGAAAACAAGCTCGTTCATCGGGACAAGGAGCTAGAAGTTCGATAATATAGAGAATGCAGTATTTTTCCCTAATGTCCACAAGGTTGGCTGCAGTTACATTTGAAGGGCTTTTGGCTGCCCCCAACTCGTATCATAATCTATCTGACCTTCCTTCGTGGGCAAAGCACTTCAACCAATCCTAATGGCTTGGACAAGGTAAAAAATATTGGTTATTGTAACTTCCATTTTAGATGCTACTGCCCTAAAGTCTAAGTCCCCTCCTCCCCTGGTCAAACAATGAATAAGTCATGAAATTCAAAATCAAAGAATGGGTTAAAAATATTTACGAAATCAGACAAAAAGTCATTGAAGAAAAGTGGTAGGAGTTCGTAAAAGTGGCCAGAAGAATTTCGACAAGTTGAAGAACAAGAGAGTTCTTGGTAGTTTGATTGTTTTCTTCACAAAAGTAAAGTGATTTTCACCCAAAATCGTTGCATTTTATAAGTGGAGGTCATCAACCTCAGTCGTTGGATCTGGATCCTACCGTCTAATTGTCCATTTCAGATTCAATATGAACCATTTATAACGCTACCATTTCGTATGTTACGGTTTAGATCAGAGCATCTGAATCATGCGCGTACACACGTTTGTCTCCTAAAAAACATGCATGCAGCAGTCATTATTGCTCATTACATGTGGCGACGGTTGCATGTATGGAAAATTGAACCGTTTCGATTTTTTCTTTAAAACGTACATGACAACAAATCATTTGGGCCAATAATTAAGAACACTTCGTGTTCCTAACATTTCAAAAAACATGCATCTTCAGAATTAATACATTATAGTCTCCACAAATAACATATGTACACTACTTCAGCTTCGACATGAATAACTTCGATAGGGCCTCGGACGTACAAAGTCACTTCGGAGCAAACAACATCAGATGAATAGACCTCACCTAATGTTCCCCAACCTTTTTCAAAAAAAAAATTGAAGCTTCAAAGTACACAGTTTCAAACAGCAACCTTGATAAGTACTTCACATAAGTCATAAAGTTCTATTTTCAAATTCTAATTCTAATATAAATATCTATATTTAGACGTCTATTATACCGTGGTAAAAAAAAAAAAAAAAAAAAAACCACCCCAACGATAAAAGAAGTATATGTATCATATGAATAATCATGCATAGACTTAGGGAACTATTGTTACGTGTCGCCTCAGAGACTCTACTTGGAGATATAGGTCTAAGCCAAAGTCAACAAATACTCCAATCGGTCAAAGTAAAAAAGTCAAAGAAAAAGAAGAAGTTCTTTGTCCCAAAGCTCTTCACGCTGAAGACCTCCAATTTGAAGCTCCCTTTGGCCATAGCCCTCACTAGCTCTCTAAAGATTTCCGACAATCTCTAGGAATGATTGATATAACGTTTGTAATAATAAATATCATGATTGTCAACTTAAGGTGTAGGGTGGCTGACCAGTTGTCAATGTATTAAATGCGTAGTAGGCTGAGTGATGTGAGGTTTTGACATGGGAGATGAGGCCACGTGGTTTTTATTCAACGGCTATCACTTCGACCAGAACTCTATAAATAGAAACCCTTGTAAAATTTGAAAGGAGGGCAACTCTTTACACTTAAAAATCACACTCGATCTTTTCTCTTCATTTTTTTCATACTTGTTCGCCCGAGTTTAGATTATTTTATTTTTGGTTGAGTTTGTGTGATTGTTAATTAATATGCAATCATCTTTAATTTTCGCCGCTGCTTGAATATTTTTGTCTCACGTTATAAAACATCTTTCACGTCCATAAAATATCATCATTTTTGGTCAAACTCTTCGATCAAATCATGTTGAAATTTGTTTACATAGAAACGAGTGGGCTCAGCATGTACTGTCTACATCGCCTTATAAACAAAAGAGGGATCAACAATCCTCATTAATATTTCTGGACATTTTATATTCTTTTAGAATTTACATTTAATTAAAATCCTATTATTCATAAAATATTTTCTTCAACTAAATTTTTTTTAAAAATAATAGATTTATATCTAGATGATTACTACTTAACTCGAGAGATATTTGGCATTTGATATTTGGTTAACGCGACATATCAAAAAAAAGGTTGTACTACACATATATAACAATTTACATAATGGTTTATTAACATATGTCATGTCAAGATTTAATTCAATTAAAATCCCATCAATCAAATAAATTTATCACTTACATTTTGACACTTCATCATTATGTAAAATATTATATAAATAGTTATGTTTCGTTGGTTTGTGTTCCAATTTTCAATTTTTTAGTTTTGAGTTCATTTTTTATTTTTTATTTTCAAGGTTTGTTTTAAAATTGTTTAAAACATATGTTTGTCACTTCGAAAAAAATATTTCTCAAAAAAAAAAACTAGAAAATAAGTTTTGTTTGAAATTTTTAAAAATTGTTTTATGACATTTTATTTCATGAAATTTGATTATTTTTTTTTTCATTACAAAAGTAAAATAAAAATAAATAATAAACTGAATTCAAAATATAGGAAATAAAAATGAAAACTAATGACATGTATTGAAAATATTTTTATTTGTCTTTGTTTAAATATTTTTAGAATTTTCATTTAAATAATTATCAAGAGTTTGGAATATTTTTTATTTTATATTTTCTAGAAATTTTTATAAATTTATTTTTTTCAAAAGTTTTATTTTTTATTTTCAATAATTTTATTTTTCGAATGTATTTTATTTAAATCTTAGATTTTTAAATTTTATTTGTTCGAACTTTATATTATTATTTTTAACATTTTTTATTTTAAGATTTTTATTTAAATAATTGTTTTCCATATTTTGAATTTTTTTAGAATTTTCACTGAAAACGCCCAAAACGTCAAATAATCGTTTTGATTTTTATATTATAAGCTTACCCTTATTTTCGAGAATATATTTTTAGAAATAGCGGATCAAAAACGTTTTAAAAACAAAAAATTGAAAACAATTTAAAAATAGCAAACCAAATACACCCTTACGTACAAGAAGCATTTTTCATGTTGAAATGTAATGACGGTGAGTATGGTACTTTTTTTAAATTTTTTTAAAATGAATTAGTTTAATAACGATAATGTTGGAATATATTTCAATAAGGGCAAATTTGGAATATGATAGATATATAAGGACACGTCCAAAAGATTCTTTATTTATATAGACCATCTTATGTATTTTGAATAGTATCTTTAAATTTATAAAGTTAAATTTTTATACACTTCAAAAAGCTTTTTATTTTGACTCTTTATTTTGCTTTCCACGGGAAACATTTATTGATTTATCTTCATACTTTATTTGATATAATTTTAAATATGTCAATTGATCAATCAATTTAAATATAATTAGAATAGTTTAAGAAATAGAGTATTAAAATATGTGATTTATTAAAAGTAATCATTGTACATTAAGAATAATATCTATTTTGAGACTCAAACCCACTATCTTATTTTAAAAAGTTAAAATAAATAATCTCTAAAACTTATTTTAAGCATTAATTTTCTAAAATAAACATTTTATATTTAGCGCTTATTTGAGCCTTTTTTTTAAAAAAAAAAAATCCAAAATGCATTTTAGAATAGTATTTTGATGAAACATGTATAATTAAAAAAAAATTCAGATTACATGTAATTTTATTTTATTAAAGAATGTATATATGGCGGATCCAAGCACGGGCTAACTCGGACTATAGTCTGTGCTCTCCCAAGCCCTGATCCAGAACTCTTTTTATCCCACTGCCAGTCCCGTGTCCATGTTTTTGGCCCAATTCCAAACATAATGTAGAATCAAACCCTGGACCCAAGTCCTCATCTTGGTCGGCTTCAACAGTTCAACTGTTTTGGCGTTTTGGTGGCCGATTCTTGGCCTCCTGGCCCTCCTCGCTCCTCCCAACTCCTGGAACCCAAGTCCTCATCTTTCCGCAGCCGGCTCCATCCTCTACTGGTCCTGGAACAAGGTAAGATAATCCACCCACAGTCCCACATGAGTTCTTGTTTTGAGGCATCGAGAGCTTCTTCTGGAGTTGCCCTAAGTCTGCTTGCCTGTTCCCCAAATTCTAATTGAGTTCTTGTTTTATTTTGTTTTTCAAATTGATCGTTGCTTGCACTTGGGGATAAATTTTATTTTGATGAATATACTAAGGGGCACACTGCACACATGACATTTTAATTAGGAACTTTTGATGTGAACTTGACAGCCTTGTTAGTATTGCTTGAGGAAAGTAGAAATTCACCATCAAAAGTAAAAAAAAAAAAAAAAAAATTGGTTTGAAACAAAATGATTGAAACTTAATGCAACAATTGATTATTTCAGGTAATATATACTTATGGGAGGTAAACTGAATATTTTACTTTTTGATTTGTTCCTTTTTAATTGTAGTAGTGATTGTCATAATTGATGCATTTTCTATGAATATGTTTAATGTTTAATGTTTCAATGCATGTAGGCTGCTACTGGGAATTAGGTTTGGGTTTGAGTTCAATGTTAGTTTTGGGCATTTTTACTTTTTTGTAATATCTTGACCGGTGCTCGCCAAAAATGTGGTAGTAAATGCTAGTTTATCTGAGGTAAACTAGCCCTGACACACTATTTTAAATCATCTAGTCTAAAATTTTAAATTGCTTGAACAATTAGAAATGGGAAGTGCACTAGAAAACAATTGAGGTTCAATAGTAAATTTGTGGCTTCATCGATTTTGGTTGTTGATGTAGAAAAAGTTCTTTCTAAAATCTAATGCGGAATTTTTCTTCATTGTCAACACAGGATTTTGTCAAGTGTCAACACGATTAATTCCACAAACACGTAGGAAAAGCAAAAGCTTGAATACACCATAGTAAGTCAAGTTGCTAATCTTTTTGCTTATTGCCTTGCCGGCAAAATATTGAATTGAATGTTTTCGCCTAATTGTTTAAGTTGTTTTGTTGAAATATTGCCTCGTCGGCATAATGATTGTTGTTATTGCCTTGCCGACATCATGCATTATTTTTGTTGACTTGCCGGCTTACTAAATTATATTTTGATTGTTGTTAGAGCAATATCATTGTTATTATATCAACTTTTAAACTTTAGCCTGTGCGCGAAAAATTCCTGGATCCGCCCCTTAATTATTTATGTATAGTTGGAAATAATGGACCAAACAATAACTTGGAGCGTATCTTGGAATGAAATAAGAGATATGTAAAAATAGCATCTTCCAAATGATATGGACCAGCTCGCGGTTTGGGCCCGGCCCGGCTCGCCCCGCTAAGACTCGAGCCGAAAGTTTGGGTTTCGGCTCGAGCCGATCCATATTTCTTAATGTACTTTGAAGGAAACCTAGACTTACAACTTAAAAAAAGAAAAAAAGAAAACTTGGGTTTCGGCTCGAGCCGATCCATATTTCTTAATGTACTTTGAAGGAAACCTAGACTTACAACATAAAAAAGAAAAAAAGAAAATTGTTCCATGCTCTTTAAAGTGCAATTGTAAACAATCTGTTAATTTTATAAAAACATGTTCTCTCAAATATAACTATTCCAAGTATAATTCATTTTGAATTAGGGTTTTTGATTTACTCACACAATCATGAATTACACAACAGAATCATACTATCCAACAAACAAGAAAATCATATACCAATTGAAATCATTCGATTAGAGAATGAAAACAAATTATTTAAGAAATTAACCGGCCAAAAAATTAAAGAAAAGATCGAATAGAATCTACCGTGTGTGCGAGAGATTACAACATGATAAGGAAGCGAAGAACAATTAAGTAAGAAACGAAGATTACAGCAGAAAATGAAGCGACTCGGTCGAATCTCCGACCGGTCTGTTCGATAGGGTTTTATGTTTTGAAATTTTATTTAAATATTATTTTATAACCATATATAGCCTGTTAACGAGCCGAGTTGAGCCAGGACCCAAAACTCGAAGCTCGGGCTCGACTTGAGCCAAGCAAAAGTTCGGCCAAAAAATTCTAGGGCCCGAGCCACGAGTCGGTCCATATCATTTGGAAGATTCTATTTTTACCTCTCTTATTTCATTCCAAGATATGAGTTGAAAGCTCGGGTTTCGGCTCAAGCTGGAATTTTTTGGCCGAGCTTTTGCTCAGCTCGGGCCAAAAAAAGCTCAAACCTTTTTGGCTCGAGCTGAGCTCGAGCTTCGAGTTTCGGCTCGTGGTTAGACTCGGCTCGTTGACATGGCTATATATGGTTATAGAATAATATTTAAATAAAATTTCAAAACATAAAACCCTATCGAACAGATCAGTCGGAGATTTGACCGACTCGCTTCATTTTCTCTGCGGTAATCTTCATTTCTTGCTTAATTGTTCTTCGCTTTCTTGTCATGTTGTAATCTCTCGCACACACGGTAGATTCTATTCGATCTTTTCTTTAATTTTTTGACCGGTTAATTTCTTGAATAATTTGTTTTCATTCTCTAATCGAATGATTTCAATTGGTATATGATTTTCTTGGATTGTATGATTCTGTTCCGTAATTCATGATTGTGTAAATAAATCAAAAACCCTAAATCATGAGAAACATTAGAATATTCCAAAAGTCACCTCCTTCTAATTTTATTTCACATCTAGTTTAATTGGATTGTGTATATATATATATATATATATATATATATATAGAATGAATTATACTTGGAATAGTTATTTTGAGAGAACATGTTTTTAGAAAAACAACAGATTGTATACAATTACACTTTAAAGAGCACATAACATTTTTTTTTATGTTGTATTTAGTCTAGGTTTGCTTCATGATTGTGTGAGTAAATCAAAAGCCCTAAATCATGAGATTTCTTTTTTTTTTTTTTTGGGAATGAATTATACTTGGAATAGTTATATTTAAGAGAACATGTTTTTAGAAAATTAACAGATTGTTTACAATTGCACTTTAAAGAGCACGGAACAATTTTTTTTTTTTTTTTTTTCCTTTTTTATGTTGTATTTAGTCTAGGTTTCCTTCAAAGTACAGTAAGAAATATTATCTGATTTTGTATATAACTCAATCAAGTGAATTAATTATAACAAATTTAGGAAACCTCAACTTGACAAGCCAACCGTAGCAGAGTAGCAAAGTTTGGGGGATAATTTTGGCATTATTAAATTTGGATAGGGGTTTTTTCCCCATTAAATTTGTGCAATTTTGGGTAGAGGCTTGTGCTTTCATGTGTGTTCGTGATTTAGTTGAATGCAAGACTGCCAACTCTGTGCTTGAATTTTTTTAATTTAGCAAATGTTAATATGATTGCTTTTTGGAAATTTATACATCTCGAGATGATAATGATGTTTATCCTGGCTTGTATGTCTGCACGTATATAGAGTACGTCATCTCTAAAATGCAATCAGGATTAAAGTTGGAGTGCTGATGAATGCTAACCAAGTAGACATTGAGATGTAAGATACAAATTTATCTTGATTATAAGCTTTCATTTTCAGATGGAGCCAGAAGTGGTGGAAGCGGAGCTAGTGTTGCCCACTCACATGAAATTTAAGAAGGTTCAGATGTATGAGAAGTACCCAAAGGGACAGGCCAGAGTGAGGTGGAAGCATCTCAAGCAGATCATTCAAGCCGAGAATTACCAAAACTATCCACCCAATGAACCAAATTGTGAGTTCTACCTTATGTGAGACGTGTGTGCAATAGTATTTGTTGGAATCTCTGATGTTGTCTTGATGTAGCTAATTGTCTGTATATATATCAATTGCATGTTACTTAAAATGCATTGGAAGATTAACTAAATATCAATCCTAGGTTTTATTCGTCTGCACGTTACAAATACAAAACAAGGACATTGTTTTATATTAGATTAGCCTACATAGAACTTTTGCACACATGAATTTGTTTAGTAGAATGCTAGAATGTTTTTTTAGTTAAAATGATTGATCACACAAAGTAATTACGAAAGTGAGTTTTAGCCTGCAAAAGTTCTAGTTTATGTACCCAATCAGTAGAACACATCTTGTATTGAACTGAAAGAATCAAATTGTTGGCTAAGTGGATAGAGGTGAAAGCAAGGGGGTTACTAAATATTACTTCTCTTTCATTGGTTGTCTTGGGGGCTAAATCGGGTTAACTGGAGAGATTTGAGGAGAAATTTTTATAGCATACCAGAAGGCGCTCTCAAATCTCTTTAACAAGAACTTGAACATTTATGAAATGTGGTCCTGAAATTGTTTATTCTGCTGTTTGAGGAGATGCACCACAGATCTTATGGCATGGCAGATGAAGAACCTCAACATTTTCCTCAATATTTGCAAAAATATAATGAACCATTAGAGATGAGTCATGTTAACCTTGACCTTGGTTTTCAAAAACCATGATAATTCAAACTTCAAAGGTAACACTAATATAAAAAAAAATAGGACAAAGAAATCAGCGTGCTTGATTTTAGGTTGCACAAAATATTATTATTTACACTTTAGAGTATCACTTGGAGTCAACTTTTTAGCATCACCTGCGGATGCCAAAATGAAATATTAGAGTATGCATCAATACTTCTTGGCTTTTTGCTTAAAACACTATTTATTTTTACCAAATTATTTAAGGCACGTCCCCTCCCCTTTTCTTTTATTTGCAGATGTCAACATTGAGTCTCCGCCATCTATGCAACCATGTAAAAGAATTTGTGATATAACTGGATTCAAGGTATTCTTTAATTTCACTATATGTTTATTGTTGATTTTTCCCCTCATTTAAACACAAGGAGATGGTATAATGTAATTGCTGTTATGTTGGTGTGTTTCTTGACATATTATATAGAGGGAAATTTACGAAATAGTATAAAGTGTAAACATTTTACAAATTACATATCAACTTTTCATTAGTTACAGTAGTCAATATTAACGGAACCTGTAAATTGATTAAATACCCATGAGTATTAAAATTCAATTATGATGGTTTCTCCAGAGAAATCTTTAGAAACCCGTATTCGTTGTTCCTTTCATCTCTTAACTCGAGAATTATGAACCCATTGCTTCTCTCTCTCTCTCTTTATCAATTTTTCCTTGTTCAAATAGACACATGAACCCTCAAGTCTTGGTAATGCATATTTCTTCTGTCCACTGAAAACTGAACACCATATCCCTCAAAATCTGTTAAAGTTGTGCATCGAAATAGTTAGGGTTTGATTTTTCTAGAATCAAGCATATTTATCCAATTTTTTCGCTTTTAAATGTGCGCACACAAATGTGTGTGTACATGTAGAGAATAAAAGGGGTTAACTGTTATCCCCGTTCTGCTTCGCATTGCTCTTTCTTTTTGTCCGTCTTTTTTAAAGAGCAAACTTCTAAAATTTGAAATTGAAGATCCAAATGTATACCCTGCATTTTGGTGATTTTCAGTTTATGTTATTAAGTTAATTCTCAATATTTTTTAATGAACACGTATTTTAGCCAAAAAGGAAGCATAAAAGTGGCATTGAAAGGCCAATAAATGTTTTTTTAAAGGGGTTATGGTAATTTATTCTTTTTTTACATTTACATATCTGTTGGAGTGGTTTTTAAGACTCAACAGGGGTTTGTACGATGTTTGAATATTTGTCATTTTCAATTCATGCAAGAGACTTCCAGACTAGCAGGGATTTGTCATTTTTGCAATAAATGTCATTGTGGGTTCGTTTTGCTGATTCATTTCCAATAGGGGTTAAAGAAATTTAAAACATTTTTTTTTGATAGGTTAAAGAAATTTAAAACATGGCAAGTGTTGCACATTGTTTTATATAGGGTGTTATGGCATCTCAGTAAATTTTTAAATTTCTTGACTGAGATATATTAGAATATGTAATTTGTAATTTTTAGAAAGACGGTATGAAAACAGTAAATAGTCCCTAAATAGGTATATATTTTGTAAATATCCCAATTCTAAATGCTTTGTGCTTTTTTGGTGGTCTTCTTTTAATGTTGAGGAGAATGAGTTCCAGATTGGAGCTAGCTTGATTGTTTTAGTTCTAAGATATAGATATAATGAATGTATGTGCAAAAACATGTCTTTAACTTAAAAGAATTTAATTTTTAGTAAAGCAGGAAGGTAAACTAGCACTAAAACATACTAACTGATCATCTTGCATCGTAGTTGTGTGTCGTGGATTTCCTTTGCGGGATGTTGACTAGTTGTGGTGTTACTTATTTAAATTAGTTTGTATAGACTATTGGTTCAAAGAAAGTATGAGGTTTAGTTTATGTTATTCAACATCCAGCCCCCATGAAAGGTATTTATTTAAAAGAATGGGTGAAGGACTTACTCTTTTTCATCTAAAAATTGACTGAATTACTTATTTTACCGAAAGGAAGATGAAAGATCGCAATTTTAATGGTGTTACAGATATGATTACAACAGATGACAAATAAAAGGAAAAAATTATCAGGCATGTTAATCTACAATACCGAGACAGGCTTGAGGGTCTGATTTTGAGTCGGTTATATGATAACATAACAAACTGCTTTTCTGGACTAAAACTCATCTGTGTCCCTCCTACGAGGCTGAATCCTCATTGTTGCGTACACTGAACCTGCATTGCCAATGAGATGTGAGCTTGTGGCAATGGGGTCCACATAAGAAGTTCAGTGTAATAAAAAATTGTTATGATGGAATACAACGAATCATTGGAAAGGCACACAAATGGAATCCTTTATATAACCTTGTGAATAATTTTGCGGTGCTGCATGCTGAATTCATATTTATATAGTTGTCTTGAATCTCCATTCTATTAATTTCTAAATCCTAACCTAGAGAACTGCCTACTTTCACTTGAATGTTTAGCAATTTTAGTTTGATGCCAATTGTCAAAGAGATAGCAATGACCTTTGAACCAAGTTAGGTTAGATGGCCTAAGCCAGGGGCGAAGACAGCCCATCGAAGTAGGGGGTCCTAGAGTTGAAGGGGTGGGGGCTCACGGGGATTTTTTTTTTTTTGAAACATTATCTATTAAAATGATGGAAGTTGATACTTTGTGATGGAGAAAGGAAACAAAGTAACATAAATTAATGTACATTAGTTAAAAACTTAAAAGATAGTGATGCCTTCATGGAGATATGTCGGTAATCGACAATTATTTTCTGGGCGCTTACAATTCTACTGGTTTAAACTTCAAAATTAGAAGTTAAGACTTAGATATTTATGCATAATGCATTTTAATTTTTGTAGCTGAAGAATCCAAAATTTTAGCATTCTTGTTCAGTTAATAAGTGTAAGCGGGTTTAAAGTATTGCCCTCTCCTGCAATAAAATGTCTCTCATACAGACTCTAATAGAGAACCTGAAATCTCAGTATTCCAATACTTTTTAAGGAGCCTTGACTTGAACATCGAAGAAATCAATTGAGTTAACCTTTGGAGCTGGCTCGAGCTTGCTACTCTTAAGTTTGTATGCATTAGCTCTTTGTTCTTGTATGATTATTTTCTGAATTTTATTGCTGAAATACTGCTTCACAAAGTTCTCTTTATCTAACAATTCAATTTATGAACTTTTCAATTCTGTGCAGGCACCCTACTTAGATCCAAGGACCAAACTCCGTTATGCCAATGCTGAGGTATTCAAGATGATAAGATCACTTCCTAATGATTATGTACAACGGTATTTGGCTCTCAGAAATGCTGCAGTTGTGCTGAGGTAGCTGTTCATGATTCGAGATTGCAAGTTGGTTATTTGTTTCATTTTGGCGAGTTGAACTGTACTGAACTCCGATAGACAAGTTATACTTTTCATATTTGATATGTTTACCTCAAGATGCTGCCAACCTTCCTGCATCAGAGAATGAGAACTTATATGTACCGAGGTTCTTTGTGCTTTGTCACTCCACTGTAAAATATGTAGGTTTTTAGCAAGTTTACAGGTATAAATAAATGCCTTATTCAGTTATTATAAGACTTGGTAAATTGATCAAATGGGGTTTTGCTGCTCGTTTGTTGCCAACATAGAAAGTAATCATAACATAAATTGTACGATTCTGCCAAGGATTTTATGCTTCTTATATCAATCAATCATTCAAAGATGGATATCTAATGGAACTTGAAGGCCTGCGCAACATCCAACCTCAAACACAAATACGAACCTAAATTATTGGGTTTTGCTGACACCTCGGTGTAAATATAACAAAATCCGGATATATGTGTCCCCAAAACTTTTCGGGTGTGTTGGTCCTATGATTTTGGTTCAGACTTTTTATCGGCTTCATGCCCTTTTTAGTGAGCTCAAAGTCGAACACCTGAAAATTCTCGAACAATCTCTAGGGTGATGTCTTGGGGAATTGCGCTGAATATTCTACCGGAGAACAATCTGTGCCACTCCTTTTATATTTTTCAGCCAAGTCCTGGTGTGGGATTCATTCATTTCACAATACAAATTTCCTTATAAAAGAGAGTAATGTTATTCTTAAGTACCACATAAAGCAGTTTATGTGACAGTTGATCAGTGTCAATGAAGTTGGAATGCTATTTAGTTTATTGGAGAATGTGACAATGACCCTACAGAAGCCATTATTCAGAGAAAAGTAAGAAGGAAGTTAAATGACTTACTTTTGAGATTTGGATTGTCCAAACATTTCAATGTTGGCTATAGATCCCCCAAGAGGGGTGTGTGCACGTAGTTGCCACACCAGAAATGTTATTTTTAGTAGAATCTATTTCAATATAATATTTACGGTACTTGAAAAGACTAGACAGTGCGAGTATATTTTTGTCTACATAATTCCTATGCTGTAAAGTAAACTAATCCCTTGGAAACGATCCTCCACAGCGTGCCAAATTGTAAATGGGAGAGAAAATGTTCGGATATATTTCTTGAATGTGCTCATGGAGTTATGAAAAAAATTCAGGTAGCCGACTCCGATCTACTTGTAAGTTTTGTGGGTACTGTGAAATGAATGAGATACAGATCTAGAGATAATCTAAGCTTGAATCATGCTTAGTGTACAAAATTTATTGCCAGAATTTATACAGACGGTGGAGTGGCACCATTTCATTGGTGATTGCAAAAAACGAAAAAAAACTGACCACTTAGATGCTGCCAACGTAGCATCTGGAAAAATTCTGGCAAGATAATCACATGTACACTTGATTTTATACTTCCTCCTAAGTTTAGCTTCTTCAGACCGTCTTGTGTAGACCTCGTGCTACGAGGGACCATGAATTAATAAACAATGAGCAAGCTTGCTGCACATTCTCAAAAAACACGAATATATTTTAGAAAATGATCTTTTTCTTTGTAAAAAGCTGACTTTGGTAGAAATAGAAGATCCTCCCTCTTGACAAGTTTTATCTGAATTGCTTCTGCAATTGCCTCACCTAATTCTCCTTCATTCTGATACTTAGCTGTAATTCGTGTCAAGTTGATAGTAAATTAACGTAATGACGATTAACGCTAGTGCATGCATGAAAATAAGGATCCGTTTGATTGCAAAGGTGGAAAATTGATGGAAAGAAAATATTTTACTGAAAATTGAATTGTCTAGAATTTGTTTTCATGGGAATTATAATTTAATTGTGTTTGATTTGTATAATTTTCAACCTGAAAAATATTGAAAGTTTAATGTCCGTTTCACTTTATTTTTCATGAAAATTGTCTATTAAAGTGATAATCTTTTCTACCATTGGGTCTAGAATTTGTTCCAATTGCTTAAGATTTTTAAAAATTATCATACGATTCATACCGAATACCTTTCATTTTGGCTTTGTTTTGCATGAAAATTGTCAATAAAAGTAATAATTTTTTTTCATTGTGTCTAGAATTTTTCCCAATTTCCAAAAAAAAAAAAAAAAAAACTGGAAAATAAAAAACTGCCCAAACACAAGGAAAATGAAAGCAATGATTTCATGGAAAACTTGGCGTGTGAAAGGGTGGCTGTAAAATATTTTTCAGAGAGAATTTTCACCATCAAACACCGACTTTGTGGGAAAAATGGATTTTTCTTGGAAAATGGGCTTATCAAACACAGCATTAGAGAACATATGTTTAGTAGGCATAGTACTACGTAGGATAGGGAACTAAATTTTAACTTTTTTTCCCTTTCTATTCTTTATAATATCAAATAATGTCTAGTTTAAGATATAGAACATGCCAAAACAGAGATTGATACTGGGGTTGGATAGGGCTACAACCAATATCCATTTTTCAAGGTAGATTGTGTGAATTTTAGGGAACATTACATATAAAAGTTGGTTGCAAAATACAATTTCAAAATTAAGAAATTAAGTTTATTATTTAAAAAATCAGGTCTTAATTAAATTTTATTAATTAAATACATTAAGGCCGTAGTATTATACGATTTGCGATCACAGTTATGTACTAGCCACAATTATAGGGGTCATAATTACAAATCACAAATTTTATAAGTCACAATTTATTTCTCGATCACAAATGATCAAAATAATGGATCATTTATTATTTCTGAATCACAAATCATAAATTTTATAGGTCACAATTTCTTTATTGATCACATGCTATCAAATTGATAGATCACGTATTATTTTTCAATTACAAATCATAAATTTTATAGGTCTCATTTTATTTATTGATCATAGATTATCAAAATAATACGTCACATTACTTTCGGTCCCAAAACCTATTATTTTTGGGATAAGTCACAATTTATTTCATGGTCATAAATTATCAAATTATTTGGTCACAATTTTTTTTATCACAAATTATTAATTTAAATGGGCACAGTAATTTCTTGCTCACAACTTAACAAATTGTAAGTCACGATTACAAATTTAGTCGCAATTTCAAATTTTTTTAGGTCACATTATTTATTGATCACAAATTATATATTTTATCGATACATATTATTTATTGGTCACAAACACTTTTCTTCCCACCCCACCACCACCACCACCACCGTAACACTACTATCATTTGTAAACACAGCTATCACCAACACTAACACAATCTTACTAGCACCGCCAACATCACCACCACCACACTAGCACGAGCACCTCAATGCCACAACTAGCATCAAACCACCTGAAAACACCACCTGAAATCACTACATAACCATCTCAAAATCAAATCCAAAATAAGAGGGCATTGATCTTCATAAATCGAATCTCTCCATTAACAACCTAACATTCAAAATATGTAAATTTTCAAATAAGCGGCTGTTGATGATGGCCGCCATCGCACTGCACCGAGCTCTTGGGGTGGAGGCATTGGAGAAGCAGCTGTTGATATGGCCACTACCTTATCCCAATCAGGAATACGAAGTCGAGTTTGGAGATTGAAGTGGCGTAGAACTTCAAGAAGACAATAGAAGACTTGATTCTCCTTTGTCATTAGATTGATTTAGTCCTTGACATTAACACACACTGACTGAATATTTGCTTCTTCATCACTAAAATTGATGATTTACATTTCCATCAAATGATTAACACACATTGATTAGAGAAGATTTGCTTCTCCGTCAGATCAAAGATTTACTTCTCTATCCTGAAATCATCGTCGTTGCTCTACCCTTACAACGTCTCTTCATAGTGGCTCACTATTCTTATAGTGATGTCATCGTGCCGTTGACATCGTGCGCGGCTAAGCGCACTTCAACGGTGCCTCTGGTGATGGTGTGTGGTAAAGAGAGGAGACGAGGGGAAATAATTAGGGTTTGAGGAGTGGATGGAGATATGGTGGGAATATAGATTAATTTAATTTTATAATATTATTATTAATATTAAAATGTGGAATTATCGCCTTTTTTGTATAAGCAAACCTTACACTTGATTTTTGAAGTTGGAATTTAAAAACCTGCCTCCATATAATTTTCACATTTTTTAATAAGTAGCGTGTGTAAGAAAATAGTGAAAATTACACAAAATCAGATTTTTCAAGATTCAATTTCAAATTTCAGATATGAGGTTTCACTTTTCAAAAATCAGATATTTCATTTTTAAATATTAAATATTAATTATACAATTTTCATCTGAAACTGGCAAACCCTAGAATTTCCCTCATCCTTCTCTCTTCTCACCCTCTCCTCTCTGTCTTCTCATCGGTGACGCCACTCCAACTACCCCCCAAAGTCATATATTAATTCACATATTTCATCTATCTTCTCTCTAATTAAGATATTCATAACCCAAATCCCACTCCAAGTACCCCCAAACCCTAAATTTCTCCACGGTCGGATGAATTTTTTCTCCCATTTTCCTCTTCATCGGCAAAAGCAGCATTCTCTCCATCGGCGAAAGCAGCATTTGGCGGCGAACTGAGTGTTGGAAGTGAGCGTGGTGGTCCACATGCAACAAAATTCTAGGTTCTGTGGCTTCTTCTTCTCTAGTCCACGAGTGGTGATGGTTTTTTTGTAGAGATCTGGTCTTGTGGCTTTGGTCCACAAGCAGATTATTCTTCGATTTGTGTTGGTCGGTTGTTCACATAGTAACGGTGATGATGGGTTTTTGCACCGACACTCTCATTTTCCCTTTTCGCAGAAGATGGCAGGCATCAGCTCGTATGGCAATCTAAGATTTTCTTTGATTTGTGATGGCCAATGGTTCACATTGTAGTGACGATGGTACGGTGCGGTGATGGTGGATTCGTGCGCCGACGCACACATTTTCCCTTCTCATAGAAGATGGCGGCGTGCCACTACCCGCGGCCATGCCTGGGTTTTTTGGATTGTTTTGATTATTGGTGGTTTGCTTGGTTATTTGGAAATCCTATTGTTTCAGTTATGTTTGAGTAGTGGTGCGATAGTTGTGGGTAGGTAGTGGTGGTTGTGGTGATGTTTGAGACGATGGTTTGTTGTCGGAGGTGGTGATAGTGGTTTAGTTGACAATGATTTAGGTTGTCATTCTGTTGGTGGCGGTGGTGAGGTAGTGGTCATAGATTATTTGGTTGATTGTAACTATTAAATTGATTAATTTGTGATCAATAAATAATATGTGACCAATGAAAAAATAATTCGTGATCAAGAAATAATGTGTGACTTAAAAAACTGTTAATATGTGATCGATAATTTGATAATTTGTGATTGTTTAATAAGTTGTGACTTATAATACTTGTGATTTGTGACCGATAAATAAATTATGACGTATAAATTTTTTATCTATGATCGATAAATAAATTGTAACCTATAAATTTTTTGAATGATGACCGTAAAATAATTTGTGATATATAAAATTTGTGATATGCGACTAATAAATAATATGCGACTTATTAATTTGATAGATTTGTGACCAATAAATAAATTGTGACCTGTAAAATTTTTGATTTGTGATCGTGAAATAATTTGCGATCTAACAAAATTTTTATTGTGATCGAAAAATAATTTATAACTAATTAATTTTTAATTTGTGATCTAATTATATGAAATTGTGACTTTAATATATTTAATTAATAAAATATATGTTTAATTAATTAATTTATAAATAAATTTTTTAAAAAATCTGACATTAAAAAAATAATCTAAAATTTTAAATTTTAAATGTTAAACCTTAACATCTTAAATTTGAAATAGGTGAAAGGGAAAAGTTCATATCTAAGGTGTTTTCTTTACCTTAATTTAAAATTAAGGTAAATAGTTTAAAAATTCAAAAAATTAGGTATAAATTTAATTAATTAAAAATATTTATTAAATAAAGATTATAAAGTCACAGTTTGTGATTAATGGTCACAGATTCATAATTATAAGTTACAGATTTACTTACTGGTCATATATCGTCATTTTTTTTATCACATATTATTTCGGGGTCACAGATCAAAAAAATTGTACATCACAGATCATTTCGAGGTCGCAAATTTTTAAATTAGTTGGTCACAAATTATTTTTGAGTCACGTATTATCAAATTTTTATGTCACAGTTAATTTCATTGGTCACATATTTTCAAATTTGTTAGTCGCAGATTATTTTTCAGTCACATATTGTCAAATTTTTAGGTCAGAGTTAAATACTTGGTCACAGATAACTAAATAATTGGTCACATACCACCATCAATAACTACTACCGTCGCTGCTCCCGCTGCAAAACCGCCACCACCTCACAACAACCAGTACCAACACCACCGTCCAACAACCAACACCCCACACAAAACACCACTACCACCACGCAAAACACCACCACCATCACTGTCGGATGGCTATCAACACCATCGCCACCGGATCTGTGCACAAAAACCTTCAAAAACCATCAAACCGCTGCTGACTAATTAAACCATCAATTTCGAAATGTTCATGGATTAAATCATCCTTAAAACGAAAGTATGAGATTGCTATCTCCAATGCCAATAAAAATTGCCCAGATCCAAAATCTTACCCAATTAAAACTTTTGGCGAGAACGACAGCATTGCTGCTGCCGACGCCGCTGCAAATTGTAGCAGCGGCGTCGCGAACGGCACAAAGTGCAGCTGCCGACGCTGTGACAATACAACGTTGCAAACTGCAGCTGCCGACGCTGCGACGACACTGCTACGCAGAGAGAGGCGAGAGAAATAAGGGTAGGAGAAGGGAAGAGTAGGGATGGGAGATTTACAGAGAGTGAAGGGGAAGGGAGAGGAGGCACGAGAGAGAGGGAGAGGTGAGGGAGGTGAGAGTGACAAATTAGGGTTAGGTTTTAATATATTACCTGATTTTTGAATAATGAAAGTTTGCACCTGAATTTTGAATTGTATTCTTTAAACCCCTGCTTTTGTGTAATTTCCCCCAGAGGAAACTTAACTTCTTATTTATGAAATTTTCTCAAGGGAAAAACCTATCTGTTTTACTAATTGGTTGGCCCAAATTCCAAGCCCTAAACCTAAACCCAATTGAAACCCCATCCATAATCGCTCCCAAGCATAAACCTAAACCCAATCTTCTCTAGTTGATTCTCCCAATTGTGCCCGAATTTCCTTACCAACCCTAAAACAATAACCTGCCTCCGGTGGTCCATCACTACCTCCATTGCCTACAACCCTTTCTCATTTTCTTGCCTCCACAAATTCAAACTTGTGTGGACAATCATTTCTCGGCCAAACCCTCACCTCTTGAAATTTGATTTATTGCTAGATGGATTTGTGTTTCCGCTTGTAAACAACTTTGAGATTGGAAAAGTTAGACAATATTATTCAAGAAGAAAGCAGTATATCCACAATCCCGAGTAATTTCAATTCACACCTTGTCGTTTTTGTACATGAGGTTTATATTTTTTTTGTGTGCTAAAAAGAGATATTTAGAATTGGAGTATCGACATGTACATTTTTCAATTTTCTTCATCGATAAGACACGTCAATCTAGTGAAAGTACACTTCATGATGGATTGACCAAAATTTAACTTCCAATTCCTATTGTGCAACATCCTCTAATTTCATCTTCATAATTTAAACATCCTTCAATCTCAACTCCTAAATTACAATTATATACTTAGTATTGAATAGCCGTGCTGCATGTAGATGATTTATATATACATGATGTGATGAGATATGATTGAATCAAAATTTCTTCAATCAAATAAGAAAAAATTTCCCACACTCTTTTGACGTATCATCAATATGTAAATCATTATATAACTCTTTATGTACAACTAACATTATTCAATATTGAATAAGACATGGAATTTTTTTTTTTTTTTGAATATCATGTCATTCCACGAGATAGTATTAGAATCTCATATCTAAAAACTAGGTGATCAACTAAAGCTCAAGGAATATCCAAGGATAGAATGAATAGAGATGTGAATTGAGATAAAAAGAGTTATTGACACCACATCATCAAATTTGAAAATGGAGATATATGATGTTCTTGCTCAACATGAAGTTTAGGTGACCAAAATAAGTGACCAAGGGTATAATGGTGCTACTAATATGTGTGGTGTTAGTAATATGTGCCGTAATTGAAATAGACTTCAAGCATTATTTTTCAAAGATTATCATTATGCAAATTGCCTCCATTATTTTGCTATCGATTACAGTTGATAATTGGTTTATGTAGCTAAGGATGTCCATGTCATTTGGAACTTTTTTTTTTTCTCATTTGAAAAATGTTGTCAATATTGTAACTTCTTCTCCTAAACGAGTAGAGTCGCATACTTCTCAGAGATGGGAAATTCTACTTATGTTGGCTACCGAAGATCGTGAATTTAGAAGTGGGGCTAATCAAATAGTTACTTCACAATGATAATATGGAGATACTCGTTGGCACTTTCATTAAGACTTTATAAATGACTTAATAAATATGTACAGTGCAACTCTCAAAGTGCTTCAATATATTTGTGGCTAGGATTAATCTATTTGCACACCTATTTTCTACACCCCTTTATGTGTCAAAAATATGGTCATGCATTAAAAAAATGTTGTTAAAACTAATGTACCAAAATTTGCCAACTCGTCAAGTTGTAAACTAACGTGTCAATCTTTATGTACATGTAGCACGATCCTCGTGACGCTTACAAAAAGTTGCAAAGTTTTAAGTTCGTGTTTATCTTGCATTTCATGCATAGAATTATGAAAAATCATTGGTATATTTTTGTAGCAACAAAGATCTCAACACATCTTGACTGCTTTGATATTTGTCTCCACTACAAAACAAATCCCTCATACATTGAGAGATAACGATTGGAAATAATTTTTCAGAAAGCTAAAACATCTATCAAGTTAGGGACCACAAGGAAAAAGAATGCTTGACAAATGAAAAATAAAACGTGTTGGCAAAAAAATATAAAACATTGACACAAGGCATGAGTTGATTGTTAAAATTTCAAAATGAACTTTTCAAAACAGATTCATGCTACAAAAAGAAAGTTAAACTTTTGATTCAACGTTTGCTTAGTATGTCTTATCGACTTAATTGTGTTACATTTTACAAGTTTAATCCAATTGCCTATTTATGCGTCAGCCATACAACCAATGCCAGCTGGCAGTCTTCTGTATTATTCAATTTTTTTTCAAAAATAATACACGCAATCTCAGCCGCTAGATCATTTTTTTTAATCAGATCCTGAAACGGCGTTTATCAACCTTTACAAGTCGATCACGTTCGCTTCCTACGAACGCAAATCTACGAAAAATCTTATACATACTCGAAGAGTTTTTGTGAGAGAAAGAGATAAGGAACAATGGAGAGTGCATGGGGTAAACCAGGCGCTTGGGCTTTGGATTCCGAGGAAAATGAGGCGGAGCTCCTCCACCAACACAAACAGGATTCTATTGACGGAAACTCCATTGGCAGCGCCGACGCGGCAGATTTCCCGTCCCTTGCGGCCGCGGCGGCAACAAAAGCCAAGAAAAAGAAGAAGGGCCAAACCCTGTCTCTACAGAAATTCACCAGTTACAGTGCCAACAAGGGTCCCACTCCTGATGAGCTTTTAAGCCTCCCCACTGCCCCCCGCCAGCGCTCTGCGGAGGAGCTTGATCGAAGCCGGCTAGGTGGAGGATTTAGATCTTATGGGTCTTCGTATGACCGGCCCGCTAGGGATGAGCAGCTGCGTCGACAGGGAGGTTTTGGTGGGGATTCGAATCGAGATTTTGCGCCTTCTAGGGCTGATGAGACGGATAATTGGGCTGTGGGCAAGAAATCGATTGTTAGTGATGGATTTGATGGAAGAAGGAGAGGAGATAGAGGAGGGTTTTTCTCTGATTCGCAAACTAGGGCTGATGATTCCGACGATTGGGGTTCTAAGAAGGCCTATGTGCCCTCTGAGCCTCGGAGATATGAAAAAAGAGGTGGCTTTGGATTTGAATCCAATAATGGTGGTGCTGATTCGGATAGTTGGGCAAGGAAAAGGGAGGAGGGACGGAGAAGTGGTGGTGCATTTGATAGTTTGAGAGATAGAACGGGCAGCCCCGATTCTGACACATGGGAGAGGAAAAGAGAAGAGGGGACTGGAGGCAGTGCCAGTAGGCCGAGGTTGAATTTACAGCCAAGAACACTGCCAGTAAGCGAAGGACAGAAGAGTGAAAACGGGAATGTATTGAAGCCCAAGGGAAATAATCCATTTGGAGAGGCGAGGCCGAGGGAGGAGGTGTTGAAGGAGAAGGGGCAAGATTTGAAAGAGATTGAGGAGAAGCTCGAGAGTATGAAGCTTAAAGAGGTTGCTGCAGGGTCCCCTAAAGGACTGGCTGCTTCGAAGAGGAGCTTTTGGAGTGGGAATGGGAGGGAGAGGTTGCATCAGGAGGATAGTGCCGACATGACTTGGAGGAGGCCCGAGTCTCTTAATTCTCGTCCCGAGAGGTTGGTGAACTAGGTTTTTATATAGAATGAATTCTGATGAATATCTGTTTTGATTGCTTTATTTTTGACAATTTGGGTTGCGTTTTTGGTTCTACGTGCTTCTGATTCTGTACTCGAATTGTACTCGTGGCTACTGGTTGATCCGAATTATTTTCTCGGGGTGTTCTGTGAATGTGACAAAGCATTTCGAATGATATATGAGATACTGCTCATACATGTACACACGCACTCTTTTTAAGTATATATATATATATATTAGTGGCACTTTCAATACTGTTGATTCAAATATAAGAGAATCTCTGCAAGCATTTGTAGCCAAATTCTGGTTTCTTTTCAAGTCACTTGTACATGTTTGCTTACTGTGAAACTTGCTAAGTTGCTGTAGCCGAGCATTACAGTTTCTTGCCAGTTGATTCTTGTTGTCTGGATACGAATTTGTTTTAGTACCTCAGAGTTGAGGTTTTGTGAGATTATTTACAGTATCTGCATTGGATATTGAGAGTAGTACTTAACCGATTTTTTCATCATTCAATCTCAGGGTCAGTGGTTGCCTTCACCTCGCTATATCCTTACTAATTCCATTGTTGTTTTCAGCATTCTATAAGCAACTTGATGGTTCTACAAAACTATTGACTGCTACTTTCAATTTCCTTCCAGACCAACAACCAGTCTATTTGATATACTCCCAATTAACCTAGCGGAGAAGGAACTTTTCTTTCTCACCTTAGATGACAATAATTGTTCATTGGTTTTGCATTTTTTTTTTTCAAATTTCAATGGTAAAATTAATTTGTACTATAGAAAAAGCAACAATCCTGCTATATTTGCTTACATGTGCTGGTGAGGGAAGTTCAATTATTTTTCTGCGAGTTATTTTTCTGTGTTCACTTAAGATTGTTGTTTTACTTCTTAATATGCAATTTTTGTTCTTTATTTGATCTTATGGGCATCTGTCTAGTGGAATACATTTTTCCTTTTCGATGCTGAACTAATTTGAGCGAAAAAGGAATTCTTTAATAAACACAATAGGTGATTTTGGAATGTCAACCTCCTCCGTCTTCTCTATTCCTCTACAGACTTGAGTTAGTGTTAGCAAGGCATTGAGAACTTGATGCAGTTTTGATTATTATCAATGACCTTGAAAGCATGCTTTAGTTTTGTATTTTTTATTCTTGAAAATGTCTCTTAAGTCAATAAAATCTTTGTTACTTTCTATTTTGTAGTGCTGAGAAAACGGAAAATGTATCTGCTGAAGCAGCTGAAGATAGAGATCCACAGATGTGATGTTGAGCTTTGATGCTGAAAGTTATCGATGCGCTGAACACATGAACTTTTGTTTTTACTTTTCTGTTTTTTTGTTTTTTGACTAATGTTGTTGTGAGGTACAACATAGAGGCAATTTTGTAAGAGTTACAAGTGGAATATCCTTAAAGTTCTAAGGATTGATTGTGTACATGAATTCTTTGTCATTTTATTACTGCAGAAGTTTAGCGCTTTAATTACTTGTTACTGCTGGTTTAGTCGATTGTTCTTTCAGCAATAAAAGATTCTGTTTTTGTTTCCTTTCCGTTTTCCTCTTTATTTTTTTTTCTCTCCTAACACATCTAAAAGAGGCAGTTTTCTGACGTCATCGTCAACCAAAACGACGCCGTTTAATCTTAACACAAATTTAAACCGCCTTATCAACTGCTGGCTATTTTCCTATTTCCTCTGCAAAATCAATCAATTCATTCCTAAAATTCACAAAATTGACATCCACATCGTCGCACCCACAAATTTCCTCTATTGTCGAAGACAAGTTTGTGTGACGGAGGCACCATCTCCGTCAAAACATAGAGACACGGTGTTTGTCTCTGTGCGCAACGGATCCGTCAAACACGGAGACACCAACTCTCCATATCTTTTGATTGTAATCCAAGGCCACAGCTAATTTTTGAAAACCCATCTCTTTCTTTCTCTAATCTCCAGCCTCTCTTCATCTCCGCATCCAATTCTATAGTACAAGATATTTGATCTATTCATATAGCATCCAAAAGAACCAGAACAAACCTCCAGTTTATGCACCGTCTGACCCGTCAAATATGAGTATCTATTTCGCAATCTTCCTTACAATTTTGAATTTTAGTTGTGACAGGTCTTCTGGATTAATTTGAATCTTTTCTTTGAAATTTGAATTTCTTCGCTTTCTAAACTGTGGATCTATTCTAAGGAGGTATGACTCGCGAGCTTCGCGGGTTGCACCTTCACGGGGCGCTGTTAAAAAAAATTAAATATTATAGTTAAGTAGGTGTCAACCTAGTTGGGATGTATTTAAACTATAAATTGTAATAAAAGTAGGTATCAACCTTGTTGGGATGTACTTATGCTATAAATATTTGATAATAGTAATTAGAAATGTATTTAGTTGTTATTTATTTAAGTTAAATTTAACTTTGCAAAGTTATAAATAATTCATGTCATATTAAATTTGAATTCTATTCAAACATTTCTTGGTATAAATATGAATTTATCATTTTGTTTAATTCTTAGTTTACCTTTAACAAAAAAAATATTTTTTTGCTATAAATATGAAAATTTTTATATTTTATAATTTTATTTATACAATCATACGGGCCAAATTGGAACAAATCGTAACCCGGACCCGCATGGGCTCCCCCGGATGGGTCAGCGAGCGGACCTGGTTGTAGTCCAAAATTGTGGGCCGTCCCGGAACCGGTTCGGAACCCGTAGCAGGCGTGCTTTTTTTACGCGGGTCGTTATCAAGCTCATATGTTGGCGGGCCGACCCGAATTGACACATCTATATAAACGTGTAATTGAAAATGATCATGTAGCAAACCATAAAATAAATTAAAGGGAATAAAAAGTGCCCTAAATTCCAATCCCCCAATTTTTAGGTATAGTAAGTATTGATGGTGGGGCTGGAACTTGACTAGAAGATTGTTGGTTGAGGCCGGGGATGTATGGTTTGGCTTCATTGGAAGAGTTAGGTCTACTTGTGATTTTCAATTTTAATTTGTTTTCACCGATAGAAAGTGTAACTCTAGCACAATTAGTGTACTGAGTACAACCGAATTTCTCACAAGTAAGTCGAAATGCCTATGGATTGATTTTACCTTCAAATATGTTGTGATTGAATTTACGGTAATGGTGTTGCAATATTCACTTTTATTTTTGGATTAAGTAAATTATTTCGTTAAATATAATTTTTAAAAATTACTTTATTATTAGTAAAAAAAACTTTTAAATATGATCAAACATTCATTTTGTTTATTTTTTTATATTTGGTCAGGTTATGGCCAGCTCCTTGGCGTTTCTTGCATCTAAACTAAAGAAAAAGTTATTAAAAATAAATATAACTTATCCGATTATTTGTTGTTAGTTCATATGTACTCAATTTACACTGGATTAAAATTGGGACTTTGTTTTGTGTACATAATATATGTATATAAGGGTGTACATAACTCTCACATGGGGTGAGACCAACATACATATAGGTGTCCATAACCCTCACATGGGGTGGAACCCACATTTTTGTGGACCCTACCCCATGTGAGGGTTATGTACACCCTCATGTACATATATTATGTGCAGTCGGCATTTTTCTTATAATTGGCCCTTGTTTGACAAAGTTTTTTGAGATTATAAGTAGATTAAACTTCATTTTTAACAATATTTAATTTGATCCATAATTTATATTTACTCTTTGACCAAACATTTTGTGAAATCTCTCGACTTAAAATCTCAAAATGATTTGTCAAACATGAGTTTAATAACAAGTAGGTTAAACTTCATTTTTAAGTAGGTTACACTTCATTTTTAACAATATTTAATTTGATCCATAATTTATATTTACTCGTTGACCAAACATTTTGTGAAATCTCTCGACTTAAAATCTCAAAATGATTTGTCAAACATGAGTTTAATAACAAGCATATATATCATTATCTGTCATCAAATATTTGATGTTCAATTATTGGTTAATTTGATGGATAATTCTTATTGTACATAATTTATATGCATAGAGGAGTACATATTGTGATCTGACAATCATCCGATAATTGATGTGGAAGTATGAGATTTAAATTAAAGGTTGGATATGTGCCACGTGTAATTATGTGAATCATTATGTACCCCTAGCAAAGTCTGTAAATAAACTTACTATATGAACAATAGTATCAATATTTTCTTTGTTGCATCACTTTTTAATTACAATAAGTATTTTACTTAAAACTTATTGTCTCTCCTTTTCTTGTCTTAATTTAATCACCATTTTTAGCACATCTCATATTTGATGATGATTTATGTCCTTTCGTTAGATTACTCTAATATGTGGAACAAATATTCTGTCGCACTTTTCCGTTTCTTTCTTTCCTTTTTTTCCCCCTACATTTTAATGTACGTTAGGCAGAAACTATTATCAATAAAAGATGTACTAATTAATTAATGATTAATGAAAAAAGTGGTTTAGGACACAAGTACGACAATAACATAAGACTGTGAATTATATTTGTCCTTATTCCAATGGAATCTTGTAAAACATAAGAGCATCCCATTATATATATATATATATATTTTCTATATATAAAAAGTGGCTATTAAACGAAATAGGTTGGTTTAACGGAAAAACTAACGAAATTTCTTGATTTAACGGAAAAACTAATGGAATTTCTTATTTTAATGGAAAATCTTTTTTTCATCCCCCATCACTTTCAAAATTATAATTAAATAATAATAAAAATAAATTAACTTTTGATAATTCCTTCAAACTAAAATATCTTGGAGCTAACTTATCCGAATCGACTTTTTCTCGAATATGATTTATGTATCTAATTACAATTTATCAAACGAGACCAATATTCATATATTTACGATAACTCCATCGATATCTAAATATTTGACACAAATAAAATATATTTTGATAAATGTATCATTTAGTCCCTAACTTTCAAAATATTAAAATATAGTATATAACAATTGAATTATATTTTATGAAAATTTTCGGGGTATTACATTCTAACCCTCTTAAAATATTTTCATCCTCGAAAATTTACCCGTCACTTACCAATACTAAGTCTAACACATGATGTACATATATTATCGTAATACATATCATACTTTAGCGATAAAATGAATTGCATTATTACTTAAAAAGGAGTAAATACTTAAGTCATGCAAAAATTTTAAGCTTCCGTTTGTTTCTTATTAAAAACCCATAAAAATGAAAAATATGACCATTATCCATCGCATCAATCTATCAATTTTGAATTTCTATCTATTGTGTGGGATCCAATAACGACCATATTTTTCATTCTCATTCTATATTAATAAGAATCAAACAGAGTTTAAGTAAACTCATCTTCTTACCCCTTAACATACCTTGAGTTTTTTGTTTGTAATTTTAGGTTGGAGGTGACAGAGAGAAGCACTTTATTTAATTATTTATCAATTACATAAACATTACATCATTAATTATTTAATTAACCAAAAAAAATTACATCTTTATATATATATATATATATATGTATGGAGCATAATACTATCTTCATCATAGATCAAAAATAACAAATGGCGAAGCTATGCATAATTTTCATGCTTTGCTTGTTGGTGATTATCAGTACTGCTGCTGCAGGTGGCCTTAAAGAAGGGCCGGAAGCCGTCGAAAAGTGGTTCGAAAAGCTACCATATGCGAAAGAAAAATTAACCAAACTTCATTTCTACTTTCATGATACGGTAAGTGGCAAGAATATAACTTCTTATATGGTGGCTCAATCCAACGTTACATTCAAGTCCCCAACTTCATTTGGTCTAGTAAGTGTAGCAGATGATCCTTTAAGTGTGGGACCGGAACCCGACTCGAAGATCATGGGTCGTGCCCAAGGGATATACGGTTTGGATTCACTAGAAGAGTCTGCTCTACTTATGATCCTCAATTTGGTTTTCATGGATGGAAAGTATAATGGTAGCACGCTTAGTCTACTTGGACATAATCCGGTTTTACACAAGTACCGAGAAATGCCTATCGTTGGCGGCTCCGGTGTTTTCCGGCTGGCGCGCGGTATCGCCACTGCACAAACCGTTTGGTATAATCTTACCACCAATAATGCAGTTGTTGAGTATACCGTAATGGTTTTGCATTATTGATTTCCCTGTTGGGTTTTGTTTATTTGGTATTTGGTAAGGTTGTGACCTGCTCCTTTGTCTGTACTAATGGTTTTAGCTTCTAAACATTAGAGGAGTTATTATTAAGAATAAATGGGAATTTGTTTATTGATAGTTGTTGTGTTTGATCCAAATTATTTTTAAAAAAATCGATTTTTTGGCAAAACAAGTTGAATCCCAAATGAATAATATAAACTTGAGTAAAAAATGAATTTCTGTATATATACCCCCACCAAATATCACTCATAACTTGATCAAAAGACCGTTTTGGTCCTCTATTATGATGCAAGGGGAACAAATTTGTATTGAAGCTTTGATAATGCATAAATGTGATGTGGGCACATGGGAAGGGTAGAATGATATTTGACGGAGGCGTGAATAATGGCTTGTCGTGATACTTAAACGGTTTGAATTAAACTCAAATTCCCCTATTCAAAGTATCAAATTCGATAAAATTTGAAGGGATTTCGTATTTACAAGGAAAGAATTTGGTGTTAGCATGTTGGAGTTAGTTTCTGATCTTGGTGGTGATGTTGGCTCGAGCATAGGAGGTGATGGTTATTTTGTAGTGTATAGTGTTGAAAAATCAACCATGCTACAGAAACAAATTCAAAAACAGGGTTGTCATGTGTCGTCGACTGATTGAGAAGTTTGAAAAAAAAAATCCAACAAATTGTACATGCTAAAAAATAGATGAAGTACAAACGGACTGATTTGATAGTGTATGTGTGGATTTTTTTAAAAAAAAATTTCAAACTGTCCAATTATGTATGAACACGTGTCCCTTCTGTTTTTGAGACAGACATTGACTCTGTTCACGTAGCATGATTGATCCAATTAATACATGTTACAACACCCCTTTTTTTTTTTTTTTTTTTTCTATCTCCTATTTTTAAATCTAGACAAGTATCTTAATTGTTGAAAAATTACCTGTTTCTAACAAGGGATTAATAAGTTGTAATAATATTTGACACGAAATGTAAATTACAATTTCATAAAATTGCACACACTTTAACGGGATTTAACGCAAAATATAAATTAGAGTCATCGTACAAAAATTACATATGGTATTAGGAGAAAAATAAACGGTAAGTTCAATCATTCATTCAGAAAATAGTCCATTGGAGGGTCCATTTTTAATTCACTAACAAATTAACTCAAATCTAAATTACATTCTGAAAATTGGCCACAAAAATGGATCATCTACTATTACCGCATGTGATCTCACCGTCCATAAAGATTGGCTAGGGATATTGGCGAATCAATTGGTCGACGACTCAGAAGGTTGTTAGGCAATTTGTTGTCAAATGACTTCCCTGAGCGATGATGAAAGTATTGTTTAGTTCAATCGATATCGACCAAATGACTGAAGGTATATTGGCACCACAAGTTGGTAAACCAATTCCATAATCCAATTGGGCCGTTTGAAGCAGCCAAATTAAAATTTGGGCTACTCATGGCCCAACCCAAACTTGGATGACTCTTATGTGTGGAAGCCCACTTAGTACCTTTCTATTGGGCCTTATTATTCCTATTTAGCTAAAACCTAAATTCTATATTCAACCTATATATGCTCCTTTTCTCGTTACCGTGGGTGAGTGAAAGAAACTAGCCTTTTGTTTTGAGAGAAAAGTGGCGTGTTGGCTGTGTGCTCTCTGCCGTTTTTGTAGTAGCGTTCTACTGTCTTCTTCTCCTCGTCTTCGGCCTTAGTGGCTGATTGGTGGATATACTATTCTTTCATCCAAAGTTCCCTTTGTGTGTAGAAACTTGGAGCAACCGTTTGGTTTTGGTGGTTAGGAATTGGGTTTTCTCTTGTGGTGTCGATTGGTCAATACTGAGCCCGGATCTTGGTGCAAAGTAGGTGGAAATTACTTCACATTTGGTATCAGAGCTTCGTGGGTGAGGTGAAATTTGGAGAAATCGAAGAGAGAGGAGAAGGAGAGTTTGCGCTCGGGCTCCTTGCGATTTTTGGTCCCTGTTTTTCTAATTCCGGCCAAACTATTGGCCAAATTAAAAAATTGAGGAAAGAACCATTCCTAGTAGGTCGGGGCGCCCCTGTGGTGGTGACGAAATTTTTTTCGGCGATGGTCAAATTTTTCGACAGCGCAGTTCCTTCAGGCCAACGCTGTTTTGGCAGTTTCCGGCTTATTTTTCTTTGTGTAGTTTGTTTATTTCTTATTCCTGAATGTACTGATAGCGTTGTTTCAGTGTTTCAGGTTTTGCAGGAAATATTGGACGATTCTGCCATTTGGTGGTTGATACGGAATCGGGATTGCAACTGTACAATATTTTACTGAATTACTTTATGCCATAAATTGCGGCTTAAAGCAATAAATTCGCGACTCTCGATAATTACGGACTCAGACAAGTCCGCTATGGTAAATTGGCTGATCCTCTCGTTAATTTCAGCACTAGCGCGTCATTGAGTAGGGTGACATTAGGATTGTGATTACCGTGAAGAGATAACCATTGCTTGTGCTAGAAATTAGAAATTAATTGCTCTTTTGTTCGTTACGTGATTGAAATTTGTCATTTTGATTAATTGCAACATATTATCGATTTTTGATATACTGTGAGTGAAACTATTTTGTTATTATCTCTCTGGTTGTTTTTGATAAGTCTCTAGAATACCTAGACCTTACCCGTTTGAAAATTCCCTTGATCTAAGATTGTGAATCTTACGAAACCCTAGGAATCTAAAACAGTGTATATTTGCGAACCTAGGTCTGCTTTGTGTGGCTTAATTGTGACTTTGTGTTTCTTGTTTGAAAATGACAACACGCAATTTTGATTTGGGGACTTTTATTAGAAAATGTGATTTTTCTATCTGACAATAGAAAATGAGGGGTATTTTGGTTCAACAAAAAGTTTCAAAAGCCATTGATAACAGTTTTCTCGCTGATTTTTCAAAAGAACAAAAAGAAGAGGGTGATGAGCTTACTTACATCTCTATTATTTTACACTTGGCTGACACTGTTTTAAGAAAAGTGGGTAAACTGAAAACCACTAAAGAACTTTGGAAAAAGTTGGAAGATCTGTATTTGCTAAAATCTACTCCCAACAAACTTTACTTACTTGAGCGTTTTTTTAGTTTCAAAATGGATTCTTCAAAAGAATTGGATGACAATTTGAATGTGTTTAACAAACTTGTTCAAGATATCGTTAACTGTGGTGAGCCGGTGTCTGAAACATACAAGGCTATCATTTTGCTAAATGCTATACCTGATACTTATCGTGAAGTCAAAAATACTATTAAGTACGGTAGAGACACTTTGACGCTCGAAATTGTCGTTGACTCCCTTAGAAGTAAGGAGATGGAGATGAGAGCTAAAAAACATGATAAGAAAAGCGATGAGATTCACATGACGAGGGGTAGAACTTAGTTTAGGCAAAACAGTCATGATGGTTACCCAAATAGGGCGAGTCGAGTAGTAATGGATATAGATAGAAGAGCAAAGATAAACCTAGGTCCAAATCTAGAACTAAGGAAAGAAAATACTATGGCTGTGGGAACACGGGGCATTTTATAAAGGATTGATATAAAGAGAAAAACAAGAAAAATGGGGGAGATCGAGATGAGGTGAATGTGTTATCTTCTGTTTCTGATGATTGTGATGGTGAAGTCTATCTGATTACAAGTCCTTATGTTTCTAGTGCATCTTTTCATGTGACATCGCATAAAGATTGGTTTGAAAATTTGCATGAATCGAATAATGGGCATGTTGTGTTGTGTGACAATTCTACTTATAGTATTGTTGGCATGTGTGATATTACTTTAAAGTTTGATATTGGCTTTGTGCATACTTTAAAAGATGTTAGATATATCCCTAAATTGTCTAGAAACTTAATTTCAGTAGGACGACTTGAGAAATCTGATTTCACTTGTGAAATTGAAAATGGAATTTTGAAATTGATTAAGGGTGCACTTGTCTCTATTAAGGGTGTTAGAAAAAATGATATTTACATAACCACTGGAGAAGTGATGAGAGGTTTAAACTCCTCTATCTCTTCCGTTAAGTCTGATCACACACAAAAATGGCACAATAGACTTGCACATGTGGGTATTAAGGGGATTAAGCTTTTTAATGAAAATGGTGCTTTTGGAAATGACCATGTGTCTGATTTGTCTTTTTGTGACCATTGTGTGCTTGGTAAACATCACAAAACTACTTTATCTTCGAGTGTTTATAAAACTAAAGGCATGCTTAAATATGTGCATTCGGACCTGTGGGGTCCATCCAGTACTCCCACTCCAGGTGGGAATAGGTATTTTTTGTCTATTATTGATGAGTACACTAGGAAAGTGTGGGTTTATCTTTTAAAGGATAAATTCGACACTTTCGATAGATTTAATAATTGGAAAAGACAAATTGAAAATCAAACTGGTAAGAAGATCAAGTTTTTGAGAACTGATAATGGCCTAGAGTTTTGTAACACTGATTTTGATAATATGTGCAAGGAAAGTGGAATAATAAGGCATAAAACGGTTCCTTACACTCCCCAACAGAATGGGGTAGCGGAAAGGATGTATAGAACTATACTTGATAAAGTGTGTTGTATGATGTTAAGTTCTAGAGTCTTAATGTCTTTTTGGGGCGATGCTGTTATGACTGCTTGTTATTTGATTAATTTGACTCTATCTGCTGCATTAAATGGTGACACTCCGCATAAAAAATGGTTTGGTAAACTAAGTGATTACTCCATGCTTAGAACTTTAGTTGCACTACATTTTCTCATCAGAGTGAGGGAAAGCTTGAACCGAGAGCTAGAAAATGTATTTTTCTAGGTTACCCTGAAGGTGTCAAGGGGTATAGGTTGTGGGATAAGAACCAGAAGGGAGTTAAAATCATTGTGAGTAAAGATGTCACATTCAATGAGAGCGAAATGCCATGTTTGAAAGTTGAATCCGAACCTGTAAGTGGGGGAATTCAAGGTGAAGAGAGTGATCAGTTGAAGATGGAGTTAGGAAAATCTAACACATCCATTCCTGTTACACAGAGTGAGATGGAGACTCAGGAACAACAACTTGATGTTGAGAACATAGAGGAAGTAATAGTAGAAAAACATCCTGAAGAAGAGAATTCTCTAGCTGACTATACTTTAGCTAGAGATAGAGAGAGGAGACAGACTAGAACGCCTATGAGATTCGGTTATGAATCCGAGTTAGCTTTTGCTCATGCGAGTTATGAGGAGTTAGCTGATAAGGAACTAAAGACCTTTGAGGAGGCGATGAAGAGTGACCAATCTGAAGAATGGTTCAACGTAATGAAAGAAGAGATGAGTTCTCTAGAGAAGAATCAAACTTGGGAGTTAGTACCCAAACCTAAGAATAAATCTACTGTTGACTGTAAGGTCTTTAAGGTTAAGGAGGGTACTAGCGCATCGGAACCCTTAAAGTTTAAGTCTAGATTAGTAACCAAGGGATACACTCAGAAAGGGGGGTTTGATTATAATGAAATTTTTTCACCAGTTGTTAAGTACACTACTATTAGAATCATACTTGCATTGGTTGCACTTTTTGATTGAGAACTTGATGTAAAAACTATTTTTTTACATGATGAACTTGATGAGCAAATCTTTATGAATCAACCAAGAGTTTTTAAAGATAAATTAAAACCTGACTATGTGTGTTTTCTGAAAAAATTCTTATATGGCTTAAAACAATCGTCTAGATAGTGGTATAAACGTTTTGATTATTTTGTACTATTTATAGGGTTCCATCGTAGTAAGTTTGATCATTGTCTTTATTTCCAACATAATGATGCAAGTAATGGCTATGTGTTCTTATTGCTTTATGTGGATGATATGCTCTTAGTTGGTTCATCATCTAAATGAATAAGTGATATAAAAACAAGTTTGAATGGTAAATTTGACATGAAAGACTTAGGTAAGGCTAAAAGAATCCTAGGTATGGAAATTGAAAGAGATAGGTCAAACTTTATCTTGTTTTTGCATCAATCATCATATATTTCTAAAGTGCTAAAGAAATTTGGCATGCATGAATGCAAACATGTTACTTTACATTTAGCTAGTCATTTCGTACTATCTAAAGATCAAGTTTCTTGTAATGAAAATGAGTTAGAATACATGAGTAGAATTCCATATTTAAATGTGATTGGTTATGTTATGTATTTGATGGTTTGCACTAGACCTGATATAGTTTTCGCTGTGAGCACTCTTAGTAGGTATATGTCTAATCCTGGTCCCGAGCACTGGGAAGACTTAAAATGGTTATTAAGGTATTTGAAGGATACTTGTAATGTAGGTTTAAAGTTTGGTGTTATGGTGTTAAACTAAAGGGATATGTTGATGCTGATTATGTTGGGGATAGGGATAATAGGAAATCCACTTCTGCTTATGTGTTTACTTTGTCTAACTCTTGTGTTAGTTGGAAATCACAGTTACAACACATAGTTGCACTATCCACCACAGAATCTGAATACATTGATACCACTGAAGCTATTAAAGAAGCTTTATGACTTAGAGGCCTTTTACATGAACTGTGTGTTCTAAATGATTATGTGGTAGTATATTCAGATAGTCAGTCTTCCATACATCTATGTAAGAATCCTGTTTTTCACGAACGCACCGAGCATATTGATGTTAGACTACATTTCATTGGAGATATTGTGTCTCAAGAAGTTGTAAGGCTTGAGAAAATACACACACAATATAACCCTTCAGACATGGGTACTAAGGTGCTACCGTTGATGAAGTTTAGAAGTTACAAAGATCTTCTAAACATCGGCAGAGGTAAATGATTTCCAATTTTATTGGTCTTACCTTCTTGGATTATTACTAATGGTTAGTAATTTCTTTCTTTGCAGGTCCTTTGACACCAATGTTGAGGTTTATTAGGCAATTTGTTGTCAAACGACCTCCCTGGGCGATGATGAAAGTATTGTTTAGTTCAGTCGGCATCAACCAAATGACTGAAGGTATATCGGCACCACAAGTTGGTAAACCAATTCCATAATCCAATTGGGCCATTTGAAGCAGCCAAATTAAAATTTGTGCTGCTCATGATCCAACCCAAACTTGGATGGCTCTTATGTGTGGAAGCCCACTTAGTACCTTTCTATTGGGCCTTATTATTCCTATTTAGCTAAAACCTAAATTCTATATTCAACCTATATATGCTCCTTTTCTCGTTACCGTGGGTGAGTGAAAGAAACTAGCCTTTTGTTTTGAGAGAAAAGTGGCGTGTTGGCTGTGTGCTCTCTGCCGTTTTTGTAGTAGCGTTCTACTGTCTTCTTCTCCTCGTCTTCGGTCTTAGTGGCTGATTGGTGGATATACTATTCTTTCATCCAAAGTTCCCTTTGTGGGTAGAAACTTGGAGGAACCGTTTGGTTTTGGTTGTTTGGAATTGGGTTTTCTCTTGTGGTGTTGATTGGTCAATACTGAGCCCGGATCTTGGTGCAAAGCAGGTGGAAACTACTTGAAATGAGCCCATTATTCTATTATCTATAGCCACTACCCAGTACCCTTTACCCACCCTCACTTTATCCTTTTTCCCCCAATTCCCTCCATCGATTTCAAATGACCCTGTGCCTGCTAATTGAAGAAATTGAATCAATTCACACGAGTCCCTTATAGTAAACACGATGTAAAATTCATTCCATTCCAGTGCAAGTTTTTGTATTTTGAATCGTTGATTATATCACAGGCTCACAGTGCTTATTTCATTTTACCAGGAAATTCGGTCCCTCATAATGCGTATCCATTCGCGAGTCCCTCACGGTGCTTATCCGTTCGCGCGAGTCCCTGACAGTGCTGTAGCATGTATGCTACACGAAGCCGGTATACCTTTTCTATCCCCCTCTAAATTAGTCGATTTGCTAGTTTTGCTCTAAGATTCAGGTTTTACTATCTCTGTTTTCGGTCCAATTTGTTTGGTATTGCTATGGGCATTCGTTCATTTTGAGGATTCCTACTTGGCTACTTCCTAGAGTTCGTTTGTTTTTAGATTCTGCAACTTTTTTTTAATTGTTTATGGTTGGTTCAATTAATATTGTGATTGGTTATAATACAGTATAAGTAAGAATGCTGCATTTTGCTTATATTGTTATCTTTTCGGACCAAACAACTAGGAATAAGGAAGTGGTGATGCTTTTGTGAAAGAAGGGTTCCAAAATTTTAAAAAGAAGGATAGACTTAGAGTTCATGTTGGAGACGTCCATAGCGCACACAATCAAGCCCAAAGCAAATGTGAAGCCTTGATGAATCAAGAGCAACATATTGAGACAGTTTTCTTCAAGCAGTCAAAACAAGCCCGGAGTGTATATCGAATTCGTTTGAATGCATCCATTGATTGTGTTTGAATTCTTTTACATCAAGCAGTTTGGAGAATTGAAGGGACTTAGTGAACTTGCATTGAAATTGACTGTGACCAAAAGAAATAAAGTGTATCCGTTAGTTTACATGCTTGTGACTTTAGGATTAACTTTTCCGGTTGCTACTGTTACAGTTGAAAGGGTATTTTCTGCTATGAATATTGTGAAGAATCGACTGCGTAATCATATTGGAGACCAATTGATGAATGATAGTTTAGTTGTGTACATTGAAAAAGATGTATTTAATCAAATTACTAATGAAACTATTATACAGCGTTTTCAAAGCATGAGAAGTCGTAAGGAACAATTGTAAAAAAGTTATTACATTTTGAATATTATCTTTATTGTTTAAAATTAGTTTTTAGTTATTATGTCCCCCCCCCCCCCCCACCCCCTTCCCCGATGAATTATCCTGGGTCCGCCCCTGGGTGTATTAATATATTTTCTAACCTGACACCCATATTTTTCATTCATTGTCCACATCCAATATACTTCCTAATTTGAATTAACATGGAGCACAATCAATCATTGCACCCTCGTCGGAGCTACGCTCTATACAGTCTAACGTGATTATTCAAGTATGCAGGGAAAATACACGTAGACGGACGATTATTTGAGTTTTGTAGATACTTGGAGGTCAACATTCATCAATATTAGAAAAATAAAAGCAGAATATTTAATATTTTAAACATTATACGCTCATTCATGATCTCCATGCTTTTTGTGATCAAGCGGCACACAATTGCATGTGTCATGTTGACTCATTGTTTCTTCACAACCACTTTCCTCTTCAAGACTACTTCAATGATGGTTATATATTTAGCATGCTTCATCAACGAGTATATAGTATTTTCTCTCAGTAACCTTAGGGGCCATGTTTGATTGTCACATTTTTCATTGAAAATGTCACATCCAAGGAAAGTGAATGTCACGTTGGTCGTTTGATTGCTATATAAAAATGAAAATCGAATTTCATGTTACAGCCACTTTAAGCTCCAATTTCTTTGTTTTCATTGAAAATATTGGATCTGTCCTTCGATTTTTAATGATGGAGATTCATGTTTTGCCTAATTGAAATAAGAACGCTTTCAAACCAAAATTTGTTTGAACGTTGAAGACTTTAATTATAATGTATGGTATAACAATTAAAATCAACAAATCATCGAGTGGAATATTCACTTGTGGCCAAGTGTTTATTCAAATTGCAATCAAATTTTAGATTTATTTGAAGAGAAGATAAACTAAGAAATGTTGGTTGGACTGCTCAACTAGTAATTGGAATTGGTACTAATGGGCTAATTCTTATTAGATCTATTTACAGTCGAATTTGACCCATATAAATATTTTGAAGTGTGACAATTTTCTTGAAGACATAAGCCTAAGATATCTTTTACGTCATGAAAACATTACGAATTCTCGAGTAAATTATTTCCCGAGACATCACGAAAACTCGAATTTTCGATACCGCCCAACTACCCCTCCACCGAAATAGCTTTCAGTACTAATAGAATTCTGAAAAGATCGGATATTTTTGAACAAAAAAGTGTGCTAACATTGTAATAAGGCGGCCTACTATCACCCATTGGTGATATGGTGTTATATGGGTGAATTTGGGACAGACAATTAGTTCATGTCCAGTTTGTATCACTTGTGTGGGTTGAGTTTGTTTGAATATGGGCCATGACTAAGCCCAATGTTTAATGGGAAAATCTGGGAGGACAAATTCGCAATTAAGGCATTAACTATGCAGAATTCAAAAATCAAGTTTTAAGTTTAATTAATGTAAAAATCAAGTATTTATTTATTAATTAATTATAATAAAATCACAATTATATAATTAATGGTCACATGTACATAATCATATGTCACAACTTATTTATTGATCACAGATTAATTCGAAATCACAAATAAAAATTTTTATATGTCACGTTTTATTTTATTGGTCACAGATAAAAAAATTATAGGTCACAATTTATCAACCAGTCACATATTTTCAAATTTGTTGGTCACAAATCATTGAATTTTAAAATCACAGTTTATTTCATTGGTCACGAATAAAAAATTATAGGTCACAATTTATCAATCAGTCACATATTTTCAAATTTGTTGGTCACAAATTTTCAAATTTTAAGGCCACTGTTAAACAGTTGGTCACAGGTAACCAAATAGTGTATCACATACGACCACCACTGCTGCCGTCGCTGCCGCAGCCGTCACCATCGCCTACACAGCACCACCACCAACAAAATCACCGCCACTAGATCTAATCAACCACTAACAAAAACCATGACAATCAACTTTATCAGATCTCCAGCCACCAACAACCACTACTATGTTGTCGCTACTAAATCCAACGCCAACCCCATAACCGCCACCACCACCACTAACATCAACACCACAACATCACCACCAACAAAAGCGTCACCACTAGATCCAACAAAAAAAAATAAATACTAAACCCACCACCACCTCCATCCCCGTCACCGCCACCATCCCGTCGCCACAACAACAAAGACATCACCACACTACAACCACCACAAAATCGTCACCACCTCCAACCTCGTTGCCGCCGCTAGCTAAGCCACCACCCCACCAACAAAATCATCAATTCCGCCACCAAACAAATACCATCCCACATCCACACAAAGAAACATCTAATGATCACAACCAAAAAATAAATAAATCAAGCAAAGCCACGAGTAATGACGTTCACAGCGTCGCCATCTCGAAGCCGTACCATCGCCGCTACCGCGCAAACCATGGGCCACAGAAAATCGTTAGAGAAAATCCACAAATCAGAGAAAATTTTAGATCATCGCCCTTGCACTTCTTGCGCGCAGAGGCTTCGATCTCTTCATTAAGCAGCGTGGTGTTGCTTAAGTGGTGGCGACGACGCGATTCTCGCGGCGGGTACTCCGACGACATCTGACAGAGAGGAAGGCACGAGAAGAAGATGAAAAAGATGGGGAGGGAGAGTGAGAAGAATGAAATAAAATTAGGATTTGTAATTGAATTGGGTGAAAACATTTAATATATAATTATCATGTAATACTCGATTTTTTATTAAGTGGGTGTTTGACACCCATTTTTTGGAAGAAATTGTTTTTTGAATAGTGATTGATGGAAGAATGTGTGGTTAAAAAGTAAGGAGAATTTTTGGGTTTATGTGTAATATTATTTTATTTGGACAATGTGCGGTTAGAAATGAGTACTGTAGAAAAATGAGAATGAGAAAATGGGTGTCAAACAGGAGCTAAATAAAGTTTTGATATGATTTTTGAATTTGTAAACTTAAATGTCTGGTTTTATATAATTTCCTCAAAATCTAGACGTGATATGAACATTGCTTAAGGTCCATTTAGTATAACTTTTGAAAAACTGAAAGCAGTTTTGAACCCTTTAAACTAATTATATAAAAGTCCTTTTTCTAGTAGAAGAGCTTTTAGAGAAAACTGATATAACATGACTTCTTCTAAAAGTACCTACGGAATATTAAGTTATTTTAAAAATTAGTTTCCCTATAAAAATGAAGCAGCTCCTCTAAAATTTCAACAAAAAACAAAATTAAAAGCAAAAGTCATATTAAGCGGGTCCTGTTCCCCTGAAAATTAGAGGGTCCAGATCAGCACTCCACATGAGCTGCCACATAAGCAATATGTCCACGTGGACAACCATGTAAGCCTAAAAGATAAGTTGACGGAGAACCAGTTGGAAGATCTTCAGAAAAGGCTAAAAGGCCAAAGTCGACTAAGGTTATAGCTATCTGAGGCTCCTTCAAGAGCCGAAACACTGTTCGACCGATGTCCCTTCAGCCCTGACATTGGAGGCCTACTTGAAGCACATCCACTTAAATGCAGATACTCCTTATATCCGAAGCACCGAAGCTCCAAGCGTCCGAAGCCCTCTACCACCAAAAGCTCTTCAACAAAGGCTGACCTTGATCTAGCGGAGTCCGATGCTACCTGTCTGGATCTGAAAATCCTTATGAAGTGACTGATGGGATGTGTAATAATACTCTGCTTGTATGTCATGCTATGTTGTGTAGGGCGGCTGACCATTTATCAAATATTAATTGTAACGAATTGACAATGATGTGAAGTTTGTTCCTAGGAGATGTGGCCACGTGGATTGGATCCAACAACCACCACGTCGGTCAGTGTAGTATAAATAGCTTATCTTTGTATGAAAGAAGGGACTAGCATCTGTATGCGTGGAGAGAAAAACACGAAATACATTCACCTTGTGACACTTTTGATAAGATTTTATATATTTAGTTCTTTACATATGAGTCAACAAACATAACAGCAAATATACCAAGATTTCAACACAAACTTGTTATCATTTTAAATCATATCTATCCTTCCACGTATTCCATGAAAAATGAAAGATTGAGTACGGAAAACCGACTATATATTCGTTGATAGCGCGAATATCGATATAATCAAACCGCCGTGGTCTGAACATCTTTGTTTCTTGCCGGTAAGTGCCTCCCGCGTCAATTCAAATCAAAATACCGATTCCATCCCGGTACAAACGCGCGGATCCGTACTGACGTGGCAAAAGTGGGTCCAGCATCTATTGAGTTCGTTTTTTAGGGTCACCAGGTCCTTATTCTCGTGGCCTATGAAATTACAGGTTCATATCTTTGGTAAACATTCAAAAGGTGAAATCTATTAAGACTCTCTCCCCAATTTTAAATTGTAATGTAATTATTCAAAAATAAAGGAGATACAAAATTTCGAAGAGAGGCTTACGATATGACTTACAGTCCATGTAAAACAAAAAATGAACACCAATTTACGAACTAGGAGTCGAAGAAAAAGAAATTTTCCACTTTAAACTTCACGTGTCTTGAATTCTTAATCGTGCTCTTTTTCCTCATGCAATATGCCTAACTTTTTATTTATTTTTTTTACTCAAAACACTTTAATACTCACTCTTTATTTCAAAATATGCTAGTGTTCAAAGCTGATCGAGTGAACAATTTGTGTTTCCTCAAATTCTCATCGATACAAGCATAGATATTGAAGATCCCTCATTGTACGGGGCATTGTAAAGTATGTGTCATTTAAATGGACGGATTCCAATGTTCAAGTTATATGATCTACGTCTCATCTATTAACATTAAAATAAAGATAATAAGATAGAGAGCGGATTGACAATCTAATATTTTACAAAATCAATTGAATTGCTCGATCAACATGTCTAACAGAGCTTCTACACCTATACATCTGTCTAGATACTGTCTAAACTGCCACGTTAATTTGACGGAGTTCTTGATTTCAATTTTAACACCGTCTATTTTTGCTTATTTTTCAAATAACTTAAGATGCTATAAGATCATAAACATCTACAACTATTGTTAAAATATTTGTGGGGCAATTAATTTCCTTTGGAAGTTTTTTTCAAATGCAATCATTACTAATTATTCCAAATGGAAATTTTAAATCGAACGTTAGGCTGCTCACTACTTGAGTCATCTTGGATAATGGCTTTACCTAAAGTATATATGTTAAAGTGCTCATAAATGGGAGTTTTTTTAGCTAAAGTATCAAACTTCTCAAGTGGGTATTGTCAAAATTCAACATTTGTAGGAACAAGAGATTACAATATGGAGCATTGCTAATGATTTCGCAATCCAACAGTATAAGAATAAATAAAAAATAAGTATAATTTCCTAATGTTTGAAATATCTTATTGTCCCTCTAATGATTATGCTAGTAAACGAAGAGGGAATATGAGTATGAAGTTGTAAACCGAATAATGGACAAAAAAATGCATATTTATTAGTTCGTGGTGTAATCCTAGGAAGATTAGGACACTTGTGCATGATCTATGGGGAGTTACCTATACATATATGTGTCCTAATTGTGATAGGGATGTCCGTCTATTGTTGAGGAATAGTAAGACTTTAATAGTAGAATTCAAGTGGGATTTAGGAGGCTATGGAGGCTCGACCTCTTTCTGGACTTCCAAGAGGTCGAGGTGTATATTCATAACGTGTGACATTAGAGAACCTCGGGATATAGAGAACCCTATATCCCGAGGAAGGGGCACCACCATCCTCATTAACCCAAAAACTGCGAGTATACTTTTACACAAAGTCAAGGGTGGAGTGCAACCTATTTCACGAGGACAACATAGACCTCGAGGCAAGGTCCCGTGTCAAGGAGGTAAGATGTGTAGGGGAATCATGATGGTGACCTCGGGATAAAGAGGACCAAGGTTGGGGAAATATCTGTTAAGAGATGGACGGTGACTTTGGCAAGAGGAACTTGAGGTCGAGTCTGGGGGCAATCAATTTTGGCTTTAATCATAAGGGGTTGTGCAACTTTTGTCAAGAACTAACCATTTTAGTTCGGAACATATATAAAACATGGATTATTCTTGTTGTACATAATATCTTACCTAATATGTGCCATAATTGACAAATGATGGCCCCTTATTGGGGGGCGCCTTCGGAACATATATAAAACATGGATTATTCTTGTTGTACATAAAGAGTTATGTACTTGTAGATTGACAAATAGCGCCCCCCGACACATATTAGGCAAATAATTATGTACTTGTAGCATAACTCATAAAACATACTCATCTTGGCATAGAAATCTAAAAAAACTAAAACTAGCAGTCAGATTCTTAAATTTGTGTTTTCCATTGAGCCATCGTCTTGCTAAAGTAAAATCTCACGTTTTGATCATATACTCAACATGACTCAACAGTGAGAGCTACGTAGAATAAAAGAGAGATTATCATTTTTCATCTACATTTCACAATTCATACACATTTTACACAAAAACACTTGCGATTTCTTGGAATCATATGGCGATGCCCATTCCAATTAAGTTGGAAATAAGCCATTTTTTCTTGAACGAACCAAAAAGTCCCGATTTCATCTCATTGCAGATATTTGCAACTCTGTCATCCCCATAAAAGTGCATGAAAATTGAATAATTATTGTAAAAAAAAAAAAAAAAAAAAATTATGCAAGATTATCATTTTTCTCCTAATAAAAATCTGCATGCATGTGTCACGGTCTAGTCTATTTAAAATCCTAGCTACATAACACTAATAGGAAAAGTGAATTTATGATAGAATCACAATGACTCAATTTGGTACAAGAGTTCAAAAGAGTAATTTGATGTGTCTAAAGTTGAAATGAACAATCGAATTTCAAGATTTAGCTTTCAAACCAGTAATTACGTTTTGCTTATATACGAAAACAATAATTAACGGAAAACTTTGAGTTACTCCTTCAATAACATTGATCCTTGAGATGAAACTTTAATATTCAATAGGATAAAATGCTACTAAAGTCGTACTCGATTCAAGTTTTCTAAGATTTTTTTTTTTTTTTTAAATTTGTCATTTTTACCGTTGCACTTGTCATCAATTTCCATTCCTTTTGCAAGGTGGGACACAAATAAAGTGCAATATTTTACAAAACTGTAGATTTTTCTACCTAAAGATGAGAAAAATGAGTGGAAACATTACTTTTCTTTAAAATGAATTAGTTGGCAAAGGAAGGTTGGTATGAATGAGTGGTATGGTATGATCCAGTCGTGCAATGTGGGTCTCCGGTTATGATACCTAAGTTAGATAGTTTCATTATGTGGCATTTATTTATTTTGCAATAATTCATTTTTGAAAGAAAAGCACGGAGAATCCAAAGAATTTGCTTGCAAATTTGTATTCTTTTTAATTTAAAGTAATTTTTCGAAATGATATAAAATTTAGGTGGTTATATAATATATCTATATAAGTGCTGAGTAAATTTAATTAATTATATGTTTGGTTACGAGAGAAATTAAAGTATATCCGTTGAAAAAGGCACTCGTATACTTAAATTAGAATGAGTACATTATGTTACAATGGGTAGGCCCAGAGGTGAAGCCCGAGGGAAGTTAAAAAAAAAAAAAAAAAAAGACCTTTTTAAGCTAGACAAATAAAAGAATATTTAAAAAAAAAAAAAAAGGATCTATGTAAAATTCCATTATTATTATTATTATTATTATTATTATTATTTTGGAAAGAGGGGGATTATAGCACTGGGAACCTTCATAAGTCATACTTCACAAGAGTTTGACTATGAAATGTTCGTGTAGTAGCTAGTTCAATTATGCTTCTTGTACATCAATAGTTGATATCAATTTTGACACACTGCCTATGTGAAGAGTTTGAGAAGATACTTGTTTTGTATGAGGTCGATGTCAAGGTTCGACGTAAAGATTGAAAGCAATTACGGGCTTTAGTTCAGCTTGATCATAGGCTTGCGAACTTAGGTTAAGAAGTCCTCAACATGTCATCATGCGAACATCATTTCGAGCAAACTCTCATTTATACTAAGTTTCCGCCTTGTATATTAGTGTTCAAAAAATCATAACCAAACTTGGAAGCCAAGTTTCAAATTTTATGATTTTATATGAGGACTAAGCGTAAAAAATGTTACTTCTTATTATTATTATTTTAAATACTTAATCATTCTAAAAACTATTTAAGAAATGCAAAAATTAAACTATTTTTTTATAGTTTCAATTTTCAACCAAACAAGTCATACTAAACAAATTTATAGAAACTTTATACATACTTTTCGAAGTTTCCAACAAAACAATAAGTTTAAAAAATCATAATTGTATAATATAGATAATACCGTAGTTTAAATCTTATCTAAATTTTTACCTGAAAAAAATCATTTTTTACTTTTGTACAAATAAAATCATTTAAAAATTTGAAACTAAAGTTAAGTAAATGTCTTTTTTTTTAATAAAAAATTGATAAAATCAAATCAAATAAAATGTTTTTACAAAAAAATAAAAAAAAAATAATGAAGCGGTCAACTTAGCAGTTGATCGCTTAATTCGTACTTACTCTCAAGTTCAGAGTATTCACGGGGGGTACTGCAGAACATGTGCGGGCCCCTTCTAATGGAAAAATCAAATTCAATGAGGATTTGGTTCATCCGACACGTACACGTCATGGACATCCCGCCTTTCTATGTTCTATAGACTTGTATGTAACTATTGAGAGTGAAGATATTCTACATAATGTAAATATTCCATCTAAAAGTTTTCTTTTAGTTCAAAACGATCAATATGTAGAATCAGAACAAGTGATTGCTGAGATTCGCGCAGGAACATCCACTTTGAATTTTAAAGAGAAGGTTCGAAAACATATTTATTCTGACTCAGACGGAGAAATGCACTGGAGTACTGACGTGTATCTTGCACCTAAATTTACATATGGTAATGTTCATCTATTACCAAAAACAAGTCATTTATGGATATTATTAGGAGGGCCGTGCAGATCCAGTCTAGTCTCACTTTCGCTCCACAAGGATCAAGATCAAATAAACGCGCATTCTCGTTCTGTCAAGCGAAGATATACTTCTAACCTCTCAGAAACTAATGATCCGGAGAGACAAAAACTCTTTAGTTCGTATTTTTATGGTAAAAAAAAAAAAGAAGATAGGATTTCTGATTATTCGGACCTTAACCGAATTAGATGTAATGGTCGTTGTAATCTCATATATCCGACCATTCTCCACCAGAATTATGATTTATTCTCAAAGAGGCAGAGAAATTAATTCATCATTCCACTCTAATCGATTCAACAACGTGAGAACAATCTAATGCTCCTTTCAGGTATCTCGATTGAAACCCCCCTAAATGGCATTTTCCGTAAAAATAGTATTCTAGCTTATTTTGATGATTATCGATACAGAAGAAAGAGTTCAAGCATTACTAAATATGAGACTATATAAATGCATTCAATAGTCATAAAAGAGGATTTGATTGAATATCGAGGAGTCAAGGCATTTAGGCCAAAATACCAAATTAAAGTAGATCAGTTTTTTTATTCTCGAGGTAGTGCATATCTTACTCGGATATTCTTCCATAATGGTACAGAATAATAGTCTCATTGGGGGTAGATATACAAATAATTTTAAATATAAGAAGCCAAGTAGGCGGGTTTGTCTGAGTTGAGAAAAAAAAAATTGAACTTAAAATCTTTTCTCGAGATGTCCATTTTCCCTGAGAGACTGATAAAATATCTTGACATAACGGCGTTTTGACGCCACCGGGAACAAGAAAACTAAATTCCAAAGAATCCAAAAAAATTGAAGAATTGGATCTATGTTCAACGGATCACACCTAATAAGAAAAAATATTTTGTTTTGGTTTGACCTGTAATCACACATAAAAGAAAAGACAGTATAAATTTAACATCACTTTTTTCCCCGAATCTATTACAGGAAAGGGATAATGTGCAACTTCTAGTTGTCAATTATATCTTTTATGGAAACGACAAATCAATTCAAAAATTTTCTGAGACATATATTCAATTAGTTCGGACTTGTTTAGTATTAAATTGAGAACAAGGCCAAAAAAAAAATGTCCTTCTAGTGAAGAAGCTCGTGCTTCATTTGTTGAAATAAGCGATACTTAGACGCACTTCTTATAACACCGATCATATCAAATGCAATTCTGGTGAAAAGAATGAAAAAACATGACCATAGTGAAATGTTTGAGTTAAACTTCGGTAAAAATTGCAAACCCTCGTATTTCGCTTCCATCGTGGCCACACGAAGAAGGGCTGACTTAGGCAAGCATAAGCAATTTGATAATGACACGTAAAGCAACATTTATTTTGTCAGCAAAAGAAAATTGTTGCCTGTTGGGGCCATTTCACTTTGGCCACTCCCACACTACCTTTAACAATAATTGCTAAATACCACTGTTTTTATCGATCTTGTTATTTATGGTCACGGGCACCTCTAATTATCATTATTGGTTATTTTAGTTTCAACGATACTATTAGGGTTCGTTTGATTGCAAATGTGAAATATGGGTGTAAAAAAAATATTTTACATGGAATTTATTTGCTTAGAAATTGTTTTACTGACAATTGTAATTAATTGTGTTTGATTAATGTAATTTTTCATGAAAAATGTTGAAAGTTTGGTATATATTTGACTTCGTTTTTTATGAAAATTGTCCATTAAACTGATAATGCTTTCTGTCATTGGGTCTAAAATTTGCTCCAATTGTTAAAAAAAAAAATTGAAAAAAATAATCATACTGAATACCATTCGTTTGACTTTGTTTTGCATGCAAATTGTCAATAAAAGTGAATTTTTTTTACCATTGTGTATAGAATTTTTTCCAATTACAAAAAAAAAAAAAAACACCTGAAAAATATTTACCCACCAAAATATTAAGAATTTATTTTCCTTAAAAATGTGGAAATTTGAAAAGTTGGAAAATATTTTTCCAAGAAAATTTTGCCTATCAAAAACTATAAAAATTGGAAATTAGACAGTGAAAAAATGTGCTATCAAACCGAGCCTTATATCATTTTATTTAGCCCATGTTTGACTTTAGTTAAAAACAAACATTTTTATTTTTTATACTCATCTTTAAATAAAATATTTTGTACGTAAAATCAAAATATTTTTCTATTTTTTAACTCCTCAGCATAAAAAAGAGAAAAGAAAAGAAATGGGTATTGCTTGTGCTCATATTACCCATAAAATATAGATAGTCTCTTTATTTATGTTATCGTTCTTTAGTATTGGAATCTACTGCAAATCCACACTGCAGCAGCAAAAAGCCCAGTTTCTACCCCACGTTCCCGTCCTCTTCTCCACTGCAGCCCTAATCACCATTGCCAACTCTGCAGTGCACCCTTCTGACCTCTGAATATAAAACAAAAGCCACCATTATTTTGCATAACCCCAAACTCCTCTCCTGTTATTATTATTATTTTTTTGACCTTTTCCAGCATTTCTTTGGCTTAAAGATTAAAAAAGAAGAACTAAAAGAAAGAGATAGCTAGCAGCATATTCTATATGGATCTCTTCTCTATTTCTTCTTCATTTCATATTCTGAGTCTCTGTGTTTCCATTATCCTCTTCTTTGGAGGTTTGTCTTTCATTTTCCTCTTAAAGATGCATTTTTACTGGTTTTTTGGAAGAAAAATGTGATTTTTTTAATTTTTGTTTTCTTTTATGTTTGGCAGGTGCATTGGGTGCTACATTTACATTTGTGAACAAATGTGAGTACATAGTATGGCCGGGGATACTAGCAAATGCCGGTAGTCCTAGTCTCGACAGCACAGGATTCGAGCTCTCCCAGGACTCTTCCCAGACATTCAATGTCCCTACGGGATGGTCGGGTCGGATGTGGGGCAGAACCGGCTGCACATTCGACGGATCCGGATCAGGTTCTTGCACTACTGCGGACTGTGGGTCGGGTCAGGTGGGATGCAACGGTGCCGGTGCATCCCCGCCAGCCACTCTAGCAGAGTTCACCCTCGGAACCGGCGGTCAGGACTTTTATGACGTCAGTTTAGTTGATGGGTACAACTTGCCCATGATTGTTGAGCCCTCAGGCGGCTCGGGTTTGTGTGCTTCGACGGGTTGCGTGACGGATCTGAACCGTGTCTGCCCAAGTGAGCTGCGAGTAGGTGGAGGGGAAGCATGTAAAAGTGCGTGTGAAGCTTTTGGTAGTCCGGAGTATTGCTGCAGCGGCGCGTTTAACTCCCCCGCCGCCTGCAAGCCATCGGTTTATGCACAGATGTTCAAATCTGCTTGCCCCAGGTCCTATAGCTATGCTTATGATGATCCTACCAGCACTTTCACTTGCGCTGGTGCAGATTATACTGTAACTTTTTGCCCCTCAATGCCAAGGTAATGTAAAATCTCATTTTTATTTCTCATTTCTCATTTTTTTTCCAATTTCTTCTTGGGTTTTAGTATTAATGAGTATATATTTTTTCTTCTTACAGTCAAAAATCTTCAAAAGATCCAACACCAACAACGACAGCACCAGTGACAACAACTGACGGGACAGCACCAGTGACAACAACTGATGGGTCTATATCCGGGTCTACTACTGATGGATCTATATCTGGGATTGGTACAACAGGCACGGATGGATCCGAAACAGGTTCCGGATTGGGGGTGACGGGTGCGGATCTGGGTTCAGAATCTGGGTCAGGATCTCAAGCTATGCTTGCAGATGGATCATGGTTGGCTGGTTTGGCAATGGGTGACTCAACTAAAATTTACACTTCAAATTCTGCCCTAATTGCCTTGGCTCTTTTTACCCTCTCCATTATTTGTTTGTAGTCTCTCTAGGTTTGGGGTTTCCTAGGCAGACATTGAACACGAGGCTGTCTTGAAGGGAATGACATTTTGACTTTTTTCGTAGAAAATTAGAATGATTTTGTGGAGATTGTAACGTTAAGGTGACCTTGTCACTGTTATCTATGTGTTTACTTTACTTAGGTCTTGAATTTTGTATATAATGCTATTATGGTATTGTTAATTTGTTATAGTTTGCAATTGAAAAAAAAGGTAGTTTGCAATTATTACTGCATTGGATTCCATTTGTTTGATAATACTGCCCATGTTTGAGTCCCATTCTTTTTTTATTATTATTATTATTTTCATTCATTTTTCTACTGTATTCATTTTCAATTATTTTTTCACCACATATTTTTCCATCAATCACTATTCAAAAATTAATTTTTCCTAAAAAATGGGAGCCAAACTCATGCAAATTTTGAAATAATGTATTTTGGAATAGTTGATTGATGTAGAATGTGTGGTTGAAAAAGAAAGAAAAATTATTGACGTGATGGAAAATATTATTTTATTGAAGAATGTGATTGAAAATGAGTAGACAACAACGAGAATGAAAATTTCAATGTTGCTCAGGCTAACATAACAATAATGTAAAGGGTGTGTGAGTCTAAGCACTAATGTAAATAGGAGAGTTGGATTGCGGGCTAATTGTCTGAAAAAAAGGTTGCCTTTGCGGAAATTGCAAGCATAGCTTTTGAACTTGTCTGCTATGGCCGAAGGCAGATGGATTTATTCTACAGGGATTACGTTATCATGTCATTTGGTCTAGTTCGATGATATATGCAGACGTAAGAGTGTTCGCTTTTAAACGAGCAAAGCAGAGCTATGTTCACCTGCACAAGTGGTTAACTTTTGTGAATAGGCTTATAATTTACCAGGATTACAAGCAGATTGTTATCATTAAATACATTCAAGAATCTTGGGATAAGATGGTGTCTAGCTCAGCTTTGCTTGGAATATGGAAAGAAGCAGCTCCTTTGTGGTACTTCGACATATTTTCAGCAGTATAACCCTTCAAAAAAGCTGCTTCTTTAACTCATAAGCAAAGCCAAACATGCTAAAGCACAAGTTTGTAAGTATAAAGATGCAGAGCTTGAGAAGAAACTAGCTCCAAGACTCCATTAACATCCCATAGAATAATGATATTCACCTTTTCTGAGTTCTTCAATAGGAGGATATGCAACAACTCTTTATCACACAGGACCTCAATTACCTATAAATTATTCATTATGTACGCCTTAGTGTGTATATATATATTTATCAAACACACTCGTAGTTCAGTTCTCTTCGCGAGTTGTATACAAATATTGACTTGATAGTAAGGAGTGATAAAAATAAAAAACTTGGCACGCGCTCATTGCCCACGCACACGGAAAATTAACTACGCACAATTAGCGAATCAAGGTCATATGAGTGAGAGACAGTCCCAAGAATAAATGAATAGAAGATTGAAAAACGTAGACCTAAGTGGTCATATTGAACCTTCATGCTGTCTGCTTAAAACATTAAATGCGAGAATTGGCAAGGATTCTCCGCAGAGAAAGAGAAACAGGGCATGGTAAAATAAAGGCTGTCCTGAGTAGTTTCTTGTATTCACAGATGAAATTCAAGTGAAAGGTTAATCTGCTACTTGTTCTTTTTAAGAGTTCATACTGACATGGAATTGTTTTCTTTGCTATTGTCACCACATATCATTTTGGGAACACGTAATTAGATGTTAAAACGATAGAATTCATCACTGCAACAGCAGTGCAAGAATGTTGAATTCACTGTTTTCTACCGATAAGAACCCAAAGCAGCGGTAAAAATCATGTTCACCTGTATGACCCTCTAAAATTCCAGTTTTCCGTTCTGTTAGTAGCTCGTGAACAATGTTTCAAGCAGGGTGGTCGTTAAGGTAATTACCTGCGATGTACATCGACATTATTCCATTCGCAACGGGAAGTGAAGAGCCTGTCTTGTAACTTCTCCCAGATAGATTAGCCTGTAAGGAAACAACAATAAGCAAGCCCATTATGTTGCTCTCTCAGAAGTCCTTAAAAATCTGGAAAATTTTAATTTAAGAAGGTTGGAGTTCAATAAAATATTTGCACAACACTAAATGAAATCATCAACGAAAACAGTAAACTAAGCGTTATTCCCCAGCGAGTCTGCTTGCGGTTGGAAGTCACTGCAATGCACCTTTTACCAGTTTCAACAACGAGCATCACCATTTGTCTCTAAAACACGTAATATATCTAGCTGACAAGCAAGCTTTACAAATGACATAAACCTGATATTTGTGAATTTCCATTTTTTTGTCTTTTTTTTGCTCCTCGCAGTTTTGTTCCACCAATCTAATACATAGATTTTGTTTGCATTCTTTCTTACCAGCTCATTGTTCATAAAAGTTCACTCAAGAGAAATAGTTATGTATGTCTGGATCAATGACAAGGGCCCCATAAGAACGGTAAACAGTCATTTAGTAATGCACGTGTTGGGTTTTGTGACCCAAATCCAATCCAAATTTGGTCGAGGGCTTCTCATTTTAGAGTATTAGGCTTGAAGATGTCAAAATAGGGTCAAAGAAAGAAAAATGATAAATTGACGACGCTGGACGATCGTTCGACACCCGCTCCAGCGAGAGGAGCGTGTCGCTAAGCCGGCCTGATTATCGCTCGAGCAACAGGCCGCAAATCTTTTTCCTTATTTCCGGTTTTACGTGATTTTTTGACATACTTACCATGTTTTAGGGTTTTGGACGGTTTCTCTATAAATAGTGGACTCTTCATTCAATTTTGAAAGCAAAATATTGCATAAATTATATTCTCTCTCCATTGGTTGTTAATAAAGTATTTTATTCCTCTGCCAATTCATCTTCTTGCTTGTTTTCTTTTTAATCTTTTTTTTTTTTTTGTGCGATCTATACTTCATATCGCGCTATATCACCTCCTCAAATTCCTAACAGCATGAATAGTAGTTATAGAATAGTTTTGGGGTGAGTTAGTGCATAAAAATCATTTTTTTCCTGACAACAGACTTACGAAAAGATTTCAAACCAGATTATCATAAACCAAAAATGTGTTGGAAACAGGGCCAGCAAAACTTATTTAATGACAAAGATAAGTGGGGGTGCGTAAGCCTCCGATAGTTTGAGACGAGCCTCCAGCTAGATGCTTATGCATGCCGTGAAAGTTTTTTATGGCGTACATGCGAATGCCGTATATAGTCATGCTGTAAATACTCACCTTTTTTAACATAAATATAGCAGGTAGTATAGTACCTGATGAAAATTGGAAAGAATAATGAATGCTTCAATCTGTTATATCTAAGCAGATTGCTTCTATAAAATCATATTCTAATTTCGAAAAATACAACAAAAGTTCTGAAATCTCGATGAGTTACTACATCTAAGATTCATACTCCATTCAAAGAGTAAAAGCATGATGCGGCAGGCATAGGGAAATCGAGCACTGTAAACGCTTATGTCTGTTCTGGAAAGTCTCTGATCTAATCAGAAGGAAGCTCTCCCTTTTGTTTCAGATCAGGAGGAACGTGTCCCGAACCTATCAAATGGATGGCAAGCTCTAAAGAACACAATGCCAAAGCCATAAATGTCAGCCTACTAACTAAAAAAAAAAAGGGAAAGCTAGCACTTGTAAGAAAAAATTACCCAGGTCACCGAAATAACTGTCATAGAATTAATGACGAATGCTGGCATACAATAAGCCTAAATGACAGATGGAATTGCAAGAAAGACTCGAGAAACTGACTCTTTTAATAACCTGATAGTGATCCTTAGAACGACATCTCAGCTATGTTTCTACACAGTTCTTGATAGTAAAGAGAACTTCTAAACCTGCTTTACATCAAATGCAAATTAGAAGTTGTGCTGTAAGAACAAGAGTTCTGGTGGAGATGCCGGCCCAATTTCTTCATCTAAACTTCTCAATCCATCGCCAAGACTAGTGCCATTCCCCAAATTTCTTGTCTCCAAGTTCTTTACATCGGCATCTGAATCTGAGATGGACGATTTCCTCCTCTGAGAAGAAGCAACACTTGGAAAAGTAATCCATGAAGGAGCTCTTAATTCAAATCTTTGATCCTCAGTATCTGCCCCATCCGTTTCCGAGGTTGACCGATTACCATATCTTTGAGAAGACTTCTTGTGCAATCTGCTACTTCCCAAAACCACCTCAGTTGGCAAAATAGGTTGCTCATTGCATGGGGTACCCATCAGCAGTGCAAGTGCACGCTCCAAAGCAGTCGTCACTTTGTCCATAGAGGGTCTCTCCTTCCCTCTCATTCTTACACATTTACTCGCTACATTTGCAATTCGTTTCAGAGCTTCAAGATCGGATGGTGGTTTCAATACTGGATCCAAAATGGCTTCTATGTCATCAGCCTTGATCAAAGGGACTGCCCATTCTACAACATTTCCTTCTTCGTATTTCATGTCAATAGCTTTTCGACCACTGATAATTTCCAAAAGCAACACGCCAAAACTATAAACATCAGATTTGGTTGTAAGGTAGTGAAGTCTATAGTACTCGGGGTCAAGATATCCCAGAGTCCCTGCTGGTAGCTCAGCCAACGGGGAGCTACTATTGACAGGTCCCAATAAAGAGAGACCAAAATCTGCAACACGGGCATTATGTTCTTCATCTATGAGAATGTTTGAAGATTTTATGTCTCGGTGAATTACCGGGGGACAAGCATAACCGTGCAGATATTCAATCCCGCGAGCTGCTTGGACTGCTATGGTAACCCTCCTTATCCAATCTAATTGCTCTTTCAGTTCCTTGTTTCCATGGAGGTGTTGATGCAAGGAACCATTAGCCATGAATTCATAAACCAGAAGCCTCTCTCCTCCTTCTTCACAATAACCTAGCAAATTGAGCAAATGAGCATGGTTTAACCTTGAAAGCAAATCGAGCTCTGTATGGAACTCCTTGGAGTTTTTCTGCATATCAGGAGACATAATGGCCCTTTTAACAGCAACCATAGTGCCATCCTTCAAAACCCCTTTAAAAACACACGAAAAACTACCTTTTCCCACCAATGACTCTTCCTTAAATGCATCAGTGGCTATCTCTAGTTGCTCATAACTAAACTTTTGAGCTCTCCTAATCTTAATCCCATCCAATTCAGGCCTAATTTTCCCACTATCTTTGAGGAAGGAGATATTTCCATCACTTAATTTGGATTTATCAGAACACCTACAGTTCCTCAGCTTGTAACGAACATATAAAACTGATGTCAGAACCACAACGATAACAAAGAACACAGCAAAGGCAATCTCTGAAACAACTATTGGCAATTGTAGTGACCAAAATTTTTCATTCTTCTTTCCACCATTTGAACAGTTAGAGAAGCACTCACCTGAGCTGCAACTTGAACAGTTATATCCACACTGTCTATCAGATGTCAAAGTGCACTCAGCAATTTGGTACATTTCATTAGGACAGCCATTGCTGCAGGGCAAGCAAATGTGAGAGCCTGGAGATTTACAAGGTGAACTTGCATTGTTAAATTCATAGAAATCAGGTGAACAGGGTTTAATTTTGCACACTCCAGGGGCAACTGGTAATGGTAGAGCAGAAGGAAAGCCAGCACCCCAACAAACAGGTAGCAGAGATGTCTCAGCAAGAATTCCACAAGTGAAGTAATCTCCCGCTGAAATTTCGTAAAGTTTTACTCCTGTGGGTGGTGGTGTACTCCCGTTGACAAAATACCCCCAACAAACAACTTGCCGATCATAGCTTCTAATCCCACATGCGTGAAATCTCCCCCCTATAACTGAAAGCATAGGATTATCTGGTGCCAAGTCTACATTGAGTTGCCCAGCATACAATGCGGATACAGAGATTTCTTCTTCAAGATCCAAGCTTTTTCCCCAACAAATGACTCTTGACTTCACCCCGACCAATATTCCACAGACATGGAACCCGCCTGCAGCGAACTTCCGAAATTTCAGCTCCTTTGGAACAAGCTCAATTACTCGGCTTTCAGTCTCATCACCCCAACAGAACACACTCCTATTCTGAGCAAATAATCCGCAGTTAAACACTGAACCCGCCGAGAGAGATTGGATCTGCCCACCAAATTGATAGCTTTTGGTCATGTTATAACCCCAACAATCAACTAAGGAAGTGTTTCTGTGCTTTCCCATTAAGGGTTTTCTCAACCCACATAAATGGTTATCCCCCGCACTGATTTCTAAGTACTCAGAACTCTTCACCATAGGTTGAGGAGTACCCATTGAAATAAAACCTGTACGTCCCCAACAATAAGGCTGATTCGAGTCCATTAAAAGTCCACACACAAAGCCATTCCCAGCAGTTAAGCCAATAAATGGAAAATTATCTGGAATTTCCCGAGTAATTGCAGGATTAGAGCCATAGCAAGTTACGAGATGAGAACCATCAGACTTTAGGCCACAGAAAACTGGGCCATTTTCTCCATAAGAAATGGCAATAGAAGACATCGATCCCAAACCCAAGATGCGAACCCATAAATCCGAAAAGAACAACAGAAATATTATAATTTGTGCGAGAAAAACCATGGCTTTGCATGAATATATCTTCATCTTCTAATATATGTTAAACGAGACTGATAGCCGTTAAGTAACTTAAAAAAGTGTAGAGTAGTAGCTTGCCAGTGTCATGGTGGCGGAGGAGGGGTGTGGTAGCTGGCCGAAGCGTTTCACATAGAGAAGGCGGGGGAGAGGGAGGGAGCTGGTGGCATTTAATATTAATCTAAACGGTGTATATTCAACAAGAATCAATCAACGGTTCGTCTTCATTTTTCTGTGTGACCATCTGCATGTACCGCTGGATGTCACGCTCGCATTCAATGCTTCCTTTTATAGATCAATTTTACCAAATTTGTCTTTCGTTATGAATGTTATCGCAATGAATTTTTTTCATTTTGAAATTGACAAACATTTTACTTTTAGTAATGCTTTTAAAATCTATCTTTCTAAATTTTGCATTTTGTCCAGTTTTGTTTTGGATTTGTGAGCTCTCGGGATTTTGGGAAGACTTTTAGGATTTTATGTCATTAAAATAGTTGTTTTTTTTTTAAGAATTAACACAATTCCCCATGAAAACAATCTACAAAAATTATCTGTTTTTTTTTTCCACGTGAAAACCTAATATTTTATAGTTCTTGTTATACTATAGACTACACTTAGCCGTTGGCATTGTGTCCCCCGTTAAGAGGTTGTAAAACTCCCATCGACTCTTGGTCGGTCGGTCGATCGATCGGTCGGGTGGTCACATCGTGAAATAGTGATTTTTAAGCAATACTAATTCCTGCATAAAAGAATAAAGGACCTAGTAGAAGAATTATTGCGTCTAACTGAAAGAATTCTAAGTGACGATTAACGGGAGTTGTCACTTGAGTCGGTGCTCGTGAAGGCAAAACCGATATGATTGTGGCTTGTGGGCACATCAAGTATGGAGCCACAACCAGAATTTGGTTGTGCTTTTTAGGGGCAATATATATATTCACTTGCTATAATGATCTTTCTATTCTTCTCTCTCTGTACAGATGCAAGAGCCACGATTCTAATGAACTCCCACAATGGAGATAAGTAAATCTAGCAGATGGAGAAACCAAAAATGACGAAATTGAGGAAAATTGTGTTGACGAATATTGTCCAGAGGAGGTTGAAGCTTTCATGGAGATGACTGAGAATTTGTTACTTGCATTATTCATAAACTTCTTACTCCAAAGAGACCATTGACAATGTGGTGGCATGCTATCTTTTGAACTCGTTGCACCTTCACAAATCGAGTTTGTGACGCGATAATGACAGAGGCAGCAGTGATAATATTTACTCTAAATCCCTCTTCAAGGCCTTAGCAACCGAGTTTTGATAAAATAGGCTGGATCAAGAAATGAGTTGAAACTATCTTACACAAAGTGTGCCACGTTCCATTTTCTGGCTGGAAGCACTACGAAGATGAGGTGTTTTGTGATGCTTGCACGTACCATTAGGTCGTCCTTTGCATTTAGCTTGTGATTGGTTTGATTAAAAAAATTGATAAAAATTTAAGTTTAAGACAACAATAATATTAATAACACATTCCATGGAATTCATAACTTTATCAACTTTTCAACCACATATTTTTATAATTTTTTTTTATCAAAATCTATTAAAAATTTGAATTTTGGTGAAATAAAAAAAGGGATTAATGTCAAAGCTACATAAAATGCCCATGAGAGCAGTTATATATTCCCTTGGAAAGGAATATGATAGCCTTAATGCCCCTTAGTTCTCCTCCTATCTAGCACTGCTGATTTTAGAACATCCATCTACGTAGCCTTATGTGATAAACTTAAATGTACAATTAAGTGATAAGTGCGTTTTTCAACACTTCTTTTGCCGCAAAACATGACCAATTATTTACAAAAGTGTTTGAATATGACTTAATTCTGCATAATTTTGTTTTGTAGCACTATATTGATGGATGTGAATGTACTCAAGAGAACAGATACGAAAAAGGACCTAAATGGAAGAAAACGAAAGTTTAAGGACTAAATTGAAAATGTCTGAAAGATAACCCAAAGCACGAATCGAGAATGTAAACAAGTTAGGTACTAATTTGATGTGTACAATGGATGTTAGGAGAACGAGAATAAAGAAAAGAAGTCACCCATGGACCAAATTAACACAAATGGAAGTTTCTATTCCACACATGTTAACAGAGAAGACAACAGCCATTTTGGTTGAACCACGCGGTCGCATAGATTATAACCATGCATGTGCATGGTTGTAATTTTTGAGGCAAAATTCTGGTTTCCTTATTCCGTTCAAATATTTTAGGAAACGAATTTTGGGATTAATATAAAAATTTAGAGTTGTCAAATATGAAGGGAGGAGGAAAAAAACTCTAGAACACATATTGAAGGAGATCTTGAGGCAAAACTACAAGGACAAACACAAGATTTACAAAATTTCGAGCAGAATATTGATCTGGTGATGTCGTTTTTCTTCAATTATTTGTGTGTTTTATTGTTTTCTCTATATTAGGCTAGATATTTCTGTACTAGGAGAGCGATGAATCATATGGTATAATCTTTTAATTCCTAGTTTTACAATTTTGACATTAAAACACGTTGTTTGAATTTGAATGATTTATATGCAATTATTTTTCTCCACAATTATGTGCGCAAATGGTTGTGTGAATCTGGTGGCATATTTCATACATTCAAGAGAAGAGAAATATGCTCGACAATGTATGAATTATCGTAGGGTCCAATAGAGAATAGAGATATACCGTTACACCTTACGTGAATCTCTAAGTGTTCACAAAAATCTAAGGAGTTGGGTCGTATATAAGAATATGTTCAACGTTACTCAAGAGAGATTGTTGGATAGAAAAGGAACATTGGTTCTTCAAACTTCAACCGTGTTGTCAATTTGTAAAAATAGGTCATTGCATGGGAATTCGTAATCCTAATGCGCCTTTAATTCATTCAATTTGACAATTAATTTTATAGCATAGTTTCGCATTCTGGTTCAATTAGTTACTTATAATCACTTTGGCTTAATAGTAAAAACGTTCCTATGTTTGCCATGTAGTATGCAAAATGTCCCTACATTTCAATTTTTTGCATTTTTATCCACATTTCAACGTTTCATTGATGAAAACATCATTTTCACATATTTTTAATGTAAAATGATCAATATACCTTCCTATACAAATACAACATAAAAGAAAAGAAAAGAAAAATAAAGAATAAATTGCAATCTTACTTCTAAACTTTTTAAAAAATGTAAATGAGTTCAAAATTTATGAAAATATTAAAAACGAAAAAACTCTTTCTCTCTCTTCTCCTCCGCCTCCATCCAGCGCCGTGGTCATCATTCTCACACGAACGTGCAGAGATGAGAAAATTACACCTCAAATTCTCTCCCTCTCTCTCTCTTCCTTGTCTTTTTACAAGTCTCTCTAATTCCTATATTTTTTCTTCCATGGAAAATAAAAAAAGGCCTGAAACTCAATGGTTCAATGATATTTGCAGCTGAATTGTCTTCAATTTCATATCATTTTCTCTTATTTTGTCTCATATTTCTGTCTTCTAACTAGGAATCCTATTTTTCTTCTCAAAATTACATCCCAAAGCAAAACCCATCGATGTATACATATATAAACCTACAGCGGCGATGTGCTTAAAAAAATCCCTGTCGGCAACGGCTCCCGGAAGAACGCCAAGCGAAGCTTCTCCTCTGTCGTTGCCTATTCTTCCACTGCCCACCACCCCAAACGACCTGCCCCTGTCGCATCTTCTGTCTTGCCACCAATCAGTGGAGGAGACGAAGGGATGTGGCAAACACGCTGAAGGGTTTGTTCCCATTAATGTTTTTAAGCTAAGCCAGACACGCTGAAGGGTTCGTTCGCAACTTAACATCGTCATCGAAGCTGAATTCTCCCGTATTGCCACTTACCCTTACCCGAGCACTGTTCTGCCCGCACCATAATTTTCGATCAATCAATTAAAAATCGCGATAATTAAATCCACCAAGTTTGAGCTATCGATTGATTAATAATTCTTCAATAAACTATTCGATTAGGAATTATCGAGAATGGAACAGAAAAATGCCTCCGAAGCAGCAATCAAAAGCGGATTTGGTGAAGAAACAGTAAACAATCTGTCTAGCCCAGACTTGACTCCAGCAAAATCGATGCCAAGGTCGATTTAAATTCATTGATTATGTTTTGTGGAATATATTAGACCATTTATTGATTGATTGCCTTTTTTATGTGGGAAATTAACAGAAGAAGAAAGAGGAGGAGAATGGAGGAGGAGAGAGACATTTTTTTTTTTTTGGTATTTTTAATATTTTCATAAATTTTGGACTCATTTGCATTTTTTAAAAAGTTTATGAGTAAGATTACAATTTATTCTTTATTTTTCTTTTCTTTTATGTGTTATTTATATAGGAGAATATATCGATCATTTTACGTTAAAAATAGGTGAAAATGATGTTTTTCCGTAATGAAATGTTGAAATAGGGGTGAAAATGCAAAAAATTGAAACGTAAGGACGTTTTGCACACTACATGCCAAACGTAGGGACGTTTTGTGCTATTAAACCTAATCACTTTCATAAATTAGTTTAGTCATAATTTCCATCACAACATAAAATTTTTTATTTTCTTGTTTCGATTAAGTTCGAGCAAGTAAAATTGAACTAAATCAATCCCTGTGTGAACGATATTTGGAATTCTAATTTTCACTTTATTACTTGTTACCAACTGTACACTTGCAGTGATTTTTATTGGAAATATCATTTTATGAACAAGTTTTTGACGTCGTTACTAAGAACTTAAATATTAGTTTAAGCAATTAATTTAATTGTATCTCTAATTTAGTGTCATATATACTAATGTTTTAATACTAATGATGCTACATAGCACTGTTCTAAATTTTAAGTTAATAATGATTGAATTTTCAAGTGAGTTTCACAAGACTATTAATGCAGCAAGTTTGTGATTACCCTATTACTTAGTCATGGTATGTTTTAGATAAAAATTTAATTTTTAGTAAATATAGATAAAAGTTGATAAAACATGTGATGGAAAAATTAATAATTGTAGATCATATAAAATATGTCGTTGAAAATAAGTTTGAAGAAAAATAAATATTAAAAAATGGGGGCCAAACCGGAGCTTAAAGAAGCTATCCATGTTGATCAACCACTTCATAAGGCTATCCAAGATTTTTTTATCACTTTTTTCTGGATTTTCCCCCTGAATGGAGATAGCATTGGTGCTTAGACATGCATAGTGAGCTGCAACAAAAATTGTCCATTCGAGGAACTAATGCATGAGAGGCATATGGTGAAAGTTGGTGTTGGGTGTAGTATGTGCATAGTTAATACGGATAGATGTGCGAGGAGTGTTGTATGCCTATCTATTAAGGGATGGGCCATAACTATTCATGCAATAAGAGGAAACTCATTGATGCGAAGCTCACTTATCATTATGAGGGCGTTAGCGAATTGTATGGAGAAGAATGTCACACACAAGAGTGCGTTCCTCTATTCGTAAGGTTCGACAATGGTCACCAACAGCTAGACACATTTTCAAAGCTACGGGATCGAGCTCCTTCCCAAGCTAAATTTGCACTTAATAGCTTAAGCATGTAGTTTATTTTTAATATTTTGGTTTAATAGCACAAAACGTCCTTACGTTTGGCATGTAGTGTGCAAAACGTCATTACATTTCAGTTTTTTTGCATTTTCACCCTTATTTCAACGTTTCATTATAGAAAACTAGAGGTGGCAATTGAGCCGAGTAGCTCGTCGGCTCGTACTGTAGCGACCCACGAGCCGCTCGGGCTCGCCAAAAAAGAGCCCGAGCACGAGCTGAGCAGGCCCGCTCGGTAGGCGAGCTGAGTCTGCTCAGCTCGTTTTTGACGAGCGGCTCGTCCTTTTTTTAGAAGGACAGTTACAAAAAAAAAATAATTCAAATCTCACGAGCCGAGCTCGTGAGAGACGAGTTCGTGGGCCGAGCAGAGCTCGCCCACGAGCAACAAGCAACGAGCTCGGCTCGTAGGGCAACGAGCGGAGCCGGCTCAGCTCGTTGCCACCTCTATAGAAAACGTCATTTTATCATATTTTAACGTAAAATGACCAATATACCCTCCTATATAAATAAAACATAAAAGAAAAGATGAGAAAAATAAAGAATAAATTACAATCTTACTCATAAACCTTTTAAAAAATGAAAATGAGTCCAAAATTTATGAAATAGATTAAAAATACCAAAAAAAAAAAAAACGAACTTCTCTCCTCCTCTTTCTTCTTTTGTTAATTTCCCACATAAAAAGGGCAATCAATCAATAAACGGTCTAATATAATCCACAAAGCATAATCAATGAATTTAAATCGACCTTGGCATCGATTATGTTGGAGTCTGGCCTGGTGTCACGCAGTAAGAATGCTTAGCTCCCCATTCGGCATGGCAAACACGCTAACAGCTAGGCGTGATGCCTATCTTACCAATAGTGCACTAATGATATATGATCATATGCATGTATTCTCCATTATATTCTACTCATAGCATGCGTGTGTGCCAGTTGTTCGGGCTTGCCGGCCAAAGAATGAGGGGAGGGCGGCCTTGAGGCTTTGAACTTTGGGAGCCAAACCTGCGATCCATGAAAGTTGGCATCAGAGTGGGACCGCTCGAGCATGCGGTGTTGTTATTGGACAATGTCGTGTGTTCTTGCGGAGAAAAGATGTTGGACCACGGATCGTGTCCGCAAGTGGCGGGACACGACGAAGGAAGCTGTGGGGAAGAAGGATGAAGAGGGGCAGCGTTGCGCAATTGCCTTTGTGCCTTTCAAAGGAGTTTTCGAAGAGCGCACCGTGCAGGGTACAATTTGACATGCGTTGAGGCGCTGCGGTTCGGAGACCGTCCACCCGAGGAACCAATGCTAAGAGGGGCGGAAGGTGAAGGTTAGTGTCGGAGGCGGCAAGTACGAGTTACTACAAGTTTGGAGACATGTCCATATGGAATGGTGCCGTTGTTATCCTTGCAACGAGACGGATCCGTGTTGATGCGAAACTCTCTTCTCGCTATGAGAACGTAAGCGAATTCGAATGGGGAAGAATGTCACGCAGTGATAATGCTTAGCTCCCTATTCGGCATGGCAAGCACGCTAACAGCTAGGCGCAATGCCCATCTTACCAATAGTACACTAATGATATATGATCTTATGCAAGTATTCTCCCTTATATCCTACTCATAGCATGCGTGTATGCCAGTTGTTCGGGCTTGCCGACCAAAGAATGAAGGGAGGGCGGCCTTGAGGCGTTGAACCTAGGACCCAAACCTGCGATCCGTGAAACCTGGGTGGACGGATTGTTTGTTGTTTCTTCACCAAATCCACTTTTGATTGCTGTTTCGAAGACATTTTTTCTCTTATATTCTCGATAATTCCTAATCGAATAGTTTATTGAAGAATTATTAATCAATCGATAGCTCAAACTTGGTGTATTTAATTATCGTGGTTTTTAATTGATTGATCGAAAATTATGGTGCGGGCAGAACAGTGCTCAGGTGAGGGTAAGTGGCAATACTAGAGGATCCGGCTTCGATGACGATGTTAAGTTGTGAACGAACCCTTCAGCGTGTTTTTCGCCTCCCTTCTCCTCCTCCACTGACTAGCGGCGAGACAGAAGACGTGGCGAGGGCAGGTAGTTTGGGATGGTGGGTAGTGGAAGAATAGGCGAGACGGAGGAGGAGCTTCTCTTGGTGTTCTTCCAGGAGCCGCCGCTGACATGGATGTTTTCTAAGCACACCACCGCTATGGGTTTATATATGTATACATCGATGGGTTTTGCTTTGGATGTAATTTTGAGAACAAAAATAGGATTCCCAGCTAGAAGATAGAAATATGAGACAAAACAAGAGGAAAATGATAGGAAATTGAAGACAATTCAGCTGCAATATCATTGAACCATTGAGTTTTAGGCCTTTTTTATTTTCCATGGAATAAAAAATATAGGAATTAGAGAGACTTGTAGAGAGACAAGAAAGAGAGAGAATTTGAGGTATAATTTTCTCATCTCTGCACGGTCGTGTGGGAAGGACGACCACGGTAGGGGCGGGGACAGGGATGGAGGCGGAGGAGAGAGAGAGAGAGAGAGAGTTTTTTGTTTTTTGTTTTTAATATTTTCATAAATTTTGGACTCATTTACATTTTTTAAAAAGTTTAGGAGTAAGATTGCAATTTATTTTTTATTTTTATTTTATTTTGTGTTTTATTTATATAAAGGGTATATTTGTCATTTTACGTTAAAAATAGGTGAAAATGACGTTTCCCGCAATAAAACGTTGAAATATGGGTGAAGATGCAAAAATCGAAACGTATGGATATTTTGCACACTACATGCCAAACGTAGGGAAGTTCCGTGCTATTAAGCCCTTATAAAATTATCAAACCTTATTTTTATCCGTATATTTTTTAGGAGTCCAACTTTTTTTTTTTTTTTTTTTAACTCACGTATGCTTTTGGACTGGAGTAATGTTATTCATTTTCAGTGGGGGTTACGAACACAGTTTATGTGGCTCTAAATGATATGTTAAATAAAAAGTGAAATTAAATAAGTAATTTCACATATCATTTAATGTCACATTAACGCTACTTGGAATGTGTTTATAACCCAATAAAGATGAATAACATTTCTGTTTGGACCGACTAGACTACTTATGAGTTCCCTAAATCAAATAAATTATTTTAATTCTAAAAGAGAGAATCATAAATTTTCCAAGATAAAAACACACAGATTTTTGTGGTCTGATTGTCACCTGAAGAATGAAGTAATAGAAAATTCTTTTCCCCCAATTTCAAACAGATCAGAATTCACAATCCTCGCTCCTAAGCAAAAACTAGTGTGAAAAATATCAACTCAATTACACTGTTCTTGATTTATTTGATTGTTAATTGCGAATGAATTGTGGTAGTAGAAGTATAATTCACGAAGCATAAACAATCAATGGCATAAGAGTTGAAAATGCTAATTGATTGAGGAAATAAGAAAGAAAGAAGAGATGAGTAGAGAGATCTCGGCATTGCTTCAACCGCGGTACATCGCAATATTCGCGGTGGCTCTAGTTCTCATCTTTTTTGCGTTTTCCTTCTCTCAACGGGTAATGTTTTCTTCTCTTGCTGCTCCTATTTGATTGTCATTAATTTCTTTATTTTTCTTACACTTAAGAATTGTTGGAATTCTTTGGACGTGTTCTTGAGTTGGAATTTGGATTGGCGAATGTTTGTCTTCGATCTGATTGTACCCTTTTTGAATGTGGACAACTTTATAATTTATGGGTTCTTTGTACTTGTTGATTTGCAACTTTTGATGGGTTTGCGATGTCATCCGTGAATCGATTGTCCGGAAGAAAGTACTTTTTTGAAGTTTTTCGTTGTTGAACTCGTGACTGCTGAAGATTTCTCAGCTCAATCATGTGATTATGTGAACCCAACATAAAAAGTAAAAAAAAAATAAAATGGAGGGAATAATACTGTTGCGTTGATCTCATTTAGGAATGGTGATAGAAAGTGATTTAGTGTAATGAACAGTTAAGTCGGCTCCATAGTTGTGAAGGAATGTTCTGAAAAATTTTAGGTATTTAGTTGTGGGTTGTGTTTCTTGGATACGCCTCTGATGTTGATCTATAATATTAGTATTGGGTACTCTAGTTTAAGCGTGTCATTGAGATTACTGAATGGTGGATGGGTGGTGTGCAGGGATAAAGCATTGAGATTATTGATGGGTGTACTAGAATAATTTATAAGTTAAAAAGATTACTTTGCCCTATCTTTACTTGAAGGTGTTCTACTTTTACAAGCTTTTCAGTGATCAGTGAATTGGTGCTAATAACATTTGAAAATAGCCTTCTCAAGCATAACATACAAGGCATCCAAAATAGTAGAAGTACAATAAATCTGGTATACATAAACTTGGTTCTTGACATATTGACTAAATAGTAGTTGAAGAGAATAAACATCTTACCCTTGAGATGTCTTATTTCTCTTAAACCACCATCGCTGTATGAGATTAGGAGGAGGACAATCTCCCTTTCGCTATGATACCTCAGAAGGGTCAAAATGCTGTTCCTAGCTGGACTAGAGGAGAAAAAAAGGGTTATCCCCTTTAAATTAATGGCACCAGATTATTGTTCTTTGGCTCATTTGCGGCACAAGAGCCACCACTCAAATTTTGACTTAAAAGTAATAGGGTCCGTTCGGACTTGGGATTTCCTAGGTTCTGTGAAGATATAGATAAGTGAATCAATGTTATCTATAGTAAATGTGAATAGGCTTAAGAAAAGAGCTCGATTGATTACGGCATGATGGAAAGAAGATTCCCCATACCATCCTTTTTTTTCCTGTGATGTGCTGCCATCATCTGATCATTCTCTCATGAAAAATTGATTGTTTTCAAGTTTCAACCTTCTTGATGTTGTCCTCTTTCTGAAAAACCACCGGTTTCTTTAAAATTCCAGGAGGAAGTGAAGGTGGAAGAGGCTTATGAAATCACCCACAGAGTATTTTTGGATGTTGACATAGATAAACAACGTATAGGTACATGTCCTTCATATTCTTTGACATCTAGGCATTTCCAATTTATTGCCAATTACTTATTTTTTTACATATGGTATAAATCTTCCCATTGCCATTTCTTTTTCTGATTCATTTCATTATTGGAAATGGATTTATGAAAATAAATAAATAAATAAATGGTCGTATATTACGCATGCTAAATCAGAAATCCAGAAAGGTCGACTGTCCTGTGTCCATACTGTGTTGTAAATATAGTCGGTTACGTTCCAACTTGTGATATTTGTTTAGATAGGTTTTTCAACTGCAAGTGAAAACTTTTCTAAGTCTTGATATTTCTCAAGTCTCCTCAAACGTCAACTAGAATGGCCAAAGAGAACATCAAATCAAAACTTTCTTGCTTCTCTTTCTTAGGGGTGGGGGTTTATTATTTTTCATTAAAGGGCTGTAGTATTTTAGTGAAGATCGTGTCAAATCATCTTTGGGTAGTAGAATGTAGCAGGAGTCGGATACACCTGCCAGGATCCTCCTCATCTCCTTGTCTGAGACCAGTACTACAAACTGATTTCAAAATCTGTTTTTGTTTTAGTTCGAGAAATGGCTATTGTTCTTGTGGTTTGTCGTGAACTTGTTTAAGCTATGAATAGACATGTTCATGAGCTGACAAGCCCATGAAATGTCAAAATTTCCTAATAATTATAGTTAAGAAAAAGGAAGAAAGTATGATTGTCAGAATTTTCTGGCTGCCATTTCCTCTCGCCTTCCATGTGATACTTGAAGATGTTGAAATTTCAGGTGGTACCAGATGCTTAAGCGACTGTGAACTTGAAGTCTTGTTACTCATTCCATCTGTTTAAGTTTTAAAATCTTTCTCCTGATTGTCTGCAGGCAGAATCATCATTGGTTTATATGGCCAGGTTGTACCAAGGACTGTCGGTATGTCTTCAGTCTTCTGCTAGAATATCTTCATGTTCAACAGCATTAGTAGGATAATTTTATTGTACTCAAACTATAGTATGGTACCTTCTGGTATTTTTCCTGATAATTTTGCTCCTGTTTGCAGAGAATTTCAGGGCTTTGTGCACAGGTACTTCAAAGATTCTTCAATTATTCAAATGTCGCTATTTTGGACTTTTGATATAGATGTTGCTATTTTATCATCAATCAGGGGAGATGGGTAAATCTGCTAATGGAAAAGTTCTCCACTACAAGGGAACACCGTTTCATCGTATTATTCCTGGATTTATGATCCAAGGAGGGGATATTGTCTCTGGAGATGGTAGAGGAAACCAGTCAACATATGGTGGCACCTTCCGTGATGAGAATTTCAAGTTGAAGCATTCACATGCAGGTATGCAACGATCTTTCACACACTCTTTTCTTCTGTCTGGGCTGATAACCATCTCTCTCTCTCACGTATTTTTGGCAACATGTGATTTTATGCAGGTGTTGTTTCCATGGTGAATTTGGGACCTGATTCCAACGGTTCACAATTTTTTATTACAACGATCAAGGCTAGCTGGTAAGCTTTATATTGGCTAGCAAATAAATTTTATTAAAGGTCTTGGGTTTCCTATCAAGCAATCAAGAATTCTTGATTCTTTTTGACGACACATCTCAGAAATTTAGTTCCCTCTGTTTTGCAGTTCGTTGCCAATACTAAAATTGTTACACTTTTAGTATATATTTCAGTATTTGTTGCAATTTAACCGGACAGTCGACATTTTAATATCTTAAGGGCTCTATAGTAGAGAAAGTATGTCCTATATAATCCTCAAGAATATTAATAAATGATGAAAAAAATTTAAAGAAGAAAATCTACAAGGGTTGTCAGGCATTCAATTTTGTTTGGGAAGTCGACGGGTTTGTGTTGAGGAATTCTTAGTGGGTACTATGGTAATTGCACAGGTTGGATGGCCAGCATGTTGTTTTTGGCAAAGTTATAGAAGGCATGGATACTGTGTATGCCATTGAGGGTGGAGCGGGAACCTACGGTGGGAAGCCAAGGAAAAAGGTGATCATTGCCGATTCTGGGGAGATACCCCAGAGCAAGTGGGAAGATGAGAGCCAAACTTCAGGATCATACAATAGCAGCAGTTCATTTTGAAGTATGAACCCGTTAATATGGCAAGATCTTTTGATCAGCATCATTTTCATTAAATTATATTCGGTATAGTATAATTATTTAGCTTGTTGACCTCTTGTTTATGATAATCTGTTTTTGGTATTAGCAGCAATGGTTCAAACTTAGCTATTATGGAGCGAAATTCGAGTAAATTCTAAGCATCTGTAAATATTAATTTTGCCTAGTATGTTGCACTAAATTGTTAAAACTCCTATATTACAGAAGATTTGAATCTCCATAAACAGAGCTATAAATTTACGACTGAACTACTTCATAGTTCATAATGGTTCTTGAAGATTGCTTTAAAGGTGTGTCTAGAGTCATGAAAATGCCCTTTGCATTTAGTTCATTTCGTGCATTGAAGCAAAATCTCAACCAGCAAGTCCTTTGCATTGCATGCTGGCTGCAGAAACCTTAATTGTTGAAGCAAAATGTACATGCATTTATTGGAATTTGCCCACAATTTAGCATTAATGCTATGCCTCGTACTTGCTAAAGTTATCAGAAATGCATTAGAGTTTCTAGTTGTTTATTTGATGCGTAAAAGCGATAGACGATATGATGAGAGTCTAAATCTGCAGTCCCTTGACATGTCATTATAATATTGAAGTGCCCGAGATGTCAAAATGTGATTTGAGGATTGCGAAGTGAATAATAAGATGGGGACAACTAGGGGTGGGTTAGGTCGGGTTGAGTTTGGGGCATGGGTTGTGTTGGGTCGATTTTTGCTTCAACCCAAACCCGAACCCGAACCCAAATCCAAACCCAATCCAAACCAATCCAACCCAACATGATCGGTTTAATCAAAATTTAATTTAATCCAACCCCTGTAAAGGTTGAAACCCAACACAACCCAATCAAGTATCAGTCGGATTGGGTTAGATTGATCAGTTTGTGACGACTTGTAAACAAAAATTAAAGTAATCCAATTTTCTGTTATACTAATTTGGATAGACAAGATTAAATAATAAGTAAATAAATAAATAAAATAATCTATTATTCAATCATCATTAGCTGAGTTTATAAAGAACAAAGTGCATTTAACAAAATATGGAAAACTTATACTACATTTATTGTAGGAATGACAGTAAGCACCCCCTCTAAAATGTACCAAAGTAATTATAGTTATACTATTAACTCATACTTTTTAGGCATTTTTTTTTTAAAGAGCCGAGTCGGGTTGGACGTGTTTATTCGGTTTTCATCAATTAACCCATAACGCGACCCGACGCAACCCGTCTACACAGACAACCCATCCAACCCGTATAAAAACAACAAAAAAACCAACCCAAACCGATCAGGTTGGTTCGTTTTGGATGGGTTCGGTCGAGTTTTACCAATCCCTAGAGACAACAAATCTAGACTTGTGTGAACGTGGGAAAATAATTTCATTCGATTATGACTATTAATCCGTTGAAGTTAGGGTTTACGTCACGTGTAATGATCACAAATGATGAATACTTAGAATTGGATTAGATGGGATGGTCCAACAAAGAGCTTATTTTTTCATATAACAATGTTACGTATTATTAAGATTCCTTTTTAGTTTAATTAAATATCATATTTTTAATAGATCTTGATAAAAGTTGATGACATGTGAAGTCGGAAAGTCAATAAAAGTTGTGGGTTGATAATTTTTGTGATTAAAAAATAAATTCGAGTGAAAAACGAGAGTCAAAACAGTGATTAAGTCTAATCCATTTGATTTTGTGAAAATACTCAAGATTGTAGACATTAACATGTCCAAAATGTCACACTATTATGAAACCATACGTGTTGCATTCCTATAACCACATGATATATATAATCAAACAATCATGCAATTGATATGTCAAGTAGCATTGAATTATTTAAAATATAATTAATTTTTCGTTCAATCACACCTTGTCAAAATCTCTATGTCAACCATTATGTTACCACTTTCGAATCCATGAAAGATGTTTTTAATATTGACTGCTTAACTTTGATTTGAATTAAAATCAGATTTTAATTCGAATCAAACATGAGCTCAATAAGTATAGCTCCCTTTTGGCCCCTATTCTGGGGTGTTGAAAATTTTTGGAATAATGATTGATGGGAAAATGTGTGGTAAAGAAATAATGATAAATTCTAAATTTGTACATAATATTATTTTATTTGATGAATGTGTGATTGAAATGGGAAAATTTGTACGTAATATTATTTTTGGCCCCCATTCTGGGGTGTTGAAAATTTTTGGAATAATGATTGATGGAAAAATGTGTGGTAAAAAATAATGAAAATTTTTAAATTTGTATGTAATATTATTTTATTTGATGAATGTATGATTGAAATGAAGAGAAAAAAAATTAATATAATATAATGAAAAAAAATGAGGGTCAAGCGGGGGTATAATGAAGCAAAAAATAATAAAGAAAGCGTCTAGCATCAATAATTATCCAATTTGACCTTGCCTTTTCCTCTTTACAGTACAATGGAAAAAAGTAGAAAAAAAAAAAAAGGAGTAAAGAGTTTCAAAACGTTGCCGTGTAGCTTCTCTATTCATTTCCGTCATGTCCGCAGTGAAAGTAGGGCTGACTCATCAGTTTATGTGACGACAAAAATCGTGTCCCTATTTCCTAGACATTAATTATTTCAATAAACATTCCTTACTTAAATCATCATGGGAAATTGCAGCAGTGGTGATTAGTCTCTAAATATTATAGCAACTTGGTGTCCAACCTATTTCTCTTGTCAATATCATCCCCTTAATATATATTTTGGTGCCGATTGTCTCACTTGTAGTGGATATGATATGTATAATTTCGATAAAATGACATTTTTAATTAGAAAATGTACTTATAATCTTATATCGTACTTATCATTTTACCATCTTCATTCGTTTACCCATCACTTTTCTTCCTTCCACCATGACCAAGCAATCGGGATGATGACATAGTGCATATAAGATATATATTTGTATAAAGATGAATGAAAGATTTATAATTATTTTGAAAATTTACAGTTTTGTTGATTTTATTCATGAGGTTGATGACCTTGCTCAATTTTGTGATCTGGATCGATGATTTTTTTTGTCCTTCTCATTCGTCTAAATGTTACCCTTAAAAATATCACGTAAGAGGTAAATGAATGGAGAACTTTCAATGGGGACCAACTGTGCACAATAAACTAAAAAGATTGGAACAATGTAACAAATAAAAATAAATTAAGTATCAAGATGCTAGAAAGTCAGGGACAAATGCTGCAATTTCTTCCTAAAACAGATCAAAAGAAGTTTAAAACGATAATCATCCCTCCTAGTATATCCATATCACCTGCAACACTGCATTTTCTCTCACTAAACTTCGACAGTCCACACTCTCTCTTTCATGGCTTCGCTTTTTCTTCAATTATTTTTCTTCCTAGTGTCAGTGACTCAAATTTTAGCTGATCAAACGGCTAAAACTTACATTATCAGAGTAGACAGCGAATCCAAGCCGTCTATTTTTCCTACACATTACAACTGGTACACCTCCGAGTTCAGTGAGCCAACCAGCATCCTCCATGTATACGACACCGTTTTCCATGGCTTCTCTGCCTCGTTAACTCCGTCTCAAGCTGCTTCAGTTCTGAAGCATCCCTCAATTCTTGCCGTATTTGAGGACCGGCGCCGCCACCTCCACACCACAAGGTCGCCGCAATTCCTTGGGCTGAGGAACCAGCGCGGCCTCTGGTCGGAATCAGATTATGGGTCTGATGTCATAATTGGACTTTTTGATACGGGAATATGGCCCGAGCACAGGAGCTTCTCGGATCTAAATCTGGGCCCTGTTCCAAAACGCTGGAAGGGACTGTGCAATACTGGGGTTAAATTCACAGCCAAGAATTGTAACAGAAAAATCATTGGAGCGCGGTTTTTCTCTAAAGGCCACGAAGCTTCGTCTGGTTTTGGTGGAATTGCTGGCGGGATTAATGAAACCATCGAGTTTAAATCCCCAAGAGACGCTGACGGTCATGGAACTCATACTGCGTCCACTGCTGCTGGGAGATATGCATTCAAGGCCAGCATGGAAGGCTATGCTTCTGGAATTGCTAAAGGGGTGGCACCAAAAGCTCGATTGGCGGTTTACAAAGTTTGCTGGAAGAATTCCGGCTGCTTTGATTCCGATATTCTGGCGGCATTTGATGCAGCTGTTAATGATGGAGTTGATGTCATTTCCATTTCCATTGGTGGCGGGGACGGAATTTCTTCTCCGTATTATCTCGATCCGATTGCTATCGGAGCATATGGTGCAGTTTCTAGAGGTATATTTGTTTCCTCATCAGCTGGAAATGATGGGCCTAATGGAATGTCAGTGACTAACCTGGCGCCATGGCTGACAACTGTTGGTGGTGGCACGATTGATCGGGATTTCCCGGCTGACATAATTCTTGGCGACGGAAGGAAACTTTCCGGTGTATCTCTCTATGCCGGTGCACCATTAAACGGTAAACTGTATCCTCTGGTTTATCCAGGCAAATCAGGGATGCTCTCTGCTTCACTCTGTATGGAAAATTCAATTGATCCTAGTTTAGTGAAAGGAAAAATTGTGATTTGCGATCGAGGGAGTAGTCCTCGTGTTGCGAAAGGCTTGGCTGTTAAGAAGGCTGGTGGTGTAGGAATGATCCTTGCTAATGGCGTTTCCAATGGTGAAGGTCTTGTGGGTGATGCTCATTTGCTTCCAGCTTGTGCTGTTGGTTCTAGGGAAGGAAATGCTATAAAGGCCTACATAGCATCAAATCCAACTGCAAGTGCAACAATTACTTTCCGGGGCACTGTAATTGGGGTCAAACCGGCTCCGGTAGTGGCCTCGTTTTCTGGCAGAGGGCCGAATGGTCTTAACCCGGAAATCTTGAAGCCTGATTTGATTGCACCCGGGGTGAATATCTTGGCAGCTTGGACCGACGCAGTAGGTCCAACTGGTTTAGATTCTGATAAGCGAAAAACTGAGTTCAATATTTTGTCTGGCACATCTATGGCTTGTCCTCATGTCAGTGGGGCTGCAGCCTTGCTTAAATCTGCACATCCTGATTGGAGCCCTGCAGCTATAAGATCAGCTATGATGACAACTGCAAGTTTAATCGATAATTCGTTTAAACCAATGATGGATGAATCGACTGGAAAACCAGCCACTCCGTACGATTTTGGTGCTGGACATTTGAATCTTGATTTAGCCATGGATCCAGGACTTGTCTATGACTTGACAAACAACGATTACGTTAGCTTCTTGTGCGCGATTGAGTATGGTCCTAAGACAATTCAGGTGATCACTCGATCACCGGTGAATTGTCCAATGAGGAAGCCAATGCCAGAGAATCTGAATTACCCGTCTATCGCAGCATTGTTCCCAAGTTCATCGAATGGAGTATCTAGCAAGACATTCTTTAGGACGGTGACAAATGTTGGGGAAGTAAATTCAGTTTACAGATTGAAGGTCGAGCTCCCGAAGGGGGTGATGGTGACCGTTAAGCCCGGAAAGCTCATATTTTCGGAGAATGTAAGAAAACTGAGCTACTACGTAACAATATCAGTCGACAGCAAGAATCTGGTATTGGATGACTCGGGTGCTGTGTACGGATCACTTTCTTGGACAGATGGAAGGCGAGTGGTTCGAAGCCCCATCGTTGTTACTCAAATAGATCCGTTGTAAATTGGACTGCTCAAATCTTGTTCATGGGTTTGGAGCCTTATTATCGTAGTTAGCTCATGACCAATGAGTTTATGATTGCATTTTCCCTATGTTTTGGACCTTTTTCTCTGTAATTTTTCCTTCTAAGTTTTGTCTTTCTATTTTACTACTTCATGTTGTCCTAAGGTGTAATGTATTTAGTATTTATAGAAATCAAGTGTTGTTTTTGCTAAGTATTATTGTCACAATTACATGGACAAATGGGAATTGCCTTTACTCAATTACATAGATAAGAATCAAAAGTATTTAAAGTCAACACCCCTTGACTATATATTTACGGTACATATTAAGCCCATGTTTTGTCCAGATTAAAATCTGATTGTAATTCAAGTCAAAGTCAAACAATTAATATTGATCACATTTTTCATGGGTCCAACAGCTTTTTAACCACATATTTCAAAATTTTTTATCACAATCTACTAAAAATCTAATTTTAATCTCCACCAAACACCCTCTAAGAAATTTAGGTAAGGGGTAATGTCAAACTCTTGAATCACAAAAAGATGGGTTGGCCATCTAATGAGTGTAACTCGACAAGGTTTATTATGATGTCCTAGAATATGAGGTTATATCAATTTTAAATGATATGATTAGGGATTAATTAGTCATTGGGGCCATGGCCATGAATCAAGGCTTTTAAATCTCCCTCTATTGCTTCAAAGCAAAAGGAAAAAGGAAAAGGACATAATTACATGATGGTCCCATATTAAATGTCAATAGTTGTTCTTGCATTCAAAATATCTGCATAGATAAAAGCCATATGATAATCGAGCTATATATATATATATTGAATGATTATGAATTTATTGATAATATATAGACTTGGGCATTGGATAGATCGGTTTTGATATTTAAAAACTTGGAGCCATTCATTATATGGGTATTTCGTAAATAGACCATTCGTGTTAACGAAATTATTGGAACTGAATCCAAGCACGAATTGCCGGTTTTGATTTTGGTTCAATTCTCCCATGACGATACTACAAATTATCTTTTCAATATCTAGTACAAAATGAATAAATAAAATGTATCATCAAATACACATTTCAATATTTTCTCAAAATATATCACCAAATATCATTTAATATTTAGCAAAATATTACACCAATTAACATACAATATATAATACAACATAAACACTAAATTAGATATCCAAAAAGCAAACTAAAAACTAATAAAAATGAAGTACTAGATTCTACTAATGCTAAACATAAATTCATTCCACTGAAAACAACATAACAATCAACATGTCGAATCTTGTCATTGTGCTAGGATGAATAAATTGTACCAAAAAAAAAAAAAAAAAACTAATAAAAATGACAAGTTCGATTCCAGAACCGGTACCAAGGTTTCGGTTCAAGAACTTAGAACTGTCCAAGATGTGGGCAATTCTCGATTCTCAATTTTGGTTCTTAAATTCTTTCGATTCTCAATTTTGGTTCTTAAATTCTTTTCGAAAAGGAAAAAAGAGAGAAAAAAAAAGAATAGTTTCATACTCAGCGCTTCTGTACGGGTATGATTTTCATTTGCTAAAATTTTACTTTTGAAAAAGTAACATGTTAACTAAAAGAAAGCGAAACCCAAATATAACTTAATGCACTCCGTCGTTTTTATGGTGTTCAATACGCGTGTTATTATTTGATATGTCGATGTAAACAGAGAGCTGCTACATGGGCCCTGGCCATCTAGGAGGCCCATGTGGCTCCCCCATATTGGCTCATGGCCTCTGGACGTCTAAGGCCCATGTTTCCATGTAATTGAAAATTTTAGTTCAATCAACATTTTCGTATTAAATATAAATAAACCTATATATCTTTCTAGCATCATGATTAGTGGCATATTTTAGAGCATCTTCCATGCTAACGTCGATGGTGAGGAGAAAAGTGTCATTGTCAACATAAGTTCAAAAAATAAAATTTTCTTCAATGCAATTAAAATTAGACTCTACATAGTCGACGTGGCAAGAGAAAAATAAAATAAAATTGTGAAGCAACGTATAGAGATCATGTTTGACTCCCATTTCTTTAAACTCGTTTTTAACCACGTATCTCACAAGATTTATAACTATTTTTAGCTATATATTTTATTAACTTTTATTAAAATTTATTAAAAATTTGATTTTGAGCAAAATTGTCTAAACTCTCTCTCTCTACCTCTCATGTAATTATTTTTTGTCTCCCATTTCTTATTAGGAGGATGTTTGGTAGAGATTAAAATCAGATTAAAATTGAAAAAATAGTCGTTATTATTGACTTTTATTAGACGTGTGTGATCCAATAACGGCCATATTTTCAATTTTAATTGAATTTTAAGTCGTACCAAACAAGCTTTAGGGTTTAGTTCTGTGTACATAACAATGTAAACAGAGGGCGCCTAATGGACAAATGGCACCCCGTTCGCAGGGGAGGTGCCATTTGTCCATTATGACACCCCTTATTCTCTTTCTCATTCGTAAACTAAACCTCTTGGAAGTAAAATCTTTCAATTTGTTTGTTACATAAACAACAATCCATGTAGTGTATTGGATTAGCTGTTAGGGTCCATTTGACGCAACTTTTGAAAAGTTAAAAGCTCGTTTTTTTAAAATTAAGAAGCTTCTTTTTTCAATTAACTAAAAGAAAGCGAAACCCAAATATAACTTAATGCACTTCGTCGACTTTATTAGATGCCCAGTATGTGTGTCATTATTTGATATGTCAATGTAAACAGAGGGCGGCTACATGGCCAGGGCCCATGGGCCCGGCCTAGTATCTTTTTCCATGTAAACATGATATAAATATTCAACTGCAAATTGAAAATTTTAGTTCAATCAACATTTTCTTAGTAAATATAAATAAACCTATCTATATTTCTATACATAATGATTAGTGGAATATTTTAGAGCATCTTCTACGCTATCGTCGATTGTGAGGAGAAAAGTGTCACTTCGACGGACGTTCGAAAAAATAAAAATCTTCCCTTCAAATTAAGAAGTTTCTTTTAAATCTCTTTCGAATAATTTTTTGAAAGTATTTTGTCTGATTAGAAGAATTTTTAGAGAAAAATTACTCACTCAAGAAACTCTTTTATAAAAAACGAAAGTCTTGCTAAATGAACCTTTAATTTTATTTTTTTAAATCGCTAGTCTAACATTACTCCCTCACTAATTGTCTAATTCAAATGAGAGCATGTTTGGCAAAGCATCCACTTATTATCCACAAATACTATTGAACCCACAATTTATAAATCACTTAAAAAAATTAGACAACTTCACTGGTATTCAAACATCCCGGAAGTCTAACATATTCGGGGTAACCGAGTTGGTAGAGCAGGTGAATACGGAGACCAAAGGTTACGAGTTCGAATTCTCTGCCAACACTTTCTCGTTCGAGCTCGTTGTACCGGGCTTGCTTAGTGCGGTTTATCCCTGCATATGGAACGAGGTTTACCCAGTGCACGCTCACAGATAGCGGCTACGAGTTCCTACGTAAAAAAAAAAACATCAGTGATGTCTAGCAAGGGGGAGACTTTGTGCAGTAAGCAAACTTCATTTCTCTCCTGCCGACAGTGTACGCACATTAAAACGTGAGCGTGAGTTGTAAAATTGCAAGTAAATCATGTTTTATAGAAAAATGACCTCTTACATGACAATAAATAGATGGGTGATAGTTATATAATAGGAATTTAGCCAGTCCCTTGTTTGGGAAACCTCGTGGTCCTCCCATTAATGTCACACTCAATTATTATGCAAAACTAAGATTTAATTCATTAAAATATCAATGACCCACTAACAACTCTGATCTTTTCTTTTACTCGTTCTTTTTGTTTTATGCAATGATATAGATTTCGAGCTTCTCGTTCTCTATTGTCTTTTAGTCTGGACATGTTGAGGTGAAGTTTGTGTTGTACATATATATATACACATGTCTTGTTCACAGTCCCACTTCGACTTCAAAGTTGATTGACATATACTTCAAATAATCCTATGTTTTGTGAATAAAACTAAGTTAAAGCTTACCCCGGATCAAGTCAGCACCAAATCAACCTGGATTTTGATTTTTATTATTTCTACCGAATATCAAAACAAACCATAAGGGTTGTTTTCATCCATGTGTTCCCCTATGACATATTAATGTTAATCTATTCAAATGTGATTTGAATAATTTAGAAAATTAGAGTATTGGAATTTGTAACTTATAGAATGCAATCACTATAAATTGAGAATAAAGAATGAGTCCCTCTATTTTGAAAAAGTTAAAATAAAGATTTTTTGGAGCTTATTTTTACACATAACCTTTTTAAAGTAGAAAACATCTTTTATTAGAGAGTGGGGGCCACAAAAGTAGAGTCCCTTTTTTTTGGAGTTCATTAATAGCGACGATACAACTCTCTGTAGATTGTGTCTGTAGCGGTCGTTGTCATTGTCGTCGTTGTCACCCCTCTCTAATCGACAACTCCACTCTCCTCCATGTCCTTTCTTGTACCTGTATGCCTATATCTCTCATATTCTGTATCTGCCTATTTGGATCTAATGTTTTTGTGGTGGTGGCTATTGTGATGTTGGTTGTGGTGGTGAGTGGTGGTGATGTTGGTAATGCTGGTGAGGTGGTGTTGATGTTGTTGGTGATGGTGATGGTAGGTTAGGTGTTTGTGTTTGCGATAATGATGATGGTGGCCGTGGAAACGATCATATATGGTGGTGGTTGCGACCGGTTAATGGGTAGTGGCGATGCTATGGTGGCATATGCGCCTCGCACAATAAATGGTAGTAACAGTGGTTTACATGTTTTGGCGGTGGTTTTGGTTGGTGGCAATGGTGGTGGATCTAGTGGTGTGTGGATCTGGGATTCTGGCGATGAAGGTGGGTTTTGTTGGATCAACTGTGGATATGACGGTGGCGTTGTTAGATTTTGTAATGGTGGTGATTTTGTTGATACAGGCGGTGGCGGCGGTGGTTTTTTTAATACAGGCGGTGGTGGCGATGGTTTTGTTGACGCATGTAGTTGTGGTGTCGACGACTAATTTGAGAATTTTTTGGTGGGGGGTTGTGGTCGTGGTTGTGGAATAAGTGAGGTGGGGTGGGGTCGAGCATGGGGTCGGGATAGGTTGGGGATGGAGAGTGTTTGTCACCAATTATTTGTTGATTTTAACCAATAAATTGGTTAATATGTGACCAATAAATAATTTTTGATAAATTATTTGGTAGATTGTGGCAAATAAATTGGTAATTTTTTTTTATCAATAAATAATATATGACATATAAAATATGATTGTGACTTACAATTTATTAAGTTGTGATCGAAAAATTACTTGTGACTAATTCATTTGATAATATCTTACCGTTAAATAAGCTGTAGCTTATAAAATGTGTGATTTTTTTATCAATAAATAAATTGTGACCTATAAATTTTGGATCAGTGATCGAGAATAATTTGTGATCTATACATATTTTGATTTGTGAACCAAAAATAATGTGACCAACTTTTTTAACCGTGACACAGAAATAATTTGTTCAGTAATCGAGAAATAATTTGTGATCATTTAATTCAATAATTGTGATCAAATTGTATAGAATTGCGAATTTAATATATTTAATTAATAAAATATATTTTAATTAATCATTTTATAAGCAACAATAAATGGTCATTATTTTGAGACTAAAATAACAAGAAATTATTTTCTTTAATTACTTTAAAACTTTTGTCCATGGGCTTTCCCTAAAATTCAATCAAAATAGCTCACTTGGGCTGGTTGAACCGTGAACGAGGAACTATGACCCGACCCAGTTAAGAATTATGGATTTTGGGTTTTGGACGTGATGAAGGATGAGAGATTACGGCCTTGATCAACAGTTGAGTAATCGGGCCTTAGTTTGCAAATTTTGGGCACAACAGCATGGCTGTCCTCATTGTTGATCTGTTAACGTGATTGGAAATGTAACTTATGTTAGTGTGATCAAGATGTATTTTGTTGTAGTGCATTTTATACTTCTCATTTCTATTAGCGTACGCATTATATGTGTCAAGTTTTTGCTTTCTATTAATGATGAATAAGCATAATTCAAACTCCATAGAAGACTCATCTCGATCTCTATCTAAATTTATAGAAGAGAAAAAACTTACCATGTCCGGAGATGAGGAGGACGACGTAAAAGCTCAAAAGTTACACATCATCTGATTTAGTCACACTCGTGGTGATCAAATGTGAAGTGGAGACGGCTCTTGGATCCTTTCAAGAGATGGGGAGAACAAAATAAAACTTCAAAAAATTATACTACATGTTAAGTAGCGTACTCCTCGTGATCATACAAATAGTGTAGTGTTTTTTGAACTTCAAGCCCCTTTTGGACTCACCACTTAAATGACGTTTAGTAAATTTACCATAAAACGTCAAAGTTTGGGAAGTCCTTAAAGTTATGTTACAAGTACAGAAAAACTTTCGCAGGATTATTACAGAATTCCACTTGGTACATTATCATTGACTCTTGTCAAAAAATACAAAAAAGAAGCATCATACAGGTACTGTCAACATAACACCTGTATAGTGTCTACGAAAAAAACCTTGTACGTCGGGAGTAATTCTCATCCTTAACTTCCTTGCCTTCAAAATCATCTTTGATACGTTCCATGAAATTCACTTTTGTACACTTTCTACAATGCCATAAAATCACTATCCACATGCTACACAAAAGAACCAAACTCTGCAACCTATAATTCTCGTCAACTCGGCTGATCAAGCTGGCCACTGGTTGACTCACTCTTGCAGGTTTTCATTCGATCCACTATATAAACAAAATGAACTTTTTAAAATTAAAGGAATTATTATTATTATTATTATTAGTCTGAGTTAAAATCAAAAAATGAAAAGGCAAATAAAGAAAACAATCACGGACTCTTCGAAAAAAAAAAAATGAAAAATCCACGCTGATAAGAGAGGATGTTTTTGTGGAGGTAATGCAGCATTTCAATAGAGGTATTATAAGAACAAGGATAAAGATAATTATATTCACATCACAATTTTTGTTTGTCGTACAATATTTTAATTGTATTGAACGCTCATTACTTTTGTTCGTTGGAGCTTTTAGGACGCAATTTAATTTAATTTAATTTTTATTTTTTACTTTAATTAATTATCACATTTTGTCCCTAATAATGATTTTTTGACATTAGCATGCGTTGAAATAAGGGACAACTATTTTTTCGAACTTTTATAGTACCGAAGACTAATTACGAGACAGAAAGGTCTTTGGAAGGAAATTTACTTATTTTCGGTACCTTGATAAACCAGAAAGACATTGCAAATGAAGTTGGTTTGCCAAATAAAAAAAAAAAAAGTGTCTAGTTTTTTTCTTTTATTATTACTAGTCGTATGCCCGTGCAATGCACGGGCTGCGTTCTTTTTAAGATAATATTAGTGTGTTGAGCGTTGAGGATTGACAGAAGATATGTGTGGTTGTTTAGATTGACAAAATGAATTAATTTGATGATGTAAATTGGCATATGAAACAAAAGTCTCTCTCACACACACATAAAAAGATAATTAAGGAGAAGAGACAGTGACTCGAGTCTAACCTAACTTGAGAAAGGATTTTAATACTGCAGTGACTCTTGCATAAGTTAGTGCAACACAACAGATTTCACCGGAGAAGATGAACGCAACATTTACAAATTATCATATAAGAACACACTTTAAAGAAAAAGGAATGTAATGAACAACATTTAGGATATGTTTAAGATGTATTCAAAATTCGACATCTTCATAAAAGCTTATCACGTATCTGAATGAGAGCAGAGCATATGTGGTTATCGAAAATAGGTTTCTATTATCAATCATGATGTTCAGTCCAATTCCAAGCTTGAAAGGCAAAATCATCAATTGTATTTAGTTCCAACATAAAAACATAAAATACTGAAATGTGTTAATGCGAGAATGATTTAACCCCATAGGGTTAAGGTTAAACTGCCAACTCATTATTTAAGAAAACCATTAGATTCCAAGGCAATAATAAAACGTTTAAATAGTTGTTCTTTCACTGTACTTCATCTTCCCCATTTTCTAAAACAGTATTCTCCTTCTTTTGGTTCAGTTCCAATTTTCCAATAATAAAAGAATGCACACACATTTTTTCTTTCTCTAAACACAGTTTGAAACTTACGGTCAACTTCTATGATTGGGAACGGTAAATAACAAAAACACAGTCCAATGACAACAGTAAGTTCCCATAATTTTATACAGGTGGTGAATACGTGGATATAGCTTATATTATGATTAAAGTTTTTCTTTCCGGAAGGCATTGATTTACACATGATAACTTCAAAACATAGACCATAATAGCATGTAACATTCATAAGGAATCTGAACATAAAGTTAATAGCAATATAACATCATCTAACAAGCCAATTTTACACACACTCGATTGGGGTTTAGAAAAGGAATTCTGCAAACTCAATATATAATGAGTTCGATAGATACAATTCAATAATGATTAAGAAGCCAATGAAGGAATACCATGGAAAAACTAATGTTACTAAAACTAACCTTTGTTTATATGGTCCTAGAAATAATTCTTGTTATGCACTCCACAGTGTTGTAGGCAAGATCCTCGCACATTTTATTTTTAGTATACCCTTAGAACAATGATTCTACAATACCATGTACAGCACCGAGTAAAATACCTATCAATCAGAAAGTTGACATTCAGGAAGACTAAGAAGACTTGCTCTCCTGTATAATTCTAGATAGTAGAGTGCATTTGAAACGTGTATAATTCTAGATAGTAGAGTGCATTTGAAACGGTTTTGAGCATTACAGAAGAAGAACAGTCATTGGAGAGAGAAACTTAAAAAAAGAAATGGAAGGGAGAAATTAGAAAAGAAATTATAATATGACATCATCCTCAAGAATATGTTTGTGTAATCTCACCTGAAAATAAAGGAGTAAGTTTGTAGATGGCATCGTGCCTCCATCGAAGAAGTACCGAGTAATCCAATCATCTTCATTGACATCCTACAAAAGATTTATGGAGATGGTTATTTAGTCTTCTTTTGTTTAAACTTTGATGAGAACAATTCAGTAGCAAACGTTTACAGGAATTAACAATATCTAATGTCCTTCAACTTGGAGTTTCAAATGATGGAAAAGAAAAATAATCACAAAAGATTACCTCAAAGCGGTAAGCAAATGTTTTATCACTTTTATGGCAGAAATAATGGACAAACAGAAGACCATCCGGTTTCCTCCACCTGATATCTTCGTAAAAAGGTCTTGATAGTTTTTCATATGTTGTTTTTAAAAGAATAAAACAAGTTGATCAGCCACATCAACAACAGTCCCAAACCTCATAGCCCAGTTTAGGATTTAGCAAGGATTAAGTATCTCAAACATTTCAATGGAAAATATTCTACCATTGGAAGCTACGAGATCAAAGGTACTAATATTTGGAACTATGATATTGACATTCTGAACTTGAAGATCCCTGTGGGGCAGAATAATTAATTTCAAACAAATGTCTCTCCACATGTTTGGTTTCGGGGAAGAATATAGGGAAAAACATGCAATTAATATAGACCTTAAATGTTTGGAAATATACATAAATAGATGGATCATGTTCCAGTTTCCTAGAGGAGTTGATAGTGGTATACAAGAAGTTTTTAAAAAATTATCATACAAGTGAAATAGGCGTTAAGGAAATCTTGATGGATTACCTTAAAAAACTAAACCAAGTTTTGATCATAACAAATCATTTTGTTAGTAATAAATTAGTGAAGATTGAGAATTTCACATTTAGAGATTCACGTATGGGTGGCAAAAAAGCTCGACGGCTCAAACGGCTCGGGCCGAGCTCGAGTTTTGGGGGGTTGGCTTGAGCTCGGGCCGGCCACCCTTTGATATTAAAAAAAAAATTAATTTTTTTAATTTTTAGCTGCCTTTGCAGGCAAAGGCAGGATTACATTTATATATATATATAAAAATACAAAACAAACAATAACCCCAGTCGGCTCGGCTCGGCCAGCTAAGGCCCGAGCCTCATTTTTTTAGCCGGGCTTTGCTCAGGTCCAAAAAAGTTCGAGCCAAATTTTTTTGGCTCGGGCTCGGCTCGTTGCCACCCCTAGATTCACATAAAGTATAGCGGTATTTTTTATCCCCTATCGGATCCTACGATGATTTATACCTTGTAGAATCTATTTTCTTTCTTTCGAATGCATAAAATAAATCACCCAAACTCATACAACTATTGCGCATATAACTGTAGAGGCAAGAAAGTGTATATAAATCATTTAATATCCGTCAAACATGTTTAGATATCAAATTGCAAAATAGAAATTAAAAGTTCACAATACGAGATTCATCGTTCACCTAATACATAAAAACGTCTAGCCTAAAATAAATAAAATTAAAAAACAATAAAAGTAATAAAGAGAAGACAATACCAAAGAATTAGAATTTAAAGTTTGAATCTTGAATCTTGAAGTGAAATCCTTGTTCTAGCCTTTCTCCTTACTCTTCAATGGTATTTTTCTCTCTAAGAATGCATAAAAACCTAGTTCTGGACGAGTTTAGGCTTTTATAGTTGCCCTAAAATCATTACCATATGAGTTGGAGTCAGATAAGGAAACAAAATATTTTCTCGCTCATAATACACCTTGCTATAGCAAGGTATATTCCCATGCTATAGCATGGGCAAAGTAAATGCTTCCTGAAAATATCTGTTGAAGTCTGGGTTATAGTAAGATATATTTCCATGCTATAGCATAATAGAATTTTCGCTTTTAGTACAAATTGATCCACAATCTTCTTTTCATTCCACTTTTGACTTTTCTTCCTCTTCCATCCTCCTCTAGTCATCCATATTATTGACAATTAGATCATTAGCGAGATTCCAAGCTTGATTCATCGTTCGGGTCAACTTATGAATAATTACAATTTAGTCCCCGAACTTTCATTTCCTTCCATTTTGGTCATTTTCGTCTTTTTTCGCGCACATTTTATTAATTCCATCAAAGTAAACCTACAAACACAATTCATATCGGATTAATCCGTATTCAAGCATTTATATCAACAATTAATAATGTTTTGTCACATAATTAAGTGCACAAAACACACTTATCATGTTGCTTTTAAGATTTAAGTTTATCCAACAAAAAACTTATGATGTAAATATAATTACTCGTTTTGTAATCTACTTGTTGAGTTTATGGACATCATATATCTCCACAATGGTATGATATTATCCACTTTGAGCCTAAACCCTCATGGATTTACTTTTGGATTTTACCTCAAAAGGCCTCATACCAATGAAAATATTGTCAATCCTTATAAATCCATAATCTTTCCGATTTCTAACTAATGTGGAAATTTGGGCGCACTCCCAACAATCCTCCCCTCGAACAAAGGACCACCGAGCCTCCCCTCAAGCGATCATCCATCCGTCTACTCTCTACCAACTAGGATTCTCCACTATCCTCTTCATCGTGTTGGGGTCATGACACATCCGTGAAGCATTCCGAGAGCACTACCTGACTCGAGAGCTTGCTCTATTTAGGTCAACTCATCTTCACCGTGTTGGGGTCAAGACACGTCCGTGAAGCATCCGAAGCACACCACATGTCCAATAGAGCTCATCCACGGATCCCATCGCTAGCAAAAAGAGGCTCACCACCTTCGTTCACATTTCGAGGAATTCATCCACATGGCTAAGTCTGGACTTGGCTCTGATACCATTTGTTGGGTTTATGGACACTATATATCTCCACAATGGTATGATATTGTCCACTTTAGGCCTAAACGCTCATGAATTTACTTTTGGGCTTTACCTCAAAATGCCTCATAGAATGGAAATATTGTCCATGCTTATAAACTCATAATCTTTCCCATTTTTAACCAATGTGGGACTTTTGGCACACTCCCAACACTACTCGTTTTCCTTATTTAAAAAAAAATAAAGTACTTTAATCCAGAATATATTCTCGTTTTGCTTACAGAATAATAAATTAAAAATTGAAATTAACTATTATATCTTGAGAAAAACTAAAATGAAATTATTATCTCAGCATATTCTTGAATTTTGTGTAACATAACCGTTTCTTTCTCTATTAATGGCCCAACATCATAGTTTCAGTTTCAACATTTACTGATTTCAATTCAGCATCAATGTAATTTATTTCACCAGCATTGATAGAATTCATTTCACCATGAATTGGAGGGTAATTGTAGTCATGGCTTGATGGGAGCTTGGTTATATGTAAAGGGGTTTGGTCCCTAAACTCAAGCACAATCGAAAATACATATTATACACCATTAATTTAGAGTGTTGAGAGCTTGGAAGTGCCATTACCTGGAACAAAAGGAAGAGCTTGTGGAACAACACCAATGACTGGAGGTATAAACTTGATCCATGAAATTTTTCAATTTTTTCGATCCAATTGTTTTCGCATAATTGTTTTGGATCGATTTTTAGTCTAACATTTGGTATTAGAGCAGACATATTACCTGTGCCTTGGTGTTTCATCAGCAATCTGTAAGTCTGGTCAAATTTTCTTTTTCAAAATAAATTTCAGATTTTTCTATAAAATCATATTTCTAACTTCTGTATTTTTTAAAACTTGAGTTTTGACATTGAGAAGGTTGAATTTGAAATGGGGTAAAAAATGGGTTCAAATCCGCCCGACTTGAGGAAGAAGACGACCATCTTCGTTGTGTTCTGTTGTTTCCAAAATCATGAATTTGAAGTGAAATCAGTTATTGGGTCTGTTTTCAATTGATAAGAATTTTTCATTTTTTTATTTGGCCATGACCATTTCCTCACAAAGTCACAAAGTTTGGTATATAATAAGTAATCATTATTGGGCCATTATGGAAAGAGTTGTAGTTATGTTTAGGGAATAATACATAAATCAAGTTTTTAGTAAACACCATTTCAAAATTAAGGATATATGTTTTAAATTTCAAAAATCAGGTTTTCATTAAAATTTATTTATGATTTAATTAATTAATTATATATTTTATTGATAAATATATAATGGTCACAAATATATGTAATTTGGTCACAATTCAAAAATTTTAAGGCCACTATTCAAAAATCTTATAGATCACAGTTCGTTCATCGATCACAAATTAAAAATTTTAAAATCACAATTTGTTCATCGGTCATAAATCACAAAATTCACAAGTCACACAACTTATTTTACGGTCACAAAATATCAATGTAATTGATCACAAATTAAAAAATTTATATGTCATAATTTAATTCATTGGTCACGGATAAAAAAAATTAGATCACAATTTATCGATAGGTAACATATTTCCAAATTTCTTGATTACAAATTATCGAAATTTAAGGTCACAAACTGATAATGAGTCACAATGAACCAAAATGTCGGTAACATACACCAAACACCCCACCCCGTCCCGATCCTCCACCAATATTTGCTCACAAATCAACCAAATAATTAGTCACAAATACTACCCCACCCACCCCCACCCCCACCCCCACCCCCACCCCCACCCTAGCCACAACACCACCCAAACCACCAATGTCGCCCCGTCACAATACCACCACAACCATCACCACAACAACAAACAAAAAACATCCACACCAATCGTAGCCTACACCGCAATACCAAAAAAACCACCACCATCGTCGTTCCCCTCGCACAACACCACCACAATCACTACCACAATAATAACAAAAAACAACCAAAACATATCCACCGTAGATCTACCACAGATCCTCCACCACCACTGCCATAAATCCACCGCAGATCCGCCACCACTGCTTACTATAGATCCACCACCGCCGCCTAAAAACATATCGCCACCATCACCACCTCCTCTATGGAGATTTACACCACACCCACAGCAAGACATAAGAAGGGGAGGAGGGAGAAGAGAGGAGAGGAAGAGTGGTGAAAAAAATGAAAAAAAGGAGAACCCGGGTTGTATGAGAACCCGACTCAGTGCTTGAACAAGGAGTCTAACGAGATTTGGTCTAATTCCAACAGCGATTGGTCCGGTGGCGCCAAATTTAACGCTTTCGTAGGTACAAATGAAATGGGTTATGATGAAACTAAACAAATAAATTTGCAGAAAAGAATGAAATTAGGAATGGGATGGAGGGTACAAATGAAAAAGGAACTTACAAAAGCCACGAGATTGTAAACATGGGTGTATTATGGTGGAAGATGCCAATGGAGTTTATGAGATACTGTGTATTGTCGGCCGCAGATTGTATAAGATGAAAAAGAAGACTAGGGTATTGCAGATGAAAGGATCGCGTGAGGGGTAGAGAGAGTAAAGAAAATGAAAATTAATTAATTTGAATTTGTAATATAATTATTAATATAATTTTTTTTTAATTATAACCTGATTTTTGAATAAACAAACTTTAGACATGATTTTTGAAATTAGATCTTAAAACATAAGACTAGGTGTAATTTCCTCTTATGTTTAAGTGTGCCAATTAATATTACAAAATGACTTGCAAGTTTTTCATTGAGCCATAACTTATAGTTTGTACTAGGGCAATTTATACTTCTAGTTACATTGGGCCTCTTTTACAGAATTCATTTATTTGTCCAATTTTATATTTTAATTCTTGGGCATTATTTTATATTTATATGAGAGCTTAAATTTTTGCATATGTTAATGTTTAGAATAATATATGCAATTTTATGATGAATTAAATTGTGTTTTAAACTATTTTATGCAATTTATAATGTTTAAGAGAATATTTTGTGCATAATAATAACATATTAGTTAATATTGTGCTATTAGATTTATTCTCATATGGATTTAATCGTTTATACATAAAATAGTTAATGCCTAGTGATCTATATACTTTTATTTAATTGGAAATTAGCCACAACATCTTTAATTAAATAAAATTATATATTAAGTTTAAGATCACGTAAAGAGTAAATACATTAAATTGTAATTAATTGTACTTCATACGATAAATCTTATCCTAAAAGAACTTTATTATATTTATATAATTAATTAGAATAAAATATAAAATTATCTCATAATTTGCCCGAGTTATGAATAAGTATATAATTTGATAGTTTTATTATAAAGTTTACTTTAGAATAGAATATCAAATTGTTTTCATAATTAATTTAAGTATGAATTAAGTGCATAATTTGATAATTCTATCATAAGGAATAATTGAATATCTTTGAATTAAAAATTTAGTCCACATGCAATTTTTATGTCATTGTATTCAATTTTAGCATGATTTATATTGGTAAAACATGCAATCTATTCAATTAAACCTCAATTTTAACATAAGCATTTTTAATATTATGCAGCTTAACAACCTGTTAATTTCTCTGATATTCATTGTGATATTTCAGAATTAAAGGGTGATAACTACAAAATATGGAAGGAAAAAATTCTTCTCCATTTAGGGTGGATGGATATTGATTATGCTATTAGGAAAGACGAACCACCTAAAATCACTGATACCAGCACTACAACAGACATCATGCTTTATGATAAATGGGAGCGATCTAATTGCCTCAACGTGATGTTAATAAAGACTAAAATTTCTACTGGTATACATGGTTTCATCGATCAGCATGACAAGATCCAAGACTTGATAAAATCCATTGATGATCAATTAGTTACTTCAGATAAGACATTAACAAGCACTCATATAATGAAGTTCTCATCCTTAAAGTTTACTAGTGTGAAAGGTGTGCGCGAGCACATCATGCAAATGAGAGACATTGCAGCTCAATTTAAGAAACTTGAGGTTGAGATGTCTGAATCCTTCATTGTGCACTACATCTTGAATACTCTTCTACAACAGTATGGACCTTTCAAAATCTCATACAACACACAAAAGGTCAATACATGAATTATTGATTATGTGTGTTCAAGATGAAGGGAGATTAATAATGAAACAAGGTGAAAGTGTAATGTTGACTACAATTCGTGAGAAGGGGAAATGTAGAATACCACCCTAAGCTGATATTAAGAAAGAGGGCAAGTGTTACTTCTGTAAAAAGAAAGGACACATGAAAAAGATTGCACCAATTTCAAGAAATGGCTCGATGATAAAGGTAATCTGACCTTATTTGTTTGTTATGAATCTAATGTGGTTAATGTAGATATTAACACATGGTGGTTGACTCTGGATCTACAATCCATATTGCAAACTCATTGCAGGGTATGCAAAACCTAAGGAAGCTAGTGGGAAGTGAGCAAAATATCTTATCTGGAAATAAGGTGGGCTCACATGTGGAGGCTATAGGAAAATGCATTTTAACTTTGAGTAATGACTTTGTTTTAAAATTAGATAGGACCTTTTATGTTCCAAGTTTTTCACAAATTTTGATCTCGATTTCCAGACTTATACCCTTGGGATATTCCTTTAATTGTTCGAACACGTCATTCAATTTATTATGTAATTCTAATTATGTTGGGAATGGTATTTTGTCTGGTGGTCTCTATCGTATTAATTTACAAAACAATATCACTTATAATTCAATGCATCTTTACACTGGCAATAAATAATGTAATATTAACGAAGACTCCTCTATGTAGTGGCACCAGAGATTAGGACATATATCTATTGAAAGAACTAAAAGATTAGTAAAAGATGGGGTACTTAGTAATCTAGATAGATTTCATTGATTTTAACACATGTGTGGACTGTATTAAGGAAAAGCAAACTAACAAGTCCAAGAAAGGTGCCAATAGAAGTTCAAACATATTAGAAATCATACATACTGATATATGTAGTCCAGACATGGACTCACATGGTCAGAAATGTTTCATCATTTTTATTGATTACTCTCGATATATGTATCTCGACTTGCTTCATAATAAGAGAGAAGCATTGGATGCCTTTAAAACCTTTAAAGCTAAAGTAGAGAAACAATGTGAAAAGTAGATTAAGATCGTAAGATCAGATAGAGGTGGAGAATATTACAGTAGATACACAGAGGATGTACAAACACTTGGTTTATTTGCTAAGTTTCTTCAAGAATATGAGATAGTTGCTCAATATATCATGTCTAGTTCACTAGACTAGAATGGTGTAGCAGAAAGAAGAAATAGAACATTATTGGACAAGGTGCAGAGTATGCTTAGTAGCTTCAATCTTCCTAAATCCTTGTGGACTGACGCGCTTTAGATGACAATGTATATATTAAATCGAGTTGTAACTAAGGCTTTCCCAAAGGTGCCATTTGAATTATTGAAAGGTTGGAAACCAAGTTTGCGACATATGCGCATTTGGGGTTGCCCGTCTGAAGTGAGGATCTATAATCCACAAGAGAAGAAGCTGGGCCTAAGAATCATTAGTGGGTATTTCACTGGATATGCTGAAAGGTGTAAAGGATACAGGTTTTACCATCCATCTAACAATACTAGGATTGTGGAATCAAGAGATGCCAAATTTATTGAGAATGACTTGATAAGTGGGAGTGATCAAACTAGGAACAAAGTTCCTGAGCACGATCATTTAGAATATCAACCTTCCACATTAGGTGACAGATTAATCATAGTTCACAGCATCCCTCAAGTACAAACAGGTGTTGAACAAAAATTGAAATTCCACAAGCTACTGACAATGTTCAAGTAAATCAGGAAATACCAAAATCTCCTTAACAAACAATTGAACCACAAGCTTCTTGGGAAGATGTTGGTACTATATTAAGAAGACGAATTAGAACAAAAAGGTTAGCAATTCCTAGTGATTATGAGGCGTACCTACAAGAATGTGACCAAGTTGAGAATGATCCCGAGTCATTTTCACGGGCCATGAGTTGCAAAGAATCGAAATTATGGTACTATGTCATGAAGGAAGAGATAAGTTCCATAAAGAGTAACAGAGTCTGGGATCTTGTTAAGTTACCTTGTAGTGCTAAAGCTATTGGCTGTAAATGGGTCTTTAAGACTAAGAAAGACTCGTTAGGCAATATTGAGATATACAAGACGAGACTTGTGGCCATGGGAAGTGAATCGATTAAAAGGAAACCTTTTCTCCAGTATCTAAAAAGGATTCTCTATGTATTATTTTGGCATTAGTAGCCCAATTTGACCTTGAATTACAACAAATGGATGTGAAAATGATATTTCTTAATGGAGATCTAGAGGAAGAAGTTTATGTGAAACAACCTAAAGGATTCTCCTCTAATGATGGTGAACACTTGGTTTGTAAGCTTAATAAATCTATATATGGTCTAAAACAAATGTCTCGTCAATGGTATTTTAAATTCCATGGTGTAATTTCTTCATTTGGATTTGTTGAAAATCCCATGGATCAATTTATATACTAAATAGTTAGTGGGAATACGTTTTGTTTTCTTGTATTATACATAGATGACATTTTACTTGCAAGCAATGATAAGTATTTGTTGCATGAGGTGAAACAATTCCTCTCTAAACATTTCAATATGAAGGATATGGTAAGACATCTTATGTTATTGGCATTAAGATTCATAAAGACAGATTAAGAGGTATTTAGGATTTGTCTCATGAAACTTATATCAATAAAATTTTAGAGAGATTCCGATGAAGAATTGTTCGCCAAGTGTAGCTCCCAATTGTGAAGGGCGATAGATTCAATTTGAACCAATGCCCGAAAAATGATTTAGAAAGGGAATAAATAAAGAACATTCCATATGCTTTCGCTATCGGAAGTCTAGTGTATGCTCAAGTCTGCACAAGGCCTGACATTGCATTTGTTATAGGAATGTTAGGACGATATCAAAGTAATCCATGTATGGACCACTGGAGAGCAGTAAAGAAAGTAATGAAGTACCTTCAAGGAATCAAAAATTGCATGCTTATGTATAAATGAACATGTAATCTAGAAGTGATTGGATACTCAGATTTAGACTTTGTTGACTGTGTTGATTCACGAAAATCAACATCGGGGTATATTTTTATGATGGTTGATGGGGTTATATCATGGAGAAGTGCCAAACAAACCTTGACTGCTACTTCCACTATGGAAGCCGAGTTCGTTTCTTGTTTTGAGACTTCTTCGCATGGTGTATGGATTAAGAGTTTTATATTTGAGTTTAGAATTATGAATTTCATTTCTAGGCCATTGAAATTTACTGCAACAATTCGATTGCTGTCTTTATGGCTAAGAACAACAAAAGTGGTAGTCGAAGTAAACATATCGATATTAAGTATTTAGCCATAAGGGAACATATTAAAGAAAAGAAAGTGGTCATTGAACATGCAAGCACCAAATTGATGATCGCCGATCCTTTGAATAAAGGCATGCCACCATTGAAATTCAAGGATCGTGTAGAGAAAATGAGACTTGGTTCTATTATGTAATGGTATATACAATTTTTGAATGAAACTCCATTTATTATGATATTTTCTCATATTCATACGCGTAATTTATTTTGAGAAAATATATCTTTGTAGGACCAAGAATAAGACATATAGTCTTTTTCATTAAATATTGTTACCAAATAAAAAATACTTGAGGAACTAAATACATTGTAATATACGAAAGATAATACTCGTTATTAGAGGACTCATCATCATGATTCACGTGTTTATTTTTAAGACAATCGATGAGAATGAGTTGAAACATTAGGTTGAATGTATGAACCACGTGGAAGAATGTAACAAAATCGTTTCTTTCTCTATTAATGGTCCAACATCATGGTTTCAGTTTCAATATTTACTGATTTCAATTCATTTTACCATCAATTGGAGGGTAATTGTAGCCATTTCTTGATGGGAGCTTGGCTCTATGTAAAGGAGTTCGGTCCCTAAGCTCAAACACAATTGAAAATACATATTATGCACCATCAATTTAGAATGTTGAGAGTTTGGAAGTTCTATTACCTGGAACAAAAGGAAGACCTTCTAGAACAACAGCGATGGCTGGAGGTATGAACTCGATCCGTGAAATTTTTCATTTTTTTCGATCCAATTGTTTTCGCATAATTGTTTTGGATCGATTTTTTTTGTCTAACATTTTGAACACAAAAATTTATCCTAATTGTGAGAGAGATGCGTGGAAGAAGTAGACACAAATGGTTGATTGCCCTCCAAATGGCATTTTACCGAATATAAATCATTGAATTCCACGGTGCCATTGAAATATTGTTTAGTTTCTTCTAGTAGTGGTTCTTATTCCTTCTACTTCATATATTGTACAGAGACTACAAAAATTAGAAAGAAAAAACAGAAATTAGCTTTGTAATTTTAGGGTTTTTCTTATTGGCCATTTTATGACTTTGGTATGTTCAGGTTTGATGAAAGAAGATGAAATTTGGTCACAAACCCTTTGCCAAGGAAAGGAAAAGGTTACAAAGCTTCATTTCTAATCACAAAGTGTGCACTGTAGCAAAATCTGAGAAAAATGATTCTCTTCCCTTCGAGTTTGTTGAGAATGGTTTTAGATAATCTAATAACTATAGGGCTAAACCCAATTCGAAGAAAGTGGATCCGATACAGGGAATTGCATTTATGCTATGATCAGTGGTGGATCCAGCACCCGACGAGCTTCGGCAGTCGCCTGGACTGGATCCACCGGCATTAAATTTTGTTGTATCAAACTATATATTTTTTGTCTCAAACAATTTTGTAGATTAACTAGTTGGAGCGCCTATCTAGTAACTGGAGGTCTTGAGTTCAACTCTCCACAAGATAAATCATATATGTTTTGTTTTAATATTTTTCACTATTATAAAAGTTAAGTTTTATTAGAAAAGTGCAACAATATGGATTCGAACCTGTGCATTCCTTTGGAATTATTGGAAGCTTGACCACTTTGGCATTTAGTTGATGGCAATGTTTAATGTAACAACAAAGTTATATGATTAGTTTTTGCAAAGTAATTGATATGCTGTCTCTTTATTTTAATTTTGTTTATATTAAAATTTGACATTTCAATGACTCAGCGGTTAAACTACTAATTCGATGTCCCGATAATTTGTCCAAGTCACCGATCGAATTGGATATGATAACTATGTTTTGAAATATGAAAGAATAACGAAGAAAAAAATTAACTTGATAATTGAAATTTATTAAAGTCCAAAAACTTATTTGTTTTAATCTTCTCACTGGAAACTATTTAATCAATAAAAAAATTTAGCAATTTGGACGATTATTGGCAATTTTTTCTTCACACATTCTACAACAAAATCTTTGTCATCTTTAAAACTATGAAATAGTTTTTTTTTTTTTTTTTACTAGACTGAGATTATTAACAAATCGAACCGAGAAAGTAAGTAATTTGACCAATGTTTCAAACTTGAAATTTTTACTCGATAAATATTATTAGGTTGGTAGATAACGTAAATCTACACTTATAATTCAAACTATGATACAAGTCATTTCAATTTACGGTATTGATTTTCATTGTCACCATTAATGGTCAATGACCAACGACCGCCCGTGCTGACTCGAAATCCTAGATTTGCCCATGGCTATGTTGTCACACTTGGAGCATATGAATACACTACACCAAAAAAGAGCTTTTGCAGCGGCCAAAAAACGCTGCAAATGACTTTTTGCAACATTTTTTAAGTCTTGCGGGGGTTGGTGTTGCCGTTGAGAGAAGATTTTTTTCATCGTTTATTCACCTTTGCGAAAAAGTCTTTTGCAGCGTTTTTTAAATGTTGCGGTAGACCATTTTGCAGCGTTTTTTTAACGTTGCGGTAGACCCTTTTGCAACGTTTTTTCAACATTGTCGTAGACCTTTTTTTTACAGTTATATATGGTAATTGACCGACAAAATTGAAAATGGCACTTTGTGAACAAATTTTGGAATTGCATAAAAATTGATAATTTCATTACAAATTTTTGAATTAATACAATATTAGAATGTGATACAATACAACATTGAATCAATACAACATTTGGAGAACATTCACTACAATCATTACAAATTTCTATCTTGGTTTTCGCTTCTTTAATAAATTCATGGAGTTTTTCAAATCTGGAAGTTCCATCCAGCAGCCTATAACTCAAGAATATTCTATAACACAGGATATCTACAGGTCGAGCTTCCTCAGCCACAGTTAACTGCTTCTTCTAGTATATGCAGGGGCGGATATAGGGCTGGGCTACACTGGGCTGTAGCCCAGTGTAGTCCAAGCCCAGGTGCATTAAATTAGGGAAAAAATTATTTCAGCCCACTAGTTTAGCCCAGTACAGATTTTCCTAGTTTAGCCCATTATTGAGTAGCCCAAAATGAAAACCCAATTTCTTCCCACATATCCAAACCACCAAGGTCCCAAACCGGCAAACCCTTACTACCAGTCCGTCCTTCAGTCCGTCCTTCAGTCCTTCTCCGATTCCAGTCGCCACTCCACCGTCCTTCAGTCCTTCTCCAGTTCGGCAGTTCTCCTTCACTTCTTCAGCCAGTAGCTCAAGTGCTCAAGACTCAAGTTCACTGCTAGTCTGCCCCTGTGCTCAACCAACTTCTTCACTCGCCAGTCGCTACCCACCGTCCTTCAGCAGCTCAGCTTCTCCTTCAGTCCTTCTGTCCTTCACTTCTTGTCTTCTTCAGCCAGCTGCCAGCGGCCCAGCAGCTCAAGTGGCAAGTGCTCAGGCAGAGGCAGCTCAGCCGAGTATTCATCAAATTCAAAATCAACAGATTACAGATTCAACACGGTTTGAACTTTGATGCTTCTTTCATATTCTTAGTCCTTAGAAGTTAGAACTTTAATCTATTTCAATTTTCAGTATTTGATTTTCCAGCAGGCAGCAGCTCATCTATTTCAATTTTCTGTGACTCTGTGACTGCAGCATTCACGAATTGACTTTGAGGATTCACAAATTCCACTTGGTCCAGCTCCAGCAGCTTCAGCTCCCTTCAGGCTTCAGATTGGTTTCAACTTCCACTTTCAGGTTATTGTTATTTCATTTGATTTAGTTAATTGTTAATTTGTTATTGTTATTTAACTATGAGTCTATGATTGAGTGAGAAATGTGGGGATAAAAATTGTGAAATTGTGAATTGTTTGTCTTTGTGAATTGTTATTTAAGTATGATTGAGTGAGAAATGTGGCCATGTGGGGATAAAAATTGTGAAATTGTGAATTGTTTGTGTCTTTGTGAATTGTTATTTAACTATGATTGAGTGAGAAATGTGGGGAAATTGTGAAATTGTGAATTGTTCGTGTCTTTGTGAATTGTTATTTAACTATGATTGAGTGAGAAATGTGGGGAAATTGTGAAATTGTGAATTGTTTGTGTCTTTGTGAATTGTTATTGTTATTTAACTATGATTGAGTGAGAAATGTGGGCATAAAAGTTGTGAGAATTCATGTTAAATTTTTAAAATGAGAGCTTTGTGCTTATTTCATATCTTTATGTTTTTAGGTTTAATATGGAAGAAGATCGACCTTCTTCCAAGAAAGGAAGAACTTTGTTATCTTTCTTTTCGAAAAGCAAAAAACAGCAGAGTATTCCAATTTCTACAACTACCATTCCAAATCCAATTTTGACTCCTGAAGTTGAACGGCCTTCGGCTTCTACTTTTAATTCAGAACCATCTGATTCTATTGAACGGGACCCAGGAAAAAGAAATCAAATATGTGAACATCCATTTAATGAACGCGATCAGATTAGGCGAGCCTATCTAAATGTTGGACCATATCAACCAAAACTTTTGGACTATCAGAGTAAAGAATTTGGAAAGCAGAAACGTCGATTTCAGGAGCGTTGGTACGAACAGTTTCCTTGGTTGGAATATTCACCTTCAACACATAAGGCATATTGTTTTTATTGTTTCCTTTTTCTCAACGATAGTGCTCCATCTAATATTTCATCGTTGGTTACTGTTGGATTTGATAATTGGAAGAGGGTTAACCAAGGCAGTAAATGTGCATTTCTTATTCATATTGGTACAACATCTGCATCGTATCATAATAGTTGTACGAGAAGAGCTGAAGATCTAATGATACCAACTCAACATATTGACAAGGTAATGCATTCTGCATCAATGGAGGAAAAACAGAAAAATCGTTTGCGTCTGAAGACCACTATTATGAGTGTTCAGTGGTTAGCACTTCAAGGTTGTTCCTTTAGGGGCCATGACGAATCTCCATCTTCAATGAATCGTGGGAATTTCATTGAAATGGTGGATGCATTTGGAAAAATGAATACAGAAGTAGGAAAAGTTGTGTTGGGTAATGCTCCCAAAAATGCTACGTACACATCTCCAGACATTCAAAAAGAGGTTTTAAACATTATGGCCAATAAAGTTCGACAAAGAATTCGTGACGAAGTTGGGGATGCAAAATTTTGTATTCTAGTTGATGAAGCACGGGATGAATCTTCACGAGAACAAATGGCCATTGTCTTGAGGTATGTGACTAGTTATGGAATATTGACAGAACGGTTTTTTGCAATCAAAAGTGTTAGTGATACTACTTCATTAACTCTTAAGAATCAAATTTCTGATGTTCTTGTCCGTTTCAATCTTCAAGTGCAAAACATGAGAGGTCAAGGGTATGATGGTGCTAATAATATGCGTGGTACTTGGAATGGCCTACAGGCATTATTTCTTAGAGATTGTCCATATGCATACTATGTCCATTGTTTTGCCCACCGTTTACAACTCACATTGGTTTCTGCAGCTAGGGATGTCTCAGATATTAATGATTTTTTTTCTCATTTGGATTGTGTTATTAATATGATTACATCGTCTCCTAAGCGTATTACTGAGTTGAAAGGTGCTCAAAGAAAAGAAATTGAGCATTTGTTGGAAATTGGAGAACGAGAGTCTGGAAGTGGGGCTAATCAGATTGGTAATTTGCAACGAGCCGGAGGTACTCGTTGGTCTTCTCATTATAGTTCTGTGAAGAGTTTGATTGATATGTATGCTGCAACGTGCAAGGTGCTTGAGTATCTTCGTGATCATATTCCAAATGGAAGATCTCGGTCCGAAGTTAGTGGTGTATACAAAAGCATGACAACATTTGAATTTGTATTTATCTTGCATTTAATGCGTAGAATATTGACAATTACAGATGTACTTTGTCAGGCCCTTCAAAAGAAAACTCAAGACATCTTAACTGCTATGAGATTTGTCCATACTACAAAAGGCATCCTTCAAGCATTGAGAGAAGATGGTTGGGAAGAATTTCTTCAAGAGGTAAACCTTTTTTGCGAAGAAAATGATATACATATACCTGACTTTGATGGTTCATACATGGTTGGTCGTTCTCGTGGTCGTGAGTATCCTACCATTGAACATCATTATCACTTTGATATCTTCAATGCAGCCGTAGATTTTTTGATGATAGAGTTAGATACAAGATTTAATGAGACATCATTAGAACTCCTTTCTCTCAATACGGCTTTGGATCCACAAAATTCTTTTGAATCATTTAACATGGATAATATTTGTAAGCTTGCAGAGAAGTTTTATCCTGAAGATTTTACACGGCAAGATATTTATGGTTTGAAAATTGAGTTGCAACATTATCAGAACGATGTGATTTTTGATCCTCGATATCAAGTGCCTACACTGTCTGATTTATGTCGGGAATTGGTTGCAAGTAGAAGGTCGGAGAGTTACGTCATTTTGACTAAGTTGATTTGTTTAGTACTTACACTACCAGTTTCAACAGCAACTGTGGAACGAGCATTTTCAGCAATGAAACATGTGAAGACGGAAATTCGTAACAAAATGGATGATGGTTTTCTGGCCGATTGTTTAACACTAAACATTGAACGAGAATTTAGTATGAATTTAGATCTAGATTCTATTATAGACGAATTTTATGCTATAAAACATCGTCGGGTACAACTGTAATAGGTAACATTGTATTACAATTTTCCTTATTATATATAAATTTTATTCGTACATTACGTTTTAAAAATTTTAGCCCCCCGTATGATGAATTCCTGGCTCCGCCCCTGAGTATATGCCAAAATATACTCGTCAGTTACAAAACTAGAATAAATGAGGTCCATATTATCCAGTTACTGTAACCAAGTTAGATATCATGGGACTCTATGCAAGTCATCTGGCTACCTAAAAGAAATAATACTAGAATCCATGTCAAGTAAGATTTTACATAAACACCGAAAAAGTTTATTGTATAAAAAATGTCACAGCAGCAACTAACAAAAGTTACAGAACAAGTGAAAAGGCCACCGCTATAAACGATGAGAGAAAAGACAAAACAAAACCGGTTAGGAAACCACATAATATATCTGAAAACAAATATCCATGAAAAATGTTAAACTAGTCAATCCCTTTTGAGATCTTTGAAGGAAAGTAGTGCATATTACCTAGCTGTTAAAGAACACGATGAACAGAAAACATGCATTTCACAACTTTTCCCATGTTGCAGAGAAGGCTAAAGCACCTAAGTCATATTGGCAAGCACTTGAGTCATATTGGGAGCAAAAACCATAGCACTTAAGCACATTATCAGTAGCATTTTAATGACAGTAAACAAAAAAAAAAAAAAAGATTAATGTTAAATGGCAAGCACTTAAGCACATTATCAGTAGCATTTTACAATTGCAAAGAAGTAGTACATCTCCAAGTAGAGGATTACAGGAAAACCATAAAAAAGAAATCAATTTTATGCAAGTTATTGACCTGAAATATTTTCGCAAAACTCTTTTGTTTGCTACCCAGCCCTAATCCAGGCAAACCAATCAATCCATCAACACCACATTCTTCAGAACCCTGCACGTTATCCATCTCATTCTCACTCTCTTGGTTCTTAGAATAGAATCCAGGTGGCATCGAAAATAGGGATCCCCTAGCACCATCAGTATTAATTGTATTCACCTTCCTCCTATCCCCAATGGTCGAATTCCCTCATTGTAACCTCTACTCAAACCGCCAATCCTCCTTGGACAATAGAGGCGATGGCAACCTTGGGTTCAGATTGACATTTGAGTAATAGTAAGATAAATATGCAGGATCAGAACTAAGCTCCTCCTCCGACATGAAACCATTACCGCTCTTGGTTTTTGCATACTCAGCAAAGGCAGAGTTATTGCCGCTGTTGTCGCCAATACCATGGTTAAACAACCTACCAATATCACTCAACGAACCCTTAGGCGGAGCTAACCCACTCCTGTACAAATTCAGCTCATTTTCACTATCAATAGCCTTTTGGCGCGCTGTTCACAGAGCAAAAACCCTATATCCTTCTCCAAGTTATCTCCAAAGGAACTTTCATTATTACCAAGCATATGTCTCCTGCCCAATTCAGATAACATTATTTTAAACATTGCGAAAGACACTTTATGCAACGTTTATTAAATGCTGCAAAAAGTTGATCTTCTACAACGTTGCAAAAAATCAAACTTTTCGCAACGATCGATAAACGTTGCGAAAGACATTTTTTACAACGTTTATTTATAAAATGTTGTTAAAGCTTGATTGTATTAACCAATAACAACATTTACTTACTAAAATGTTGCAATAGACCCCTTTAGCAACACTTAATTACCGAATGTTGCCTTTTATGTGTTGTGAATGCTCATTTTTGGCGTAGTGATACACAATTTGCATCTCTCATTTGGAAGACGAAGCATCGTAGCTTCCCTATATCTGATTGATTAGGATTATGTTACTTGTACATAGAAATGGTACATGGGGAATTACATAAAATGATGTGAGGAAAAAGATGATGAAAAAGTTAGGCTGTCATGTGACGTCATGTAATCATTTATGTAAAAAATTATGTACATGTGGCAAGACCTGATTAGAATTAACTATACTTGATTGAATATTACTTCATCTAAAAGATTGAACAGTCGATTGGACATATTGTCTGTTCTTAAAGTTTGAAATGTTTGAGAATGAATGAATTTGTTTAATAAATTAATTATGTTTTCAACTTCTAATTTTTATATTTTGAAATCATGCAGATTGCATTAATGAATATAATTGAGAGAAGGAATTTTGATGCAGCTCGAAATAAGGAATTCAAAAATAGAATAAAATTTAAAAACATAATTTTTGGAATCCATCAAATTATGAAAAAAAATTAAATTCATGAAATTTTATTAATGTAAGATGCCTGAAAATGAATAATTAATCCTTTATTTATAAGGATTTACATGAGAACTTAGTTTAAAAGAAGTAAAATTGAAAAGAATTCGAAATAAACTAAATAACAAAAATAACAGTAAAACTTTAAAAGAGTTTTCGAGTCCTAATCGAATTTGAATTGCTAAAATTCATCATATATCACACCAAAGCTGTATGTTTAGTTCAGTTCGGCTCGTTTTTCTCTTTCTGAGAAGATTTTATGGGCTCAAATCAAAGCTCGAACGCCAAATTTGCAGTTTACTATTTTTCTCATTTTGGTCCAATTGTTCCTCAATTCATTCAGCGATCTATTCTACTTCAAATTTACATTTGAATAAAAAATTCGAATGATTTTAATAATGGTGTTAACAATTGAAACTTGTGAGCTCATTAGAAGTAATACATCCTTTATGTAAATATTCCCTCCATCCTATAAGATAGACATGTTTTTCATTTTCGTGTGTCTTAGCTCATGTTTGGCCCCTATTTTTTTCCATTACATTACATTAATTTTTTCTCGCTCTTCAGTTCAACCACACATTCATCATATAAAATAGTATTACACAAAAATATAAAATTTTTCATTACTTTTCCACTACACGTTCTCCCATCAATTACTATTCCAATAGGGGCTTAAATTATATGTTACTTTCCTTGTTGAGTATATAATTGATTTCCTAATTTTTTTTTTATATCCTCCTATTTAAGTACCTTTTTATCAACAAATATGAATTATTCTTATTTAAACCACTATTTAATGTGTGTATATTAGGAAAAATGTAAGAAAAATTATATTTTCTTAATTTGTGTAAAAAAAAAAAGATTCTATCTTTGTAGGACAAAAGGAATATATATTTTAACCTACGTCACCACATTTTATAACAAGAGAGACATTGTTCATATCTCACTCCAAGCAGTTATTCAAGCTTCTCCTTTTGAACAATTTTGTTCAAAGTGACTAAGTTGTCCACAGGGGTGGACCTAGATATTTTCTATTTTGCAGTTAGAAATTAAGGATGCTCAAACCTCCAAGGGTTGTAGGCTTCAGTCATTGGCGCTCGAACGTCTTTTTGTGACCTTGCTTGGCGTTCCAATGACGTTTACAATAGAGCAGTACATATTATATACTTAACCTACTCTTAATACTAGGCAACAAAAGCCTCAATTATAGCCATAGTTTGACCACCATTTTTTTTTATCAAAATATATTTTTGAATAGTGATTTGACCTCATTTTTATCACATTTTTCAATAAAATAATATTACACGTAAACTCAAATTTTTTCTTATTTTTAACTATATATTGTCCATCATAACGCTATTACGAAATGCATTTTTTGAAAAAAGAAATGGGGCTCAAACAAGCTTGACAATTATAACACAAACGAGGTAGAATCATGCTTAGTAGTTTTCTTGCAGTACCAAGATCAATTCTTCAATCTCTGTGAGTGAGCGAGAGGGAGGGAAGGAGAGAGCGATTAATAATCACCATAATCATTTGGGTTGCTAAAATTAAAATGAAAGGAAGATTTTTCTGTTTTCTTGTTTTGTTTCTGCATATATAATGAGTTTGGTTTGTGCATAAAGCAGACCTTTTTTTTTACTGCAAATGATTGTCATGCTCTCATTAACCAAGGTGCTCCTGCTCTATTTTATCATTTGCTTTATTATTATTTTCTTCTTCTAATCTCGTCTTTTCAAGTATTATCTCCAAAATTCTTGCTCGTCTTGAAGTTATACTAACATTTTATAATTTATATTCTCACAATAGACACAAACAGATGTACCCGATAAATCCTAACTCAAATAAGATTTCATCACTTTTGAAAGTATTTAATAAAGGGCAACTACCCAAAAAAAAAAAAAAAAAAAAAAAATTGTGGGGTCACCGACCCCATGTGGGTCCGACGTGGTTGTCCATACTTGGTGAAAGCATGGGTTAGTCTTCGTTTCAATTTTTTGTTTAACCATCATGTATATATACTCTTTCTTACATTATTCTTTACATCACACCACGTAGCGACATCACATTGGACTGTTTTAAAATAACACACTTTCTTGCAAACAATGTTTTTGAAAACAATGAAGTTTCAAAATGGATGTCAAATTTTGAGTGTACATTTAGCCCCTGTTTGAAACCCATTTTTGGGAGAATAGAAATTTTGGAATAGTGATTGATGTGAGAATATGTGGTGGAAAAGTGATAAAAAGTTTTTGATTTGTGTGTAATATTATTTTATTTGAAGAATGTGTGGTTGAAATGAAGAATAAGAATAAGAAATAGAAATAGAAAGAGAAATTAATGGGTATCAAACGGGGGCTTAGCATTGTTCTTTGTTTAATTCGGATTAAAATTGAAATATTTTTGACTTGTACTTGTTACAGTTAAAATTGATTCTTCCTTCAAATTTCTTTGCAGCGTATTTGATATTCGACATGTTTTATATTTGCTCTGAACTCCGAATGACCTGATTCTCCAAACCAGTGTTGGAAATTCAATAATTTCTCGATTTAATTTGTTGATCATATATTTGTTCGGAAAACATATTTAGAAGGTTGAAAAATACAAAAAGATAACACAAGATTAATGATCTGTAAACGATAGAGATGTTCCTCTACATGAATTTTGTAACAATTTTATAGAATTTCTAGCTCGCGCTAACTCTTAAGTATCATACGAAAAATACTGTAAACGTTACCCCCCCCCCCCCCCCCCTCCACCTATTCTATTTAAATCACAAAATCAACAAAATTAGACATAAAATTTTCTTCTGTCTCGTACTAAAAGAAAGAAAAGCAAATTTATCTTTATAAAATGGAAGGATTATCTAAACATGAAAGCTTGTCCGAAAATTTCAGAGAGATACGTGGAAGAAGTAGGATACAAATGGTGGATCATCATCAATGCCACTTACCAACTAATCAAGATAGTGTAGTGTCATTAAATGAACGTTTAGCTTCTTGTGGTTCCGATTAGAGCCATAAATGAAGTTATCAAACTCATTTAGACCGGTGTTCAGAATCAACTATGCTAAATGCTCTAAATGTTATTCATTCCCAATTTGTTTACAAATATAGTCTGGGTAGTTCTAAATGATAGGTTAAATGAAACTTATTTAATTTTACCTATAATTTAATGTCATATTAACGTCACCTAGTCTGTGTGGGGATGAATAGTATTACTCTAACATTTATCCTAAACGTGAGAGAGATACGTGGAAGAAGTAAATACACAAAAGGCAATTCACGACTATTGAATTCACCGGTCCCATTGAAATAATGTTTAAGCTTCTTGTGATAGTGATTCTGATTTCTTCAACATCTTTATAATCGCATTCAAATTTCCGTATATCGGTAGAGATCTATAAAATCTAGAAAGAGATGACAAAAATCGGCGCTGTCATTTTAGGGTTTTGCTCATTGGCCATTTTCATGCCATGGGTCTGTTCAGGTCTGATGAACGAAGAAGAACTTTGGTCACAAACCCTCTGCCAGAGAAAGGAAAAGGTCACTAAGCTTCATTTCTACCAACACGAATTAAGAAGAGGGCCTAATCAAACAGTGTACACGGTAGCAAATATAACAGATTCTCTTCCCTTTCAGTTTGGCAAGGTCTTTGTTTTAGATAACCTAATAACTGCAGGGCCTGAACCCGATTCGAAGAAATTGGGTCGGTTGCAGGGAACTGTTGGGCTATCGGACTTGCATGAATTGTCATTGGTTGTGCTTGTTAACGTGATTTTCACAGACGGTAAGTATAATGGAAGTACACTAAGTATTTTGGGAAGGAACCCATTCACTGAAAAGGTTAGGGAGAATTCGGTTGTTGGTGGCACTGGTGTTTTTCGAATGGCACGAGGATATGTTATTTCGCGCACACACTCCGATGATGGCACACGTGGTGTTTATGAATATACGGTTTTCGTGTCTCATTAGGAGGAAGATGAAGCATCGTAGCTTTCTTTCCCATATGTGATCAACTCTACTCAATTAAGCCATTACTTCATCTAAAATTTTGGATATACGATAGTATACTTGTATAAAAGTTGAAAATGTTTGAGAATAAATGAATTTACTTAATAATAAATTATGTTTTCAACTTCTTAGTGTTATATTTTGAAAAAGTCACTTAGACTTGCATTAATAAGTTTCGTTGAGAGACGGTCGATTCCTTTAATCTGTCCTCTTGGCATGAATGTGCTTGTATCGAATAAAAAAAATTCAAAGTGGTTTGAATTATGATCCTAATAATTTAAACCTGTAAACTCATTAACAGTAATACATCCTTTATGTAAATGTATGTTTTAACCGATATCATCGAGGTTCAGACAGTTATCCAAGCTTACTTCACTCTACAACAATTTTGTTCAAAGTGACTAGGTTGTCCATACTTGTTGAAAGCATGGGTTAGTCTTCTTTCCAAATCTTTGTTTAATTCAGATTAAATCAAAATATTCTTGACTTGTACTTCGTGCAAGTTAAAATTGATTCTCCCAGCAAATTTCTTTACGCCGTACATATCCAACATATTTGTTCTGTGCTCTAAACTCCGAATGACTTGATATCCAATACCAGTGTCAAGAATTCAGCAATTTCTCTATTCAATTTGTTGATAGTATCCGTAATTCATATTTAAATGGTTGAACATATGAAAAGATGGAGAAAAACAACACAAAATTAATGATTTGTAAAAGACATATGTTCCTCTATATGAAAATTGTAACAGCCATATAGAATTTGTAACTCACCAAGTATCACAAGAAAAATACTATATAAACATTACCCCCTCCAGCTATTATATTCTTTAAATCATAAAGCAAAAATGCGAAACTTACAACTTTTCTTTCTATCACGTACTAAAAGAAAATAACAACGCGTCAATTTATACTAGACGAGTTCCTCGCTTCGAAGAAAATAAAAGCACGTATAGTGAAGTTCTGTTCACCCTAATTGTTTTACCTGTGAGTTGATTTATAGCAAAATTTGACTGTTTCGAGAAAATATCCAAACGTTTTTGAGTCCTAATTGTAGTCTGCACAAGTATCTTCTTAAATCTATAAAATAAACTATTTTTATCTTATTGCACTCGTACAAAAATAAAATCAAAACATGAAATATTAATTAATCTTATCTTATTATTGAAGTCTGAATATGAAACTTTGTGATCGTGTGTGTGTGTGTGTATTAGGTGGCATTCATTATAAAAACAATTGTGTAATATGTACAGTTAGATTGACAAATGACGAGGTGGGATGCAATTTGGGTCTTGATTTGAAATTTATCTATTCGAATCAAGGTTCAAAATGTATGTCACCTCATCATATGCCAACAAAGGTGTAAACATCTTCTCTAAAAGTGACTTAATTGTTATGAAAAATATTTATTGTACATCACAATTTACAAATTCTTTTACAGATTGATGAGGTGATAATAAATTAAATTAAAATTGTCAAAATCTCTTTACCACTAAAATGGTTGTACTTATGTAATGTGGGTTAGTGGCAAAAAATATTGGAGGAAAAGAAAATTTTATTTAGTTGGTGCGATTTTGACTCAATCAAATCATCTGTTGGTAAATAAATCAATAAGTTGTATTGTATATATAGCACATTCGATTAATTATTACGTGAACAAGCAACTGAGTTGTCCGGTCTTTTTCTTGGTTTTGTTTCCACATAAATTATCTTAAATGTGTTTTTTAAGGCAAATATTCAATTTATATTATCGCAAGTGATCATATATATTTTAGTCCACATGCTCAATAATAAATAAACACAATGAATAAATAAAGCCACAATTTACATATTATATAATATTATCTCATTGCAGCAAAATATACTAAATGAGCACACAACACAACATTAGGATCATGTGTTCGAGTCACTAAAGTCACGTTGAGGGCTCGTTGTACAACAAAGTTGTTTTTAAGACCATGGTTTGAGTCACTGAAATGATGATGTCGAATGTCATAAAATGTTTAACATTAGTTAGTTTTCAAATGAAATGAGTGAAACTTGATCCTAACAATTAGAATAGGATATACACACACACACTTGGAGAGTCGAGCATGTATAAATTTCAACTCTTTGAATTATCTTTTCAAATGAACTTCGCTTGAACACAACGTTGAGATATTAATGAAGGTAGGAAGTTCAAGCGATTTGTACAAGTCTGTTATTAGGCTATTGTTTCATTATCATATCATAATTTTGTTTTATTTTGCTTGATGATTAACCGAAGTTGAAGTTGCTGGACAAGTGTAATTTTTTACATTTATCCTCGTCCTCTATTGAGGGCTTACGATTAGTGCTTCGAATGTGTTGAATTTGAATTATATGATTATAGTTTGATTTGCAATAGGAGAGAAGAAGGAGAAAATTGGAAAGTGAAGGTGTCCAAGTGGGCAAGAAAAAGAGAAATTTCAATCTAAGTGTTTGTCGCATTCTGAACGCAAGAAAAAAAAATGATGTAGCCTAAATTTAATGGTTTAATTTCTACTTTCGTATTTTGGCATTAAAGTATATTTTCTATGCTTTTGTTTCTTTTCGTTGTTCTTAATGCCTTTAAAAGAGTGGTCAACTTTTGAATGAATTGGGAACCATCATAAGATGGAGGGCAGATTCATGAGTTTTGGCCAAAACAACGAAAACCATAAATTTGTCGATATAGGTGTATATGCTAACATGGTTTATGCGACCATGTGAGAATTTTATAGATTTTAATGTACTATTATTCATCGAGTTGTAGTTTTACTACTTGTGATGTTGTGCACTTGCACTTTTAAGCGAATAAGTTTTTAATATCAATTACTTTTAACGTAAACTTAATACTTTTTTATTTTTATTTTTGCCCATTTAGGTTCCCTCCGTCGACACGACACGCCATGGGTATGGATATGAAATATGAGACGGATCTATAATATTTCAAGCGAGTATGATAATTGTAATTAATTATGACATTTCTAAGTTTTATTTTAATTTAGTGATTTTGTTATGTAAAATTTGTTTTTTTTTTTTTTATGTTTTAGACTTTTAGTATAAAATTTTAATACTCGTGTCCGAAATTTGGGCTCCTTTTAGTTATTTCCTTATCCTACATTTTGAAAAATAAAATATTCGAAACTTAGATACCTGATATCTGATCCAAATCCAAGCACCATAGGTCCTAGCTAATAGAACTATCAAGGATTGCATACTCTGGTTATTTATTGGAACTTTGTCTGAGCATAGCTCCAAGGAGATTGGTGCAAGTAACTTTGAAATCAAGTGGAAGACCACTAGAATGCTTCAAGATCAAATGAAATTAATCTTTTGGAGCTAACATATGTTAAACAAAAAAAAAAAGTCTATCTTTGTAGGACAAAAGGAATATATATATATTTTAACCTACATCACCACCTTTTATGACGAGAAACATTGTTGATATATCACTTCAAGCAGTTATTCAAGATTTTCCTTTCGAACAATTTTGTTCACAGTGACTAGGTTGTCCAAGGGCGGTAGGCTTCAGTTATTGACGCTTGAATGCCTTCTTGTTGCCTTGATTGGCGTTTCAATGTCGTTTATAATAATACAGTACAGACTATATACTTAACCAATTCTTAACACTAGGCAACAAAAAGCCTCAATTATGGTCATTGTTTGAGCCTTATTTTTTTCATCAAAATGTATTCTTGAATAGGGATTTGACATCATTTCTATCACATATTTTTCAATAAAATAATATCACACAAATTCAAATTTTTTTCTTATTTTTAATTATACATTCTCCATCATAACACCATTACAAAATGCATTTCTTTTTAAAGAAAATGGGGCGCAAATAAAATTGACAATTACAACTCGAACCCCAGGGGCAGGGATACCCTTTTTATATTTAATAATCATGCTTAGTTTCCTTGCAGTACCAAGATCAACTCTTCAATCTCAGAGAGAGAGAGAGAGATATAATTGCCACAATCGTTTGAGTTGCTAAAATTAAAATGAAAAAAGATTTTTCTGTTTTCTAGTTTTGTTTTTGCATATAATGAGTTTGGTTTGTGTATAAAGCAGACCTTTTTTTTATTGCAAATGATTGACATGCTCTCATTAACCAAGGTGCTGCTGGTCTATTTTATCATTTGCTTTATTATTATTTTTTTCTTCTAATCCCGTCTTTTCAAATGTTATCTCTAAATTTCTTGCTTTCTTTGAAGTTATACTAACATTTTATATAATTTATATTCTCACAGCAGACACAGACAGATGTACCCAATCATTTGCAGATAAATCCCAACTCAAATAAGGTTTCATCATTCTTTTTGAAAGCACTAAATAAAGGGCAACTAAAAAAACACAGAAATTCAAAAAGTTTTGTGGGGTCACCAACCCCGTGTGGGTCCGCCGGTTGTTGCCCATATTTGGTGAGAGCAAGGGTTAAGTCTTCTTTTCAAATTTTTGTTAACAATCATGGTATACATACATTCTTTTTTACATCACTTTTTACATCATATCACGTGACGACATCACATTGGACTGTTTTAAAATAACACACTCTTTCGTGCAAACAATGTTTTTGAAAACAATGGAGTTTCAAAATGTATGTCAAATTTTGAGTGTACGTTTAGCATTGTTCTTTGTATAATTCATATTAAAATTGAAATATTTTTTACTTGTACTTGTTACAGTTAAAATTGATTCTTCCTTGATATTTTTTCATAGCATATTTGATATTTGACATGTTTTATATTTGCTCTGAACTCCGAATGACCTGATCAAGGACGGACCCAGCAAACTATCTCATTCCGTGCGGACGTTGTCTAACGCCCCAATTTTTCATACATCTTGAGGTGTTACAAAAATTTCAATTTTCGCGAAAACGATAAAATAATATTTTTTAAATAAAAATAATTGGAATGTTTATACTGAAATATAATCACAAATTAATAACTGTTTTGAACAAGTAAAACTGACTAATAATTTTAAAAAATGAACTTAAAATTTTATCTCTTGATCACCCTTGACGATTCTGTTGCACCATCCCGCCACAACTCCAATCGACCCAGACCAGCCTATAAAATTTTTGTAAGAGTGAGTATTTAAAAAAATACTCAGTAAAATACGTGCAGTTTCCATATACAATTATATACAATAAAATAACACTTGATACTACTCTTCTCTTATGGAGTATATCGGTGACCAAGCAGACACATCCATCTTAGGTCATCTTAAATCTAGTAGGATCTCTTGTCTCTCTTAATAAAGAATCCGAAAGTCCACTGGCAATTCTTGCATAAATACACAAAAGTATAAAGAAACAAACAACTTGCACATAATTATCTTACCTTAATTAATCAAACGAGCTTTTCATAATAAAAATGTACTTAGAATTTACAGCTGCTTTATATATAAAAACTGCTGTGTAAAATTCTGTGGTAGTGAATTGTGGGACATTGGCACACTATTTATAGTAAAAAAAAAATAGTAGTTGAGTCATAGTATAATTGTGATGGAAAATCGTATTTATTACATTTGATAAAAATTGAGTTTCTAGTAAACCAACCACAATGTGACATGTGAACAAAATACTTATCACAACAAAAAAATAGTTGCAACTTGACTTTAAATAGAATTCTAAAAAAAAAATATTAATAATACTTATTCATTACACGTTACTATCAATAAAATTCACAATCCAATAAAATAATTTAACTAAATTACAATTTAAGGCAAAAATCTTTCGACCTTGGTAACTTGTGTCTTACTTATCCAAATTAACTTTTTCTTGAATCTAATTTACATGATTAAAACAAGCTATTCAACGAGACCTATATTGATATATTTTTCGTCGCTTTAACAAGATGTAAATATTTAGCCCAAAAATTGAAGTTAATACATTTATCACTTTAGTTCTTCAACTTTAAAAAAATAAAATATGCCATGTAAACTAATTAAATTCTATTCTAAAAGTTTTCGGGGTGTTACAATCTCCCTTTCTTAAAAAATTTCATCATCGAAATTACATCAACTACTTGAAAAGTTCTAAATACTTTACCATAATACAATATATCTTAACATAAATAAAAAAACTCATAATCATGATAATAGAACGACAGTTCATTTCATACCTTGGAATCGATTGGAGATTGATCGAGTAGTGATGAGTGTTATATGTCAAGGATTATTCATCTCATTACATTTTTAAGACTTTTAAATTTTACATTATCCGTAAACTTCTAATGTTTATGAAAATACTACATTTTTTTTTTTGTAATCTCCAAAAATAGAAGTTTCTAAAAATAGATTTTTTTAAATTTTGAAAAGGTTTGAAATATTGTATTTCATCTTGTAAATTTAAATAACGCGCAATCAAAAGGCTTACAGATAAGAATGGGGGTTACAACGGACCGCTTAAATCTGAAACTCTTCTTAAATAGTTTAGATCTTTTTGACAAAGCCTTTCAATTATGCAATTACGCAAATCAACAAAACTCTAACAATAAATCGAACATGAAGTCTCTGGAAAAAAAATTCGTCACTGTTCAAGAATTTTTTTAAGTCTACAGGAAAGTAAAACCTTTACTCTGATACCAAACTATAACGCCTCAATTTTTCATACATCTTAAGGTGTTACAAAAATTTCAATTTTCGCGGAAACGATAAAATAATATTTTTTAAATAAAAATAACTAGAATGTGTATAGTGAAAACATAATCACAAATTAATAACTGTTTTGAACAATTAAAATTGACTAATAATTTTAAAAAATGAACTTAATATTTTATCTCTTCGATCACCCTAGCAGTCCGCTGCACCATCCCGCCACAGCTTCAATCAACCTGGACTAGTCTGTAAGATTTTTGTAAGAGTGAATATTTTAAAAAACACTCAATAAGATACGTGCGGTTTCCATACACAATTATATACAATAAAATAACATTTCATACCCATCTTCTCTTATTGAGTATATCGGTCACCAAGCGATACACCCATCTTAGGTCATCTTAAATCTCGTAGAATTTCATCTCTCTCATAATAAAGAATCCGAAAGTCCATTGTCAATTTATGCATAAATTACTGAATATAAAAGTATAAGGAAACAAACAACTTGTACATAAGTATCTTACATTGATTAATCAAACAAGCTTTTGATAATAAAAAAATGTACTTAGAATTTACAGCTGCTTTATATAAAAACTGCTTTGTAAAATTCTGTGGTCGTGAATTGTGGGACATTGGCACGCTATTTATAGTAAAAAAACAGTAGTTGAGTCATAGTATAATTGTGATGAAAAAACGTATTTATCACATTTGATAAAAATTGAGTTTCTAGTAAACCAACTACAAGGTGACATGCATACAAAATACTTATCACAACAAAAATGTGGTTGAAACTTGGCTTTAAATAGAATTTTAAAAAATAAAATAACAATAATACTTATCCATTCACATGTAAGTTGTAACTATCCATAAGATTCAGACAACAAATTTACTGATTGCAATTTACAATTTGCAGAATCAGACAATTTGAAGAACCAACTACCAAGTATGAAGTATGAAGTATATTGTATACCTAAACGGCTAAAGTCTAAACTGTCAGCAAAGAAATCAGACAAACTAAAACATAGACTATTTCTGCATTTAATTGCACTTAAATTTTATGATTTAACATCTAATATAGCATAACCAAAATAACTCATAAACACTTAAATAATGACACCCATAATGTCGAAAAATAATTTACGGTTTCAAACTCACCAAAACTCGTGACAGACGAGACTCAAACGGACGGATGGAGATGGCAGCAGCCTAATGGCGAGCTGGCAAGACTGGTGGTGGCAGGCGACAGCGAGGAAATGGTGATTGGGCGAGAGTCGAATTGGAAATTGGTGAAGACGAATCCTTAATTTGGGGATGAATATTGATTTAAACAACGAGGGCCATTGGGCTTTTATATATTATATAAAAAAAAAAAAAAAGAGGAAGATACAACGGAGAAGACAAACCAGCAAGAACCAGGAACATGTGGGCAGTCCGGCGAATCCCAGCACGCACGGCCGTGCTCTCGGTCGGGTTTCATGGGTTACCTTTCTTCTTAGCACAGAAAGGAACACCGTGCGGTAGTAGTCTGCTCCACTAGACTACCTTCTACCTTTTCTCGATCGTTTCGGGACGAAAGTAATTTGATTACAATTTAAAGAAAGCTTACAACATGAAATTGAAATGCATTGAAATAAACTTGATCATTGATTGCTTGAAAGTTGAACATTACAATAAACGAAATCAGGAAATTACAATGGCTAATGTAAGGGGCGAACACTAGAAAATTTGAAAATGTTTGAAAGACTAATATCCCCTCATAATAGATTTCGGAACAAAAATCCAACTGACGAGAGTAGAAGTCTTTATGCCGAAGAGCCATACTAAAATTTTCTAATTTCTATCTATTTAAATAAATTATTTACAATGTGTGGCTCAAGTTGGGCAAATTACGGATGCGATAGGATCACGGGGCTTAAGCAAAGTTGCGGCCCGTGACATTCTTCCCCATTTGTTTTGGCGACGTCCTCTGAGCCATTGAGTATTCTTCTCACTGTTGCATCTGCTTTATTTGACTAAGTACTCTTGAAGATATTTTCTAGAAGCTCGAGTAGTTTGGTAGCTAAGAATCTTTTCAGCAACCTTCTTTTCTGATTTTTTCAATTTAAACACTGATCACTTCAGATCTGCAGACTTTTTGTACTGTTTCTAATCGATACCTACAGTATGGGAAGTGACGGTTGCTGGCCAGTAAAAAGGACTCTTATTGGGATAAGAGCTCTTTTGAGCATTGAAATACATCTAAGTCATATCTGAAAGTTTCACCCAAATTCCATGCGAAGCAAAGATAAGGTGCTGAAAATAGTCTTCCAGCATAGAATTGAAGCGCTCCGTCTGTCCGTCTGATTGTGGGTGAAAACTATAATTCATGCTCAAAGTTAAACCAATAAGTTTGAACAACTTCGGTTAAGAATATGCCAATAAATCGAGAATCTCAATCATTGACGATAGGCGGTCCCTAGTATTTGACAATATGTTTGAAGAAGAGTTGAGCAATCTCTTCGGCTGATACATACTTGGGCGCTGTAGTGAAAGTTGCATCTTTAGATAAACGGTCAACCCCGATGATGATGGTGCCAAAGTCTCCAATTTTTGGCAATCCATGAATGTAGTCCATCGATCCACTCTCGACTGATCTATTCGGGATGGAATGAGGCTCCAGTAAGTCTGCCTTTTTCTAATGATCTGCCACATATAGCTGACGAATAAGATAAGTTTTCCCATAACTTGCAATGTCGTCCTGCCTTTGAGGCCAGTAGTATGCACGTTGTAGTAGTGCAGAAGTGTACTCCACGATAGTCCCACTTCCCAACATTTCTCCCACTTGTTTTTGAAGCTTTTCAAGATCCGGCTGAGCTATACGGTATGGTGCCTTGGTGGGAGGTTTGGCATCCGGAACAAGTTCAATCTCACGATCAATTGTCCTCTTTGGTGGCAATTTCCCTGGTAACTCATCCAACAAACTTTCTTCAACTTCCTTTAGCCTTGTGATAGGCTTTGGAATAGAGCCAGTTGTTTCTTCGATATCTTCTACTCGAAGAATGCACAAGAATGAGGGTTCATTCCTCTTGAAATCCTTACTAAATTGCATGGCCGAGATACCATTCTTGCAAGTTTGCCCAACCTGGTGGGGATAATGAATGGTTTACTACACATCATTATTAAAGAGTCAGAATGCGGCAACACTGCTATTATTGTATCCCGTAGAAATTCCAATCATAAAATGAGATTGAAATCATCCATCTGAACTGCCGACAAATTCATCCTTCCTTCAAATGGACCTATTCTGATCGACACAGATTTTGCTACTCCTGCTATTGGTTGAGCAGCGGAGTTGATAGTTTTAACTTTCTCCTTAACTCTTTCCAGAGCAAGTCCGAGCCGCTCTACTTCTATACTTGTGAGATAGTTGTGGGTAGCACTGGTATCTATCATAGCCTTGATTGGCTTTCCATTGATCCTCACATCAATAGACATTGCCTTTCGCCCTACAAGTGCGAGCCTTCAATTTTTCCATCTTTGGCTCTTTCGAGTGAACATCTTCCCTTCTTGTAACTCGGTGCAGTAGTGTATTACACCGATGTGAGAATGCTCCAACTATATCCTCATCCCCTTTGGAGTCAGTGTCACCATGACAGTTAGCTTGTGGGGTATTTTGCTTTGAACTTGAGCCCCAAATTGCTAGTTGATAGTATGCGTTCACCATCCATTTCTAAGGACACTCAGCCACCCGATGTAGTCCTTCACATAAAAAACACTTCAATTTAGGAGCGATATCCGATCTGCCCTCCTTTGCTTTTCCATGGTTCCAGTTATTACTGTTATTGCCATTATAGTTTCATTGACGGCTGTTTTGATAGTTTCCCTACGAATTACTCTGGCGGTTGCCTTAATAGGCTCCTCTCCTATTATGAGAGTAACGTTCTCCCCCATTTGAGTTTGAGCTGGGTCTGTAAGGTCTCTTTCCACCTTCGACGGATTTACTATTTTCTGAAGGTCGGTCCTCTCTCGATTTCAGTTGATAGTCACTTAAACATTCAGCATTTCCCATAGTCGAGCTCAAATCAATGATCTTCTATCTCTGAAGTTTTGTACTTGTCCACAGTTCCAACCCTTCCATGAAGGTTAATAGCTTATCCTTTTTCGACATATCTCGAATATTCAGTATATGTCCAGAAAAGGCTTTCACATACTCCCTGATGGAGCTTGTGTGTTTCAGTTTTCGTAAGACCCGACGTACCTCATATTCCACATTCTCTGGGGAAAACAGAGATCTGATTGCTTCTTTGAGAAGATCCCAAGAATCTATTCAGACCATGTTGGCCTGAATATCAGCATACTTTGTTCGCCACCATAGTTTTGTATCTCCTCCTAGATACATGGTAGCTGTTGTAACCTTTCTCGCTTCGTCTTTGATCGAAGCCGCAAAACTTGTTGTTCCATGTCGAACAAGAAGTTCTCAACTTCTTTAGCGTCACATGCCTCTCTGTAGGTACACGGTTCTGGAATTCTGAGCATATGCATAGGCACTTATGTGGTGGCTTGTCCATTGCCAACCGTGCGTTGAAGCACTTGTAATTGAGCTCTCAATACTCTCATCTCATCTTGCAAATCAGGTATGATAACAACAGTTTCAGTCATAGCTGCGCAAGCCTCTTGGTTTTCATCCAGTTGGATGCGTATTTCCCGAATTTCCATCTCTACTACCTCGACTTTTTCTCCGAGGCCCTCCACGGCAAAACACAACCTAGTGTTTGTCACCTCAAGCGCCTCCAAACGCTATTTCGTATTTCTCTTTTGAATATCTACCACATTTGTGGTGTTTGAGAAAATTGGATCTTGATCCATAGCTTTCTTATCGAAGATCTTGAGCCGCGGCTTTGATACCAACTTTTACGGGTTACCTTTTTTCTTAGCACGAAAAGAAATACCGTGCTGCAGTAGTCTGCTCCGCTAGACTACTTCCGTCTTCTCTAGGTCGTTTCGGGACGAAAGTAAATTTGATCACAATTTAAAAAAAAGCTTACAACGTGAGATTGAAATGCATTGAAATAAACTTGATCATTGATTGCTTGAAAGTTGACCATTACAATAGACGAAAGTAGAAAATTACAATGGCTAGTGCAGTGGATGATCACTAGAAAGCTTGAAAATGTTTGAAAGACTAATACCCCCTATAATAGATTTCGGAACAAAAACCCAACTGACGGGAGTAAACGTCTTTATATCGAAGAATCATACTAAAATTTTCTAATTTCTATCCATTTAAATAAATTATTTAAAATGTGCGGTCGAAGTTGGGAAAACTACGACTACGATAGGATCACGGGGCTTAAACAAAGCCGCGGCTCGTGACACCGGGTGCTGGTCCATCCCTGGACCTGATTCTCCAATACCAGTGTTGAGAATTTAGTAATTTCTTGATTTAATTAGTTGATCGTATATTTGTTCAGAAAACATATTTAGAAGGTTGAAAATACGAAAAGATAACACAGAATTATCAAACTCATTTAGAGCCATAAATGAAGTTATCAAACTCACTTGGACCGGTGTTTAGAATCAACTATGATAAATGGCATAACATTTATCCTAAACGTGAGAGAGATATGTGGAAGAAGTAAATACACAAAAGGCAATTCACGACTATTGAATTCACCGGTCCCATTGAAATGCTGTTTTAGCTTCTTGTGATAGTGATTCTGATTTCTTCAACCTCTTTATAATGGCATTCAAATTTCCGTATATCGGTAGAGATCTATAAAAATTAGAAAGAGATGACAAAAATCGGCGCTGTAATTTTAGGGTTTTGCTCACTGGCCACTTTCATGCCATGGGTCTGTTCAAGTCTGATGAACGAAGAAGAAATTTGGTCACAAACCCTCTGCCAGAGAAAGGAAAAGGTCACGCTAAGCTTCATTTCTACCAGCAAGAATTAATAGCAGGGCCTAATCAAACAGTGTACACAGTAGCAAAATCTGAGGTAACAGATTCTCTTCGCTCGAAATTTGGCATGGTCTTCGTTTTAGACAACCTAATAACTGCAGGGCCTGAACCCGATTCGAAGAAATTGGGTCGGTTGCAGGGAACTGTTGGGCTATCGGACTTGCATGAATTGTCATTGGTTATGCTTGTTAACGTGATTTTTACAGACGGTAAGTATAATGGAAGTACATTAAGTATTTTGGGAAGGAACCCAGTGACTGAAAAGGTTAGGGAGATTTCGGTTGTTGGTGGCACCGGTGTTTTTCGAATGGCACGAGGATATGTTATTACGCGCACACACTCTGATGATGGCACACGTGGTGTTTATGAATATACGGTTTTCGTGTCTCAGGAGGAAGACGGAGCATCGTAGCTTTCTTTCCCATATGTGATCAACTCTACTCAGCTGAGTGATCACTTCATCTAAAAGTTTAAAATGTTTGAGAATAAATGAATTTACTTAATAATAAATTATGTTTTCAACTTCTTGGTGTTATGTTTTGAAGAAGTACTTAGACTTGCATTAATAAGTTTCGTTGAGAGACGGTTGATTCATTTAATGTGTCCTCTTGGCATGAATGTGCTTGTATCGAATAAAAAAATTCAAAGTGGTTTGAATTACGTGCTCTAAACTCCGAATGACTTGATATCCAATACCAGTGTCAAGGATTCAGCAATTTCGCTATTCAATTTCTTAATAGGATCCTTAATTCATATTTAAATGGTTGAAAATATGAAAGATGGGCAAAACAACACAAAATTAATGAGATGTGAAAGACAGATATGTTCCTCTATATGAAAATTGTAATATATAGAATTTCTAACTCCCCTAAGCTTTAAGTATCACAAGAAAAATAGTATATAAACGTTACCCCCTCCAGCTATTATATTCTTTAAATCATAAAGCAAAAATGTGAAACTTACTACTTTTGTTCTCTATCACGTACTAAGGGTGTGTTTGATACCACCATTTTCTCATGGAAATTTCATTTTCCATGTTTAAGGATGTTTGATGATCTCTCCCTCCACGCGCCTATTTCTAGGCGTGGAGGGAAATTATTTTCCCACCTTTTTTTATTTGGACAATAAAAACCAGTTTTTTTAAAAAAATCACTTTAATGAACAATTTCCTTATAAAATAAAGCCAAACGAATACTAAACTTTGATGAAAAAAATGATTTTTTAGAAAAGAAATTTGTTTGTTTTTTTTTTTTTTTTACTTTTTGGCAATGGAAACAAATTTTATAACCAATTGCGGAAAAAATTATTACTTTAATGGACAATGTTCATGTAAAACAAAGTCAAACGAACACAAAAAGATCCAAAATTTTAAAATTTTCTGGGTGAAAAATTATATCAATCAAACATAGTTAGTTACCAATTTCATGGAAAACAAGTTCTAGACAATTATTTTCTCTGTAATTCATTTTCTTTTCACCAATTTTTCACCCTTGCAATCAAACAGCCCCTAAAAGAAAAGAACAACAATTTATACTTGACGAGTTCCTTTTCTTTTCCAATTGAAGATATAAAAGAACGTATAGCTAAGTTCTGTTCACCCTCAATTGTTTTACCTTTGAGTTGATTTATAGCAAAATTTAGCTGTTTCGAGACAATATCCAAACGTGTTTGAGTCCTAATTGTAGTCTGCACAAGTAAATTCAATTGGATGTTCATATAATCTTAAATCTATAAAATAAGCTATTTTTATCTTATTGCACTCGTACAAAAATAAAATCAAAACATGAAACATTAATTAATCTTATCATAAGTCTGAATATGAAACTTTGCGATCCTGTGTGTGTCTATATATATATATATATATATATATATATTAGGTAGCTTATTAATCATGAAAACAATTGTGTTATATGTACAATTAGATTGACAAATGATGAGTGTCATGCAGTTTGGGTCTTGATTTGAAATTTATCTATTCGAATCAAGGGTCAAAATGTATGTCACATCATCATCTGCCAACAAAGTTGTAAACATTATCTATAATATATCTAAATATCACATGGGGGGGGGGGGGGGGAATCATTTTTTGGACGTTTCAATCCCTCCATGGAATCTTTGTTTTGACATTTTTAGCCCTACATGAATGAAGGATACTAAATTCATTTTATTATACATTGTATATCCAATTGAGGAAGAGGAATAGTCGTCTTCCTCGGGACTCCAATCAATGAATGAATCATCTTCAATTCTTCATTTTTCAATATTCAAGAGTCGTCCTACACTCCTCCTCCAAACTCGGTAAAAAAATGTCTATATTCCCCTTATATTTTTTCTCCTGTTTCTCTTTCTTACATCTATATACACGCATAAATCTGTTGATTCCTGATTTAAATTATCAAAGATCCTATTTTTTCGTTTCCAAGGTAATTTCCTAATCTGAGTTAACTGTATTTGTATTTATTTTGTTGAATGTTTTGGGTTGTTATCAACATGTGTCATGTGGGCAATATTTTTTTGGTTTAATTTATATGTGTTTGATTCATTTTGGTGTGTTTGTGGCTAAATATTCTGTTTTTCTAAATTTTTGGGCAGATTCGAGCTAATATTGGAAATCTATTGACAGATGTGTTTGTAGCTAACTATTCTGTTTTTTCTAAATTTTTGGACAGATTCGAGCTAAAATTGGAAAGCTATTAACAGATCTGTTTGGGGTTTATATTTTGTATGATCGGGAATAATAAATATGAGGTTTTTATTAAATTTCAATGTTGGAGATGTCGATTTTGCAAAAATCACATAAACTAATCGAAATAGTTAACGAAATTTCGGCAATTTCTGATTACAGAAACACCGTGAAGAAACAGTATACAAATCTAGCTCGGAGGTTGAGGCTATTGATTCCAATGTTTGAAGAAATTCGAGATAGCAAAGACCCGTTGCTCGATGAATCCATTAAATCTTTAGCTTCTTTAGTAAACGCGCTTGAATCGGCCAAAGAGTTGCTTCGATTTGCTAGTGAATGTAGTAAAATTTATCTGGTGGGTATTGCTTTATTCTTTCGTTTTTATTTCACGCAATGTTAAATGGTCTTTTCATTTAATTTGGATTGACTAATTATTTAGTTCGTTTGAGTTTGATCATTTTTTTTTTCGTTTTCAAATAAAAAAAACTAAGGTGGCTCTCTAATCTGGATTAAGGGAATATCAAAATTTTGAGGGTTTTGACTTTTGAGTGAGAGTTTTTCGTTCTTTCCTTTATTTTTACCGTAAACCAATTTGGTGGCTTTTACACTATAGTGAATAAAGTACGCAATTTCAACAAAGATGGCTTAGAAGTTTCAAAAAACAAAAACAAGCAAACACCAATTGATTGCCAATTTATCTTAACAACCATAATCATCCCTCAAATTTAATGTATTTTGTTATTGTATATCGTATGGAGTCCATAACCTTTGAAAAATACAACATGAAAGGGAGGACTTACAAGCTTTACCTCCCATGTTTGTAGATAATTTGCATCTTCGTTAATTACAAGAAAGAAAAGTACCAATGGGATGTTTAATCTACTTTCTCTATGTTTGCAGATGACTGTTTATGCCAAAAGGGTGTCAATATTGATGCCGGGAGAAGGAATCATTTTTTGAATGTTTCTAACCCTACATCGAATCATTTTTGGACCTTTCTAACCCTACACAAATGCATGCATGCACAATGATAATTATACATTGAATACATTTGCCCAATAAATGCATGCATGCATAATTTATCTATAACCAAAGTCATGTTCACACCCTTTACTAAATGTATAAAAATTATTATTTATTTTAAATAAAAACATTAATTTTTTTAACATAAATCTTTTTTACACCAAACAAATAAAGGGGCCTTAACCCTTGATCCAGCTACAATCTGGCACTGTCTCCTACGATATCCGCCCCGGCTTATAATGCATTTCTGAATAACGTGCAACACATATTTACTTTGACTAGTCTCTACAAGTGGCTTAATCGTTATGAAAAATATTTATTTTACATCACAATTTTTACATATTTTTTACAGATTGATGAGGTGATAATAAATTAAATTTAAATTGTCAAAATCTCTTTACCACTAAAATGGTTGTACTTATGTAATGTGGGTTAGTGGCAAAAAAATATTGGAGGAAAAGAAATTTTTATTCAGTTGGTGAGATTTTGACTCAATCAAATCCTCTGTTGGTAAATAAATCGGTAAATTGTATTGTATATATAGCACATTCGATTAATTATTACTTGAACAAGCAACTGAGTTGCATGTCTTTTTCTTGGTTTTGTTTCCACATATATTATCTTAATGTGTTTTTTAATATTGCAAATATTCAATTTATATTATCGCAAGTGATCATAGATATTTTAGTTCGTATGCTCATCAATAAATAAAACCACAATTTATATATATTATTTCATTACAACAAAATATATTAAATGAGCACACAACACAACATTATGATCATGGTTTTAATCACTAAAGTATGTTGAGGGGGGGTTGTCATTGTACAACAAGGTTGTTTTTAAGCTCGTTGTTTGAGTCACTAAAATGATGGTGTCAAATGTCATAAAATGTTTAACATTAGTTATTTTTCAAATGACATGATTGAAACTTGATCCTAACAATTAGAATAGGACACACACACATACTTGGAGAGTCGAGCATGTATAAATTTCAACTCTTTGAATTATCTTTTCAAATGAACTTCGCCTGAACGCAACGTTGAGATATTAATGAAGGTAGGAAGTTCAAGCGATTTGTACAAGTCTATTATTAGTCTAATGTTTCATTATATCATAATTTCGTTTTATTTTGCTTGATGATTAACCAAAGTTGAAGTTTTAATGTTTCACGAGTGTAATTTTTTACATTTATCCTCGTTCTCTATTGAGGGCTTACGATTAGTGCTTCGAATGTGTTGAATTTGAATTATATGATTATAGTTGATTTGCATTTTTGGACGAAATCTCCAAGCTTGAGATACATGATGCAATAGGAGAAAAGAAGGCAAAAACTGGAAAGTGAAGGGGCCTATGTGGAGGCAAGAAAAAGGGAAATTTCAATCTAAGTGTTTGCCGTGCTTTGAAGGCACGAAAAAAAAAATGATGTAGCCTAATTTTAATGGTTTAATTTCTACTTTCGTATTAGGGATGACAACGAAGAGGGTATGAGACGGGTCGGTCATTCCTACCCCCGTCCCGTTGGGTATTTTTATTACCTTATCACATCCTCATACCTGGTAAAGCGGGACGGGTGGGATCGGGACGGGGCAGGTCCCCTGCCCAATTTATCGCCTCATTTACTTTTTATTTTGTTTTTTGCTTTTACTTTTTTATATCTTTAGTCATTAAATATAATTACTTTTTTACTCATTTGTTAAAAACAACTTATATTCTCTTTAAAAATGATAATAAATTTATTATTTTTGTTCGATAAAAAACTTAAATTTGAAATTATTTTTTAACGGGGCGGGGACTATGTTTCGGGGTAATGACTCTTGTCCCGTCCCTACCCCATTTATCTAGTTAGACGGGTAATCCTTGCCCCATTCGAGACGGGGCCCCACAAGTATTGGGGTTGAACGGGTCTTTCTGTCATCCCTATTTCGTATTTTGGCATTAAAGTATATTTTCCATGCTCGTTTCTTTTCATTGTTCTCAATGCCTTTAAAAGAGTGATCAACTTTTGAATGAGTTGGGAACCATCATAAGATGGAGGGCAGATTTATGAGTTTTGGACAAAACAACGAAAATCATAAATTTGCCTATGTAGGTGTATATGCTAACATGGTTTATGCGACCCATGTGAGGATTTTATAGTTTTTAATGTGCTTTCATTCGTCAAGTCGTAGTTTTACTACTTGTGATGTCGTGCACTTGCACTTTTAAGCAAATAAGTTTTTAATATCAATTAATTTTAACGTAAACTTAATACTTTTTTTATTTTTATTTTTGCCCATTTAGGTTCTCTCCATCGACATGACACGCCATGGGTATGGATATAAAATATGGGACGGATCTATAATTTTTCAAGCGAGTATGATAATTGTAATTAATTATGACATTTCTAACTTTTATTTTGATTTTGTGATTTTGTTATGTAAAATTTATGTTTTAGACTTTTAGTATAAAATTTTAATACTCATGTCCACAATTTGGGCTCATTTTAGCTATATTTCTGTATCCTACATTTTGAAAAATAAAATATTCAAAACTTAGATACGTATTGTACCCAATACCTAATCCAAATCCGAGCACCATAGGTCTTAGCTAATAGAACTATTAAGGATTTCATACTCTGATTATTTATTGGAACTTTGTCGAGCATAGCTCCAAGGAGATTGGTGTAAGTAACTTTGAAATCAAGTGGAAGACCACTAGAATGCTTCAAGATCAAATGAAATTAATCTTTTGGAGCTAATATATGTAAAAAAAAAAAAGTCTATCTTTGTAGGACAAAAGGAATATATATATTTAATAATCATGCTTAGTTTCCTTGTAGTACCAAAATCAATTCTTCAATCTCAGAGAGAGAGAGAGTGTGTGTGTGATGAAGTGCATAAGGAGTTAGAGTTTATGAGGAGGTGAGATCGCAAAGGGAAAAAATGATTTCATAATAACTTCGAGTTTGTCCCTTTTTTACAAATTGATAGTCTAATTCAATTGGAAACGGGCTAATGATCACAACGCATGGCCTTTGGTCATGTGTACGTCGGATTTCGGGCAGATTCCATCGTTTAGGCCATCAATTAAGTATTTTTGTCGTTTATGGTAATTTTTATTTTGGTAATATCTCATTCAATAAAATTCGGATTTGTATTCCGTTTGTGGAAAGACGATCCTAGATCTTAGGAGTTTCCATTTAAATTGTTATCTCGAATTTTTCCATTTATAGAAAAATATCGTTTTTTATTTTTTATTATTTATTTTCTGAATTTTGCTAGGGTTTTACTAGTTAAAACATTGTAAGCCCTTTGAGGCATGAGATTATTGAATTGAATAAAGATTTTCATGAATTTTCTCTCATCTTTGTGAGGTTTTTCATCTTTCCTATAATCTTCCGCTACGTCAATTGGTATCAGTGCCGAAGTCGTTCCTTCACCATGTCGCCAAGGAAACGTCCAGAAACTCGTGAAGCCCAGATAGAGGAGGTACATAGACTGATGAAATTGCACAGTTGCGTCAACAAGTGGAGTTGCTGACACATCAAATCGTTGCATTCATGCCATAGCAACATAAGCCTATGGTTCAACCGGTTGAGGATTCTGATGATGAGAATTCGTTCGCACAACCTGAGCATCCAATAGATCGGCCAGTTCGACGGAAATGGGGTGTTCAAGATGAGAACAGGGGTTGGGAATCAGGATTCAATGTTGATATTCTTGAGTTTCATGGTGGATTAAGTCCAGAAGAGTTCTTGGATTGGGTGACTGCAGTGGAAGAGGTCTTGAAATTTAAGGAGGTTCCTGCTGATAAATGTGTGCCCCTCGTTGCAACGAGATTTCATAGATGAGCAGCGGCATGGTGGCAGCAGACTAAAGTGACAAGATCCCGATTAGGAAAATCCAAGTTTGCATCGTAAGATAAATTGAAGAAGCATATAAAGAAACAGTTTCTGCCCTACAATTATGTTCGGACCATATACCAGTAACTGCAGAATCTGCGTCAAGGCGTAAAAACGATTAGTGACTATACCACATATTTTTACATGTTGATTACGAGGAATGAGGTGATAGAGACGAGGAGGAGGAGGAGTTGGTGTCACGATATGTGGTGGTCTTCGTCCCCAAATACAGGATACACTGAATATATTTGATCTTGTAATAGTTTCTGAGACACATCAGAGGGCAATACAGATAGAGAAATAGCATTCCAGGAGAAATACAGTTCCTTTCACTACGGGCAATTTTTCCAGTAATCCACAGCAGCAGATGACACATCCTGGTAATCCTACTCAACTTGGCCCTCCTAGAACTAATCATGTTCAACAACCAGCACGTCCTGGAGGTGGTATTCTTTGTTTTGCATGCGGCGGTACAAGCCATAGACAGTCTAAACGTCCCAAGAATTCACGTAGAGGACTCTTTGTTGATGAGAGGTATGAAGATTATGAAGACCCGCCTGTATTTGACAATGAAGACACCGAAGAAGCCACGGAGGAGGAAAAGTTTGTAGTTGGTGATGTGGGTTAGGTGTTGGTGGCGAGGCGGAGCTTTCTGACTTCCCTGGAGAATAACATTGACTGGTTGCGTAATAATATCTTTCAGTTGACGTGTACTGTTAGGGGAAAGGTCTGTAGATTTGTTATTAATTCTGGTAGTTGTGAGAATGGTGTGGCTGAAGAGGTTGTTAAGAAGATGGGTTTGCAGACTGAGAAGCATTCCAAATCGTATAAATTGGCTTGGCTAAATAGGCGTAACGATATAGAGTGTCTCAGCGTGCTCGAATTAGTTTCTCCATTGGACCTACCTACAAAGATCAGGTTTTATGTGATGTGGTAGAGATGGATGCGTGCCACTTGCTGTTAGGAAGACCGTGGTAGTTTGATCGCCCTTCGTTGCATGATAGGTATACCAACACGTACAACTTTCTATTTAGGGGAATGAAGATTATGTTACTACCGGATAAGAGTTTAGTAAAAACAGTTGGGGATGGCGCCAATTTACTGACCAGAGCGAAGTTCGAAATAGAGATGGAGGAGTCTGGGGTAGTGTATGTGCTGGTGGGAAAATCAGTTGACAACGAGCAGGAGGTCCCTTGCAGGGTTCAGCCATGCTAAAAGAGTTTCATGAAGTCTTCCCAGAAGAGCTTCCAGATGGATTGCCACCACTGCGGGATATTCAACATCAGATTGACTTGGTGTCTGATGCTTATTTACCTAATCGGGCGCATTACGGGATGAGCCCCACTGAACATGAGGAGTTTTGCAGACAAGTGGAGGAGATTCTGGCAAAAGGGTACATCAGGGAGAGTTTTAGTTCTTGTGTTGTTCATGTTCTCCTTAGGCCGAAGAAGGATAGGACGTGGCGTATGTGCATGGATAGTAGGGTGATCAATAAGATTACGGTGCGTTATCATTTTCCTATTCCTTACCTATATGATCTGTTGGACTAGCTTACTGGTGCTTGCGTGTTTAGCAAGCTTGATTTGAAGAATGTGTACCATCATATTCGAATCAGACATGGGGATAAGTGGAAGACAGCATTTGGGACGATTGAAGGGTTGTACGAGTCATTAGTCATGCCTTTCGGCCTCTCGAATGCGCCTAGTACGTTTATGCGGGTCATGAATCAAGCTCTTCATCCATTCATCGGTAAATTTGTTGTCGTCTACTTTGATGATATTTTGATTTATAGTGCTAACGATGATGATCATGTCCAGCACCTTCGAGAAGTTCTTTCAGTTCTTCGCAAGGATCACTTTTATGTTGCAGTGAAAAAGTGTTCGTTCTTGACTAATCGTGTTGTATTCATAGATTATGTGGTATCGAATGAGGGGTTAGCAATGGACTCATCAAAAGTAAAGGTAATTAGCCAATGGCCACAACCTAAAACTGTTACAAAAGTGCGCAGCTCCCATGGCTTTGCTTCATTTTATTGCAGGTTTATACCACATTTCAGCAGTATCATGGCACCAATTACAGATTGTATGAAGGATGGTAAGTTTCAATGGACTCTCGAGGTAGAGGAATCTCTTTAGTTGATTAAGCAGAAGTTGACTACTGCTCCAGTTTTGGTGTTACATGACTTTACCCAGCCGTTTGAGCTGCATTGTGATGCTTCAAAGTGGGTATTGGTGGGGTGCTGAGTCAAAACAATTGCCCAATTGCATATTTCAGTGAGAAGATTTCTGGTCCGAAGTCTCGGTAAAGTACTTATGATGTGGAGTTCTATGCAATAGTCCAGACAGTTCGACATTGGCGTCACTATCTGTTCCAGAATGAGTTCATTTTGTATACTGATCATGATGCCCTCAAGCACCTTGGTACTCAGGATAAGGTATCTGCTCGACATGCCTCTTGGATTGCTTACTTGCAGCAGTTTACTTTTGTGATTAAGCACAAAGCAGGTGCCCTTAACAAGGAGACAAATGCATTAAATAGGCGCCAAACTCTCCTAACAGAAATTCGAGTTGAGGTTCAAGGTTTTGATAGCCTTTGTGACTTATATGCTATTGATCCATATTTCTCACATGTTATTCGGAAGTTGTAGGAAGGTGTGCAGTCAGAGTTTGCATAAGTTGATGGTTTCCTTTTTCGTGGCCACCATTTATGTATTCCAGATGGCAATTTGAAGTTGAAGATTGTTCAAGAATTGCACAATGATGGCAATGTAGGTCATGACAGAACATTGCAGCTTGTTGCCGCTTCTTACTTTTGGCCATCATTGCGCAAGGATGTTGGTAAATTTGTGGAGCGTTGTCAGACTTGTCATTTGGACAAAGGCAAGGCGACAAATGTTGGCTTGTATATACCCCTGCCTATCCCACCCAGCCTTGGACAGACGTTAGTATGGATTTTGTTGTGGGGTTCCCAGGACTCAGCGTGCATTTGACTCTATCTTTGTAGTGGTTGATTGGTTCTCCAAGATGGTTCATTGTATCCCCTGCAAGAAAACTACAGATGCAGTCAACGTGACTTTGCTGTACTTCGTGAGGTCTATCGCCTACATGGACTATCTACATCTATTGTGTCTGATCGGGAAACTCGCTTCCTCAGTCACTTCCGGCGTAGTTTATGGCGTTTGGTCAATACGCAGTTGGACTTCAGCAGTGCATATCACTTTCAGACAGATACATAGACAGAGGTTTTTAATCATTCCTTGGTTGATTTACTACGTTTCTTGGTTGGTGATCACATCAGGTCTTGGGATCAGAAGTTGTGTCAAGCAGAATATGCTCATAATCATGCTGTCAACCGAAGTACATGTTTTAGTCCATTTCAGGAGGTGTATGGTCTTGTTCATCGTGGTCCCCTTAACTTGGTCCTAGTTTCTGCTGCTGTTAAATTGCATGGCAAGGCCGAGAACTTCATTCAGCAATTGCAGCAGGTTCACTCACAGGCTCATGATCAGTTGCAGGCTGCTGTTACTAAGTATAAGCATGATACGGATCTTAAACGTCGGCATGTTGAGTTCGAGGTAAGTGACTTTGTTTGGGCGGTGTTAACTAAAGATCGTATTCCTGCTCATGAATACAAGCTTACTGTCAGAAAGGTTGGTCCATTGGAGATCATTGAGAAGATTAATCCAAATGCTTATTGTTTGAAGCTGTAAAGTCATATTCGTACTTCCGACGTGATTAATGTCAAGCATCTGGTGCCATTTCGTAGTGATAATTCTGATGATGATAAGGCTTCTTCCACGTCAAATTTGAGGGCGAATTTTTCTCACCCTAGGGAGACTGATGAAGTGCATAAGGATTTAAAGTTTATGAGGAGGTGGGCTCGCAAAGGGAAAAAATGATTTTATGATAACTTCGGGTTTGTCCATTTTTGGCGAATTGCTAGCCTTATTCGATTGAAAGCGGGCCAATGATCGGATTTCGAGTAGATTCCATCGTTTAGGCTTTCAATTAAACGTTTATGTCGTTTATGGTAATTTTTATTTTGATAATGTTTCATTCAATAAAATTCGGATTTGTATTCCGTTTGTTGGAGGACGGTCCTCAATCTTAAGAGTTTTCATTTAAGCTATTATCAAGAATTTTTCCATTTATGGAAAAATATAGTTTTTTTAAAATTATTTATTTCTTAATTTTGTTAGGGTTTTACTATTTAAAGTATTGTAAACCCTTTGAGGTAGGAGATTATTGAATTGAATAAAAAATTTCGTGAGTTTTCTCTCGTCTTTCCTATAATCTTTCGCTACGTCAGAGAGAGAGAGAGAGAATAATTGCCACAATCGTTTGAGTTACTAAAATTAAAATGAAAAGAAGATTTTTCTATTTTCTAGTTTGTTTTTGCATATAATGAGCTTGGTTTGTGTATAAAGCAGACTTTTTTTTTTTTTTTTTCAAATGATTGACATGCTCTCATTAACCAATGTGCTATGGTCTATTTTATCATTTGCTTTATTTTTATTTTTTTTTTCTTCTAATCCCGTCTTTTCAAATATTATCTCCAAATTTCTTGCTTGTTTTAAAGTTATAATAACAGTATAATTTATATTCTCATAGCTCACAGACAGATGTACCCAGAGATGGAGCTAGGGGGGCGGGAGGGGGCGACCGCCCCCCCTAACTTTGTCCGCGGTACACTATTTCTAGTTAATTTGTAATGTATTTTTCAGTTTCGCCCCCTCCAAGATTTTGACTCGCCCCAAAATTTTGAAATTTTTAATTTTTTTTCCGTTAATAAACATTGAGTAAATAACTTATATTTTAAAATTCAACCATACAAAAATCTTAGATCTAAACAAAAGATCCAATACTTATTTAAATAAATCAATAGGCCAAATCCAATCCAAAACCTAAGTTCCCAATTCCCAAACTCAACTAATTAAAACTCAATTCTCAACCTTGTTTATACATAATGTATGTTTACTTGTTCTCGAATATTTGAATTTAAGAATTAAGTAGAGTAGTTACTGTTAGTTTGTGTAATTGTGTTAGTTATTGAATATTTGAATTTAAGAATTAAGTAGTAGAATAGTCAGTAGTGATTGAATCGAACATTGAATTTCAGTACTATTTTGGTACTCAAAATCGTCATTTTCAATTCTCTTAGTAAAAAAAAAAAAAAATTCGGGGGCTCCGCCCCCGAACCCCCAGAAGGGGGGCCCGCCCCCCTTCACCCCCCATATTTTCGCCCCCCCAAGATTAAGAACCTGGCTACGTCCCTGGATGTACCCAATCATTTGCAGATAAATCCCAACTCAAATAAGGTTTCATCACTCTTTTTGAAAGCACTATACATACATTCTTTTTTACATCACTTTTTACGTCATGTCATGTGGAGACATCACAGGGGGTTGTTTTAAAATAACACACACTTTGCTGCATTGTTTTTGAAAACAATGGAGTGTCAAAATGGATGTCAAATTTTGAGTGTACGTTTAGCATTATTCTTTGTTTAATTCAGATTAAAATTGAAATATTTTTGATTTGTACTTGTTATTGTTAAAATTGATTCTTCCTTGAAATTTTTTCACAGCGTATTTGATATTCAACATGTTTTATATTTGCTCTAAACTCCAAATGGCCAGATTCTCCAATACATGAGTCAGGAATTTAGTAATTTCTCGATTTCATTTGTTGATCGAATATTTGATCAGGAAACATATTTAGAAGGTTGAAAAATACAGAAAGAAAACACAAAATTAATGAACTATAAAAGATTGAGATGTTACTCTATATGGATTTTGTAACAATTTTATAGAATTTCTAGCTCACCCTAACTCATAAGTATCATACGAAAAATACTGTAAACTTTACCCTCCTCCACATATTCTATTAAAATCAACAAAATCAAACTTATAATTTCTTTCTTCTGTCTACTAAAAGAAAGAAAAGCAAATTTATCTTTATAAAATGGAGGGATTATCTCAAAACAAAAGTTAGTCGTAAATTTCAGAGAGATATGTGGAAGAAGTAAAGACTCAAATGGTGGATCATCATCATTGCCATTCACCAAATGAACAAGATATTGTACTATTGTAGTGTCATTAAATGGCCGTTTAGCTTCTTGTGGTTCTGAATAGAGCCATAAATGAAGTTATCAAACTCATTTAGAATCAACGATGCTAGAGCATTACATTTATTCTAAAAGTGAGAGAGATACGTGGAAGAAGTAAATACACAAAAGGCAATTTACGACTATTGAATTCAACGGTCCCATTGAAATGCTGTTTTAGCTTGTTGTGACAGTGGTTTTGATTTCTTCAACCTATTTATAATCGCATTCAAATTTCCGTAGATCGGTAGAGATCTATAAAAACTAGAAAGAGATGACAAAAATCGGCGCTGTAATTTTAGGGTTTTGCTCATTAGCCATTTTCATGCCATGGGTCTGTTCAGGTCTGATGAAAGAAGAAGAAATTTGGTCACAAACCCTCTGCCAGAGAAAGGAAAAGGTCACTAAGCTTCATTTCTACCTCCAAGATTTAATAAGAGGGCCTAATCAGACAGTGTACACAGTAGCAAAATTAGAGTTATCAGATTCTCTTCCCTCCCAGTTTGGCAGGGTCTTGGTTTTAGATAACCTAATAACTGCAGGGCCTGAACCCGATTCGAAGAAAGTGGGTCGGTTGCAGGGAACTGTTGGGCTATCGGACTTGCATGAATTGTCATTGGTTATGCTTGTTAACGTGATTTTCACAGACGGTAAGTATAATGGAAGTACACTAAGTATTTTGGGAAGGAACCCATTGACCGAAAAGGTTAGGGAGATTTCGGTTGTTGGTGGCACCGGTGTTTTTCGAATGGCACGAGGATATGTTATTACGCGCACACACTCCTACGATGGTACACTCGGTGTGTATGAATATACGGTTTTCGTGTCTCATTTGGAAGACAAAACATTGTAGCTTTCTTTCCTATATGTGATGAACTCTACTCAGTTGAACGATCACATCATCTAAAAGTTTGGATTGGCGATTAGATACTTATCTAAAAGTTTAAAATGTTTGAGAATAAATGAATTTACTTAATAATAAATTATGTATTCAACTTCTTAGTGTTATGTTTTGAAGAGTCGTGTAGACTTGCAATAATAAGTTTCATTGAGAGACGGTCTATTCATTGAATTGTCCTCCTGAATAAAAAATTCAAAGTGGTTTGAGTTATGATCCTAATAATTCAAACTTGTAAACTCATTAACAGTTATACATCCTTGATGTAAATGTATATTTTTAACTGATATCATCGAGTTTCAATCAATTATCCAAGCTTCTTCATTTTACAACAGTTTTGTTCGAAGTGACTAGGTTGTCCATACTTGTTGAAAGCATGGGTTAGTCTTCTTTCCAAATCTTTGTTTAATTCAGATTAAATCAAAATATTCTTGACTTGTACTTCGTGCAAGTTAAAATTGATTCTCCCAGCAAATTTCTTCACGCCATACATATCCAACATATTTGTTATGTGCTCTAAACTCCGAATGACTTGATATCCAATACTATCGTCAAGAATTCAGCAATTTCTCTATTCAATTTGTTGATAGTATCCTTAATTCATATTTTAAAGGTTGAAAATATGAAAATATGGAGAAAAACAACACAAGATTAATGGACTGTAAAAGATAGATAAGTTCCTCTATATGAGAATTTTAACAGCAACATAGAATTTCTAACTCACCCAAGCTTTTTAAGTATCACAAGAAAAATACTATAGCCATGTTTGTTTCGGATTAAAATTAGATTTTAATCTAAGTGAAAGTTAAACAATCAATATTAACCATATCTTCCATGGGTCCCACAACTTTTCGACTACACATTGCAAAAATTTCTATCAAAATCTACTAAAAATTCAATTTTAATCTCCCACCAAACACCCACTATATGAACGTTATCCCCTCCAACTATTATACTCTTTAAATCACAAAGACACAAAGCAAAAATGCTAAACTTAACAACTTTTCTTCTCTATCACGTACTAAAAGAAAATAACAAGGTGTCAATTTATACTAGACGAGTTCCTTGCTTCGAAGAAAATAAAAGCACGTATAGCGAAGTTTTGTTTACCCTTAATTGTTCTACCTTTGAGTTGATTTATAGCAAAATTTGGCTGTTTCAAGACAATATCCAAACGTTTTTGAGTCTTAATTGTAGTCTGCACCAATAAATTCAATTGGCTATTAATATCTTCTTAAAATAAACTATTGTTATCTTATTGCATTCGTACAAAAATAAAATCAAAAAAAATGAAATATTAATTGATCTTAAATCATTCTTATTAGAATCTCACATTGTTTGAAAAAATATAAATGATCCACTTAATAAGGTGAGGGCAATTCTCCTCTAATAAGCCGGTTTTATTAGGTGGAGTTAGGCCCAATATTCCTAACATGGTATTAGAGCTAGGTCCAATTATACAATGTTGAGTGCCACCCAATATCGATTTGTTCACAGTTGTTTGGCATAGTCCACGCTGTGCGTGAGGGGGCGTATTAGAATCTCACATTGCTTGAAAAAATATAAATGATCCACTTAATAAGGTGAGGGTAATCCTCCTCTAATAAGCCGATTTTATTAGGTGGAATTAGGCCCAATATTCCTAACAATTCTTGAAGTCTGAATATGAAACTTTGTGATCGTAAATGTCAAACAGATACGTGAAAGAATTAAAGACACAAATGGTGGATCATCATCAATGCCATTCACCAAATAAACAAGATATTGAAGTTTCATTAAATGGCCGTTTAGCTTCTTGTGGTTCTGATATCTCCAATATTAATTATGAAAGCAATTGTGTTATATGTAGAGTTAGATTGACAAATGATGAAGTGGCATGAGCTTGACTCTTGATTTGAAATTTATCTATTTGAAACAATGGTCAAAATGTATGTCAGCTCATCATCTATCAACGCAGGTGTAAACATCAATTGTACAAGTGGCTTAATTGTTATGAAAAATGTTTATTGTACATCACAATTACAGATTCTTTTACAGATTAATGAGGTGGTGATCATTTAAATTAAATTAAAATTGTCAAAATCTCTTTATGGCTAAAATGGTTGTACTTATGTAACGTGGGTTAGTAGCAAAAAATATTGGAGGAAAAGAAAATTTTATTTAGTAGGTGAGACTTTGACTCTATCAAATCATGTGTTGGTAAACAAATCAGTAATTTGTATTGTATATATAGCACATTCGATTAATTATTACATGAACAAGCGATTGAGTTGTTCTGTCTTTTTCTTGGTTTTGTTTCCACATATATTATCTTAATGTGTTTTTTATGCAAATATTCAATTTATATTATTGCAAGTGATCATCATAGACATTTTAGTTCGTATGCTCAATAATAAATAAACACAATGAATAAATAAAACTACAATTTATATATTATTATTTTATCAAAGCAAAATATACTAATGATCACATAACACGACACTAGGATAATGAGTTTGAGTCACACGAGTCGTGGTGAGGGGGGATTGTCATTGTAACAAGGTTGTTTTTAAGCCTATGGTTTGAGTCACTGAAATGATGAGGTCGAATGTCATAAAATGTTTAACATTAGTTAGTTTTCAAATGACATGAGTGAAACTTGATCCTAACAATTAAAATAGGATACACACACATTTGGAGAGTCGAGCATGTATAAGTTTCAACTCTTTGAAGTATCTTTTCAAATGAACTTCACTTACTCTGTCGATGATGCACATACTCGTGGTGTTATCGAATATGTTGTTTTCGTCTCTCATTTCAACGTGGAATCGATGAAGCTTCGAGGCATGTGAGAGTGCAATGCAATAATCTGTACCCGGTTGAGTCATCTGAAAATTTGTAATATAAAATTTAAATATTTTAATATGATCTTCAAGCGTGTAACATTTTAGCTTTTTGGATTAATTTATGTCTCCGTTGTCACAATTAATTATGTGTGTGTCGTAATAGAAATTAAAAAAGTAGAATCAAACAATGCATATTAGGAGCATTGGAGGACATACATGAGAATTCAGTGGCGAATCTAGAAATTTATCTGGGCTAGGACAAATCCATCTGAGCTAGGCGGATGCTCAACGGTAGCTCTGTGGCCAACCAATATATATGGGAAAGAATTGAAATTTCGGTGGAGCCAGCACAGCAGCTGTCATGGCTCCTTGGGTGCGGCTCCGCCATTGAATACGATTCCTGTGCGAGAGAGAGGCCCTAATTGCTTCTAGATGTGAGTTTGTGAGATTGGTTTAGGAGATAATTAATTTAGGTATAAAGTCAGGTTGAACCAGACAAAGGTGTGATCTCCTCCTTTTCTTCATTGAACCACACCTTTGCTTAAAAATATAGTAATACCTTCCCAACCCAATTTGTAGCAATTATTTCTTGTCCCATCAATTCTACCTCTGATTGGCAATTGTCCCAACAAATAGAGGAATAAGGCAGGGTCCCATCTGAAATGAACTTCCTTTATTAACCAACAAGAGTAAAACATGAGCCAATACATTATTATTTCACCATGTACCAACAAGTTTATATGTAATTTCCCACTAATTCATTTAGCGTCCTCATAAAGCTTTGTTGAGTTATTTCAACATGTGATATGTTATATGAATATAAACTACAGTGCTACAGGGCAGAGTCGAGCTCCGTTTTATGTATAGAATTAGCTTGAAAATCATGATTGATATCCCAATTTATTTCATCTTTTTCCTGACTTCATATAAGTAGCTCAGGATCACCACAGCAGCAGCCACAGCAACTCCAACAGCACTTTGTGCCAGTACAGTACCATCTTTTACAATTGGTTTTGAACCGGAGGAAGGAGTAAATCCAAGTTCAGAAAGTTTCTTATGTGATTCTGCATAATCTTTAAAGAAGGCATCTTCGTCCTGCACAACCCACCAATTGCAAATTATCAAATAAGCACAAAAGATTAACCGTCATCTAAATTAGTTCATTGAAGGAAATAGTTGAGTGCATTTGGAGCTTTAAACCATAAATTCACACCATTTATGCTGCCAAATGAATTAACCCCAAGATGCACCACCAAAGAGATTAAAATCATATTCTAAGCAGAGCGAAAAATCTTTGAGCTTGTTATGCAATCCATTATATGTTCCAATGAAGACTTTGGCATGTCTGGTATACCCAACTACTTGTACGGTACAGTTTCTCCTTTTTCCTTTCAACGAATTTTAGATTCATAAAAGTAAACCAAAATACAAAAAAAAGGGGGCTTTGAAAAATTTTCATTTCACCCATGAAACTGATTTGAGTCAACTAACTTGGGTTGTCACAGAATTAACTGCAACTGACAACATGACGATAATGTTGCGGTAATCATGCAGTGGAACCCCATATTACCTTAGCATACAGCTCAACATAACGCCGAAACTCAGGATCTTCCAGCAAAGCTGTATCAGTTGGTAGTTTAAGCAACCCTTCACTTTCCCCCTTAAGTAGTTCCCTGATATCAGACATAAAAGAGAAAAGCTTACAAGAACCAAAATTAAGAAAACGGAATAAAATAAGATGAATTTATCCAAAAGGCTTACACAAAATATGAATTGTCAAATTTCAATGGCTCTTTAGTCCAAGGGCCGTCGAAGCCTGATCTCTCAGGATGTGCCCTTCCCTGCAAAACCCTACATATCAGTTTCATTTTGATTTCCCAATTTTACATTCGATAGAAATTTTTAAAAAATAATAATAAATTGTTTGGTTTTCATGAGATACTCTTTTCTGCTTTGGAAATGGTCTAACAGTATTATGAATCTATGATGCCAGAATGCAAGGAACAGAGATTACCAGGGTATGGCCACCTGATAGTGCCACAATGTCCTTGTCAGATAAACCCATCCGATAAAATACCTCCCTAAGATGTGGCACACCTAGCATCAAGAAACAAAGGAATTTGTAAGATCAAAACTTCAAATCATCTTTCAATAAACTGAACAAATACACAATAATTCCAAAATCCTTCAAGTGAGCAGTCTTCTTCTCAAAGTATCACAAGTATTATATTCATATAAGTTTAAAGCTAAGACATGAGCGGAGCATGAAAAAATGACCCTCGAAAAGCAATATATGCAAGTGAAAGTTGCACCAAGTCCGAAAACTGGTTTCCCCTAAAAAGTCGACATGACTTGTGATACCGGATCCAGGAAGAATGAGAATATACACCTCTGGATGACTGAAGAACCAAAAGAGATGCTGGTATAATATTGGGTCTCCCTCTCCGTCCTCTTAGGACTAAGATTAAAGATTTTATGAATGTAGGAGATCCAAAAGAATGCTATTGAAAGAAAAAAAAAATGAAACTAAGACCACCGCAGCCCTTAAAAAGAGCTGTAGTTAGGAACGGCATTGCCAGTCCTTAACAAGATCTGTAGCAAGGAACAGTCGTGCTTCCCATTGTAATTGCCATTGTAGCACGTGTGTGGCCCAGCCCATGAGTGCCAAGCGGACTTGGCTTTTAGGGAACTTGAAGAGAAAGAAAAGGTGACTATTAACTAAATGAAAAATATGCTTTGTTGCACTACCTTAATTGAATCAAGACAAGCACCATTCCTCAGCTGAAAGAAGTTAATATCCTTGAACCTTTTGTATAGAAGAATAGGAATGCTAGAAATGAAAATTATTATATGTCCTATGAACCAACAGAACTACTGCAACAGCAGATATAGTTGTTCAATTGATTTGCAAAATGAAATCAATAGTAGACGATATATACATGATAAGAAAATTGAAATTTCAGAATTCTTAAAGAGGAAATAAAGAAAACCGAATGCTAATGCAAATATTCAGATTTAGGAATTTTCTTCTTTGATGCGGAGGAACATGGTAGCAGGGGAGAAGAGGTGATATTTCAAGATCTTTATCTTAAAGGAGATTCACTCAAAAACCTTTTTTAGCGTCTGGAAGTCGCCCTTCCTTAGGAGAAGCACTTGAATCCTGAAAGAAAGACATCTAGCGTCAACAATGTTCTTGTTGCCATTAATATAGCATGCAAATAGAAGGGAATCCAAGTGAGCTAGAAATTGATTTCAATGCACAAATAGCCAGATTTGTGGAACAAGACTAATTGATTTCTCTCTATAAGACAGATTGGCATACCTTTCTACCAGGAACAAAATTAATCGTGGGGCCCCCAGTTACCTCAACAGCAACAACACCAGCAAGCTACAGTCAAAATATGTTATTAGCATGTTAGTTTACTCTTAATTTATCCATCAATGGGCGCCTTTTTCCAGGAATATGTTTGCGAAATGCAGCAAACAGAAAAAAAGGAGGTTGGAATAATACATGCATCAACCTGCTTCATGCATACATGGCACCGACTCAGCGGAAGATGGTTTATATACACATTTTGAAAGGCAAATTTTAGGGGCTAAATTTGACTGTTATTTCAAAGTTCAATATTAAGATTCTACTCAATTCACACCACAACTGATTGTGATTACTAAGGTGAATTGCCCAGAGTCATTAAATAGAGTGAATTTAGCCCCTATTTGGGCTCCTTTTTCCAAAAATTCATTTTCAACCACACATTCTTCCATAAATTAATTTTACGTATAAACCCAAAAAAATTCCTTATTTTTTAACCACGCATTCTCCAAAAAATCACTATTCCAAAACACATTTTCCCCCAAAAATGGGGGGTCAAACAGGGTAATGATAGTCATACAGAATCTGCTTCGATTCAACTGTTTCATATCTATCACCAGATCCATAAATTCCTATCTTGTTCAATTCAACCAATGTCAATTCTCCTCCTGATCTTGACCACAATAATAATATCCAGCTTTATAGCATTCAATATTCTAGTCACCCAATTCTTTCATTATGACCGACTCTCTTATTATCAATATCATTGAAGATAATCAGCACTTGTATAGCAATTATTTTTCAAGTAAACTACACATCTTAAAAAATTAGCAAACTACATCTAATTGTCACTAGCAGCTAATATATAACATAACCAGCAGCGAATAAGTGGTTTAATAAACTTATTATTTCCCTCCAAAACGTTTAAGATTCATTTTTTGCTTACTATCATCTCAACATGCAAACATAACTGGTGTACCAAAAGCATAACTCTCAGTAAATCAATTTCCAATCATTGTCTAAAACCACAAAAATTATTAATAGTTAATCAAGGTCATAAGTTCAAGCTATATCCTTTAGGTCAATTGTAGGATAGATGTTTGACAAAGCCAGTTCACAAATCGAAAAATATAACAATTTCGCACTCATCAAATTCCATGGAATTCAAGATTTAGCATAGCTACCTGGTATAGGTCGGCATATGTGATCTTCGGACATTTAGACTTTACTTGTTCTGCAATTAGACGCCAAGCAATCCATTAGGAAGGTCTCCATTCAATATAAAATGTAAATCATTTCCTGCTAGAGAGACTGAATATGTTTGTCAATCATATTCGAAAAAAAATTGTTATAATTATTGTTCAAGATTAAATTTGGGTCTAATGAAATGGATGAAATGTGATAAACTAGATCCAAATGAGATGAATTGGTTTTGGAATCAAAATTGGGCAATTTGAGTTTTGCCCATGCGTATGCATAGCTTGAGCCAGCAGAAATAGAAGCAAATATGCTTTTACAATGTGTACGCATGGATTATACTATGTTTACGCACAGACCAAAAAAATGAGTCGTTAGGCTGGTTTTTTCTAGTTTGATTCTAGGCGGCCTTTCATAAAAATACTCAACTTTTCATGGTAGTATATGGCCCTATTTCGAGGATGGTGAATTCAAGTCTATAAAAAGGTGATAGATTTCAATTACAAACCTAATAAATCAACAATCAAAACCATATTAGAGGGCTTTTAGATACAATTCATTTACATATTCAAACATTCAAAGTGTTCTCAAGTTTTGGATGATAAATACAAGTGCTTAAGTATTTTCTTTATCAAAGCTTGATTAATCCTACAAATCATTTGCCAAAAGTCCTTTAAGCACCAATTAAATTCTAGAGGGAGCAAATATCGTTTGAGGACAATGATATCGGTTTTGAGCATTTTACCATATTTAGCTTTCTTGATTTTTTTTTTCCTTTATTTTTTTGTTGTTTTCTCCATTCCCTTGAAGATAATATTCCAACAAATATTTCTTCCACCAAAATGGCAATTTTTTTCATAACAAGTAGCACAATGAATAAAATCTATATAGATAAAGGAATTGTAGATATTCAACAGACAAAAAATATCAGTCAAACAGAAGTTAAAGCGTGAAAACGAGTAAACTAACCGCAAAAATCGAGAGCGATTTTCAATCCACTGTTAGCGCCATGAGCATACTCCTCCTCGTTGCGAATCGAACCATTGGGACCTCCGGTCTTCGTGTTCACATCATAAGTCCCCGCATCATGCCACCTTTAGATTCAATACAAACAAAACCAAGCAATTAACTTGAATTCGATCATTTCCGAATCACCAAAAAGAACCCAAAATAGTAATTAGATAAATAGATAGAGGGATATGATATAGCTATAGAGAGAGCTGGTACGCTAAGCGAAGCATGATAGGGGCGCAGTTTTTGTTGGATATAAGAGCGCGGAGTTCACGGCGAGCTTTTTCGATTTCCTTAAGGTACTCCGTATCGATGATAGGCTTCGCCATTGGAATTCTGAAAAATCTAGTCTGGTACTGATGACGATGAGATAAGATAATTTGAATAACGACTGGCACATAAATAAAGGAGAAGAAGAACAGAGCTCCTGAAAATGATGACTGGAGCATTGGGCTTTTTGTTTGGGCTCACTGGTTTCTGCCCCGTTAGATTACAGATGGATTGCGTAAATTTTCGCCGATCCGTAAACTTTTTGAGAAAGGATTTTATATATATATATCCTCTCCTCTATTAAAAGAGTGAATCCGTAGTTCACTGTTCATTTATGTCCTATTTTCGTTTTCCCTTTCTGTCCCCAGTTTGTTACCAAATATCAATTATGTCTATCAATTATAAATATAAATAAATAGCGATTTTAAAAGAGTGAATCCGCAGTTCACTGTTCATTTATGTACTATTTTCGTTTTCCCTTTCTGTCCCCAGTTTGTTACCAAATATCAATTATGTCTATCAATTATAAATATAAATAGCGATTTTGGAGGGAAAACAAGGTCGGCGCCGCGGCGTTTGAGAATTTGCTCTTACCAATGAAAATGAATTTGTTGTTACCAATGAAAATGTAAATCGAAATTCACTGTATGTGCGAATTTGTTGTTACCAATGAAAATGTAGATGCCTAAATTAACTGTATCTGCTTTCTTCAGTCGGTAGCCGATTTTTACTGTGTTTGTTCTTGTTCGAAGGCGGTCGCCGATTTTTAATGTTTTTGTTCTTGTTTGAAGGCGGTGCTGTTTAGCGTGTGATAACAGTACTGTATTTTCCTTATATAAAGGAGACAAATGCATTTCATTTATTTACTTTGCAATCTGCAAATAAGAAAAAAACTATTCCATTTCATCGTACTCTTTTTTCTGCCAAGAAATTTGACGCATATTTATTCCATTTCATTCTGTCTGGTGACGAAGGAAGTAAACAATTGTTCTTCAAGCAACTAAACAACTGATTTTCACTGGAATTCGAAATTTCCATAGCGGTGAGTACTTATGTTAGTTTTATATATTCATCGTTTAAATAAGAGGCGAGTACTTGTGTGAAAAAATGTTTATGTTAAGTTTAAATAAAATGTTAGTGATTAAATTTAATGTTAGTGATTATGTTTAGGAATATAGGAATAAGAAGAAATTTTTAATGCTTGTTATTCAAATGCTGTTTATTTGTTTCAATATTCTACATCTTCGCGTTCAATGTTTAGGAATATAGGAATAAGAAGAAATTTTTATTGCTTCAACCATGCTGTTTATTTGTTTCAATACTTCTTTCAATTCAGTATTACATCTTCAATAGAATAGAAATCGTAAAAAAAAAAAATTTACCGAGTTGGGTGAATTAGACAGACAAATTGCTAATGTGGTGAGTACCTCCGCGGACGGAGTTGAACGCCTCGCGCGCGGAGTTCGGCGCCTCCGCGCGCGGAGTTCGGCACCTCCGCGCGCGGAGGTGTGAACCTCCGCTGGCGGAGGCAAGTACCTCCGCGCGCGGAGGTACTTTACCTCCGCGCGCGGAGCTGTTAACCTCCGCTCGCGGAGGTTCACACCTCCGCGCGCGGAGGTGCTTACCTCCGCGCGCGGAGATATAGACCTCCGCACATCCCAAAACTACTCCCAATATAATAATAATATAATAATAATATATGTATCCCGAAACAACTCCCAGTATAATATTATATATTATAATATATGTTTTGGAATTTCATTTACCAAGAATTTCAAAATATTCAATACTTTTATATTTATACAATTTATTTCCGACAAATATAAATTATACATACAATTTATTATTTTTTTTCGCCATTATTTTTGTTTATGCTATTTCGTTCCTCATTAATATTAATATTTGATAGAAACTTAGAATTTATCTATCTAACAACTTTTTTTTTTAATAATACAAAATGAAAAGTGTACAGCTATTCAATATTTTTATTTTACTCTACACATTTTGATAACCTCTGTAATTAATTTTTTACAGTTCCTATATTCATCAGGTTAAATTTCAACTGTTCGATATGAATACTTCGGATGGTAGTTTTGAAACAATGTCTTATCGTCAACAAGAAAATCAAAGAAAAAGATGTCGACGAAAAAGAGTTCAACATAGCTGCAACGATCATCGTAAAAGAATATGTAATGTTACATCAAATGGTGATGACATTTTGAATGATATACAAATTCAACAATCTGTAACATATCATGAGGCATCTACTTCAGACCACATTGTCCTCCATACTTCCGATCCTATATTACCAATTAGTTTTAGTGTACTAAATATACCAGCGAATGCATACGTATTACCGACATGTAATAGCTGTACATATTGTGGTGCAAGAAAAATTTATAGAGAAAGTAAAGGTTTTTGTTGTTCTGATGGAAAGGTCCATATTTCCATACCTGATTCACCAACCGAATTATATAACTTATTTACTTCTACAGAATTTAAATGTATGGAATTTAAGAAAATTGTACGAGGATATAATAACCACTTTGCTTTTACTTCTTTTGGTGTCAAATACGACAAAGAGCTCTTCAAAACATATCGAGGTATTTACACATTTAGAGTTCAAGGACAAGTATATCATTACCTAAATGAACTTATTCCAAAGAATAACAAGCCTTCTTATATGCAGTTATATTTTTATGATGCAGATAATGAAGTTGAAAATCGTATGAAAATTTCAAACAACTTTAATGAATTCACTTTAATTATTCTACTTGAAATCCTAAAGGTAAATCCATATAGCAGATTTTTTCGATCTTTAAGTAATATATCTAACTTACATAATTATCAGATACATATAAGATGTGATCCAGGACTTGATCAGAGAGTGTTTAATACTCCAACTTCATCTGAAGTAGCTGCTGTGTGGGTTGATCATGACGAAAATGCTACCAATCGTTCACGTGATATTATTATATATGCTCATTCTGGTGATTTACATAGAGTTCATTATTACTACGGTTGCTATGATCCTTTACAATATCCTTTACTTTTTCCATATGGAGAATCAGGTTGGCATGAAGGTATTAGAAGATGTAGACGGACTGAACATTTGTCCGAATCTGTTCAATTTCCTGACACGATTACTTCAGCATCTGAATTTATTGAAAAAGAAGAAAATAAAAGTACGCAAACCTTTATTCTTGTATATTTACTTCCATTTTGCATTCTCACTATTTTCATATAATACCTTCTTTTTTTTACAGTGCTTAAAGGAATGAAGAGCCGATCACAGGTTTCTTGTCGAGAATACTATTCATACAAATTGCAAATCAGACCTTTCAGTAAGTCTATATTACTTCACAGTGGTAGATTACTCCAACAATATGTTGTAGATATGTATGTGAAGATTGAAACTGCACGTTTAGACTATTTTCGTAACAATCAAAATCAAATTCGAGCTGAACTTTATCAGGGTATTGTAGATAGTATTCAAAATGGAGAAACAAGAGGATCGAAAATTGGACGAAAAATTGTTTTGCCTCAATCTTTTACATGTGGACCTAGAGATATGTTAAGGCGGTATATGGATGCGATGTCTATTGTACAGCGTTATGGAAAACCGGATATTTTCTTAACTATAACATGCAATCCAAATTGGCCAGAAATTAAACAAGAACTAAAACACAATGATGAGATTCAAAATCGGCCTGATTTAATTGTGCGTATATTTAGAGCAAAATTAGAAGAGTTGAAAAATGATTTATACCAAAAAAATGTTTTAGGCCCAGTTATTGCGCATATATATGTTATTGAATTTCAGAAAAGAGGGCTTCCTCATGCACATCTATTGTTAATATTTAATCACGGCCATAAAATCTGTTCTGCTGTAGATGTTGATAAGATAGTTTGTTGTGAAATTCCTGATCAAAAAAAACATTCCTATCTTCATTCTGTTATTGTAAAACATAATATGCACGGCCCTTGTGGACATCTTAATCCAAAGAACATATGTATGGAAGCAAACAAAACTTGCAAAAATAAATACCCTAGAGATTACTGTAATACCACTATTTTTGGTCATAATTCATACCCATTGTATAAACGTCGTAATACTGGTATTTCTATCAAAGTTAGAAGTCATATGTTAGACAATCGATGGGTTGTACCATATAATCCTTATTTGAGCGCAAAATTTGACTGTCATATTAATGTTGAAGTTTGTTATTCTATTAAAGCTGTAAAATATTTGTACAAATATGTGTATAAAGGGCATGATCGTATTCATTTTTCATTTTCTGCAAATGAAACGGGAAAAGACATCGATGAAATCTCAGCATACCAATCTGCTAGATGGATATCTCCACCTGAAGCTATGTGGAGAATTTTCTCGTTCAATTTAGCGGAAATTTATCCAGCTGTTTATTCTTTACAGCTTCATATTGAAAATCATCAACAAATAAGGTATGATGATGGAGATAATTTATCTGTTATTATTAATAATGAAAATACGAAAAGAACAATGTTGACAGAATTTTTTGAGGTAAATAAAGTAAATAAATTTGCTCGTACATTGTTGTATCGAGATTTTCCAACACATTTTGTTTGGAACTCAACTAAGAAGATTTGGAGTCCTAGAAAAAAACATGTTGTTATAGGACGAGTTGTTACAGCGAATCCATCTGAAGGAGAACGATATTTCTTACGTGTTCTTTTAAATCATATTCGAGGTCCAATATCATTTCAAGATCTACGAACTTTAAACAAAGTAACTGTTAATACATATCGAGAAGGAGCGCTTTTACATGGTTTGTTAAGCGGAGATAATCATTGCGAAGAATGTATATCTGAAGCTATCATTTACAAAATGCCTGCTTCTTTAAGACGTCTTTTTGCTACACTTCTCATCCTTTGCAATCCCACTCATCCAAAATTACTCTGGGAAAGATTCAAAATTTATATGATCGATGATTATGTACATCAAAATAAATCTTCAAAGGATGCTGAATTACAATCTTTAGAAGATATCAATTCCATTTTAGAATCATCAGGTAAAAACATAAATGACTACGAAATAATACCATTCAGGATACATATAAATGAAAGCGAAAGATTAAGAAGGATGATTGAAGAGGAGACAACAAACTGGAACTTAAAAGAAGGCTACAATTGTACATCATTTTTAAATAATGAACAACAATTTGCATATGATACAATTATGGAAAAAGTCAATTCAAAATCTAGCGGAATTTTTTTCATCGACGGTCCAGGAGGAACGGGCAAAACTTTTTTGTACAAAGCTCTCTTAACAGGTGTACGGTCTCAAAATTTAATTGCTTTAGCTACAGCATCTTCTGGAGTATCTGCATCTCTTTTACCTGGAGGTCGAACAGCTCATTCAAGATTTAAAATTCCTCTTGAAACAGTTGGTGAAATTATTTGTTCCGTTAGTAAACAATCAGCTTTAGGGACTTTATTAAAAATGTCTACATTAATACTTTGGGATGAAGCACCTATGGTTAATCGTTGTACCGTTGAAGCCGTTGATAAAATGCTCAGAGATATTAATGATTGTAATTTGCCTTTTGGTGGCAAGGTGGTTGTTTTAGGAGGAGATTTCAGACAAGTTTTACCAGTAATACCGAGAGGAACAAAAGAAGATATAATGAAGGCTAGCTTAGTCTTCTCAGACTTGTGGCCTTTGTATTTACATTTACCCTTAGTTGAGAACATGCGTGCAAAATTAGATCCTGCATTTTCTGAATATTTGCTTCGAGTTGGAAATGGAACAGAGGAAAAACATAATTGTAACTACATTCAACTCCCGGCTAGCATAATTATACCATTTGATGATGAAGTTA